>BPTQ01000004.1:120746641-120996461 GCA_019973895.1 Chrysanthemum seticuspe | reverse complement strand
TACCATGGAAGTCATCACCGCTGGGCCCTTCGATGGCTGGAAATACCACAGCCTTACCCTGGGCACTCTTCTGCCGGGTAGTTCGAGAGGGAGGAGTAGGTAGAATAAGCTTTCTTTTTGAATCAGATTTCATAGCCTTAGCACTAGCACCTTTCCTGCTTCGAACCCTCTCACCTATGCCGGAGGGTCCTACGATGGCCAGTGTTCCTTCGGAGACTGGTTCGTCTGAGTCAGCAATGTTCTCCACCAGCTGATCTTCTACATCTATGGGTTCCTTTGACGGAGGAGCAGAAGATACAGGCTCGACAGGATGGGCTTCCACCTCGTCTTTGTTTATGGACACCGATGGGGAGCCCACGCCATAGCTTGTTTCTTGGGGATTCTTTGGAAGAAAGCTTACCTCTTTGGCACCTCCAGCCACAACAAAGTTCCTGAACGACATCTCTGCAAAAAGAAGCAGATAAGATAAATATCAGCAAGATAAGTTTTTGTTTCTTATGTTAATTTAAAAAATACATACTTTCTCCATCACAAATTATCTCAGGTACCAACGGAGACCCTTCCCATCTCTCAGCAATGCCAGCCATGAACATGATTGGCTCGGGGAAGGTCTGGCAGTCAGCTGGATGACGAGCCAAACGCTGATACAATGGGTTTCTTCTCACAGTATAAGGCAATGGATCGGTGAACCTTTTCTCATCATATTGAAAGTCTTGGTTTAACAATGCAGAGTATCCAGGAGGGATAATGGTAGTCTGAATATAAAAGAACTTGCCTTTCCAGTTCCTTATGTTCGTAAAAGGTCTATCTATCAATATGGGCACATCCCTTTCACCCCTCTTGGCCAAGGTCAACCAATCTCCTCCCGGGTATAGATTTAAAAAACCCCTAAGCACAGTCAAGGTTGGTTCAAACCCATAAGCTTTGCACATAACAATGTATGTTGTCAGTTTGGCTAGGCCAAAAGGGTTGAACCTAGAAATGTGCACCTCATAATATCGGAGGAATTCTAAAATTAAAGGATGCAGTGGTATCCTAAGATTGGAAGTGGTGAAAGCGTGGATATACAAGCCTACATAATTTTTAGGGGCATCAAATATCCCTTGATCTTTACTCGGTTGCATTACTTTGTGTTCTTTTGGAATCAGATAATCAGTGAGGAACGCTTTAAGCTCCTCCCTGGTTAGTGTGCAGCCTTGTTGTTTTATCACAAATTTTTTATTGGTTGACATGATACCTTCTAAAGAACACAAAAAATAGTTGAAATACAGAAGAAGAAGGAGCGCTTTACCTTGTTTGGTCGAAGGCTTGATCGAAAGGAATTTTAGTAGGTGAAAAACTTTGGGCGAGAGTTACTTTGTTAGGGTTTTACTGTTTTTTGCATTTTATATACCCTACAAATGTTGCATCTCAGCCCTACACGTGTTCGTGCTATCCCTTTTCTACCGGATTTCAAACCCCTTTTAAATTTTGAAAGGATGTTTACTAGTACCGAGGAAACGGGGTAGTTAAGATTAACTATGCATTTATTACGGTCAATATTAACAAGACTTTTCATCTTCGTTCGCTTTTGTGACGAAGGGGAGGTTTCGTTTTTATTTCTGAGTCGTAAGCAATATTTCTTGTTCGTACATATCACTTCCGACTGGGGGGCTTGATGACGTACCCTCCGACCAGGTCGAAGGACCCCCCTTCGGCCTCAGTCAAAATTACATTACGAAGACCCAAGTCTTTCTTCATAAGTCATTGGTGGCGTAAAACCATTCATCGTTGACATGGTTACCAGTTGGGAATTCGCCAGCCGAAGGCCTATGCCCTTCGGTGTCTTCTCTTGAAGATGCCAAGACAAATAAGAACCTTGACTTGGTCTTCCCCCACGTTCCCACTATGTCCTTAGCTTCCCCGCCAAGTCCGAGATAGTGGGGATGAAGCCCTAGCGGTTACCACAAATCAGGGGACGCCCCCCATGATCTCCTAAACGTGTGCTAACACTCTCCAAGCTATTTTCATCACCTATAAATAGGTTGGACGAGTCATTTCAATGGTATGTTCACAAAACACAGTATTTCACATACATCATATTATCCATAACTCATATCACATACTTATTCACACGCCGGAGGTGGTTCGCAGGGCCCAACCCCTGCGCAATCACTTAACGAAGTGTCTATTATTTCTTATTGCAGATTGACTACAAGTTTGGCGCAAGCATATCACCCCTCATACCCTTCGATCATCATCGAAGGCCTGGTCGTACGATTTATTGTACAATCATTGTGCAAGAAAAAAAAAGAATGTTTTGATTGAATATGGACCCTAACTTTAGTGTATTTTTGTGCCATTTGCCCCACTTGAAAATGTATGTCCTTTCAATCTTTCATTCATATAGGGGAGCAATTATTTACTAGATTAACGGATGTGAATTGTGAACGTGTTTCTGTCCTTTTTTTAACAAGTCATTCGTATAGAGCAATGTATGGGTCGTTAGTTCGAGCATGGGGATGATGGGAAATAAAATTTAAGAGAACTTCAGTGAGACTTGAAGGAAGTTCAAACATCTAGATGGCAAGCCCAAGTTGTATAGATTATATTTTTAAGTTAATGGGTTAGCTTCTGATTTATGGGCTTGTAACTTGAATGCCCCATTTGAGAGTTATGTCCTAAATATCATTAGTCTCCAATTCTCCAAATAGTGAACAAAGTTAAGTATCAAGAGTTTTGATCTTTTTGTAAACTTGATTGGTTTGATAAACGCATTTAATCGAAGCATTATTAGGGTGTCAAACATTCTACTCTATGAATAGATCATTTGACAAGTATTTGTAACGATGTGTCATAAACGATTTCAACAGAAAAATAATAATAAAAAAATAAAAATAAAAATAGAAGACATATCGAGTAGCCAAAATGTTTGACATGTTCGACCCATTTGAGTTACCCATTCTAATTTAAGTATCAAATCCAATGTTGCAAAAATCGTGAATTGGCAGTCGGGCGGTCGACCACCCTGCAGGGAGTAATCGGTCAAGGCGGGATTAATCGGATTGACATTTCTTGCAAGTTTTGGGTATTTCTGAAGACCAAACTAAAGATCTTAACTGATTTCAAGCCTACTATGTTTTCAAATCTCAATAAAAGACTCCAATTCTGATTATGAGGCTCATTGGGCGTTATAAGTGAAATAAACGATCCCCATTGTGCGTCATAATTGAAATTATTATTTTTCTAAAGTTGACCGATTCAACCGATCCGGCCGATTTTTGACCGATTCGACCGATTTTTTTACCGATTTTTTTACCTGGCCGATTTTTTGACCGATTTTCAAAATTCTATAAGGTGTATGACTGATTACCGATTAATCGGCGATTAATCTGCCGATTCGGCCAATTTTTGCAACACTGATCAAACCTACATGCCTTTAGAGATAAATAAACCCAAATCAACTTCAATCTAAGTAACTAGTCAAAATATTTGACACACTATTCACGATTTTACCTGCGCAACTTCTCTTAAAACATAAATAATTTGAGATATCTCCAAATGTGATTTTGGATTGATTATATGAACTTAACTTTGAATGTACTTTCTTGAAATTTAACATTATGTTTAGTAAAATTAGCGACGATAAAATGAAGTACTCGAGGAAGTTGAAACTTGAAAGTTACACTTATTACTTCAAGTAGGTTAAAGATAAGGATCATCTCATGTTCATTTGAACATGAAAGGTAAAGTTGTGCATATTATGATTGTACATTTAATTTAATTTTTTTTACAATAATGGAATGTACAATCACAACATGCACAACGCTACCTCTCATGTTCATTTGAACATGAGAGGATCCTTATCCTACCTTTTAAGAGTATATGAAAATCTCTCCTTCCTTTTTCTTTCTTTTTATTTATTTATTTTTTTTTAGTTTGTGCCAAAACAATTGTTTGCTACTAAATTAAAAGTTTAAATTATTTAAGTTTACCATATTACTCTAATCAAAATTCTTAATTACAAAATTAATGAAAGTATTACGTAGTAATTAATTGTTAAAAGGTAAAATTGTTTTTTGTTTGCTTTTGCAGAAATTAAAACAGTAATAAATGTATTTTTTTTAAACTATGTGTTTTATGTCGGTGGACTATAATTTTAAGACGGATGAAGTATTTCTTTTAATTTGCATAATCTTTGTTTACGAAAAATAAAACCTATGCTCTAACTAGCTTGGAATTTTAAAAGTAACCATAATTTGTTAATAATTTTATGCGCCATACACGGTCGAAGTACATGAGTTCATATCATCGAGAGACCACCAAAGCTTTTGGAGCATCACGAAAGATACGATTAAATGAAATAATGGCTACATGAATATTCAATTAAACTTACGTCATGAGTTGGTCTAGTTTTTGATTAACCATAAAAAAGTGGCCAAAGAGGCCGTTTGGTTTGTTGGTAGAAATCCTAATAGGTATCGGATTTGGTATGGGGTAGAATGACAATAGATATGAAAAAGTGTATCATTAAGATTGTTTATGTTTGAATGACAAATATGGTATAAAAAAGTGTATAAATATTTGAGTTTTGTAGTGGAAAAGAGAGGAGCTCACGGAATGAATTTTATAGACACCAAATTAGTAAGTAATGAATCTATGAATATGATATACCTATTTCATTTCCGGACCCACTAAACAAACACCTTGAATCGGAATGAAATTCATAGGCCCATTCCGATAGGGCCATACCAAACGCACCCTTAAATTAGACTTTCTTTCAAACCTTCATGTTTAGTTGAAAACGAGGAGTACGAACCCGCTGTGTTGCGGCGTGGTGTTTGCTAGATTTTTTGATGGTTGTATGTGTAAATTTGAACTGGAAAAAGGAACTGTTGGAATCACTCCTAAACTATATTTCAAGTATTACTAATTAATGTGTAATAGGTTGCTTAATTAGGCTTTTATGTTTGTATTAATGGCAAGGCTTATGTAGAAAGCCCATAAGCCTTGGCCCACGTCCAATAAAGTAAGGGGACTTGTTGTGTTGCCCTAGTCCCTTCCCATATAAATACCTTTGTAAACCTTCATTTGAAGGTTGGTTGTTCACTTTCACTTCAATACATACGCATAACCTTTCACATATTCATACGTGTATATTGTGTAGTGTTCATCCGATCACTTCTTTATCTATTTCTTACATATTGATGCTTGTATTACATTATGGTGACCTAATAGTTGTATCAATCGCCATCTAGTTGGGTGAAACATTTTGTTTTTGAAGTTTTATCTCATACGCGTGGGGTTTTTTTTTGAACATAAATTTTCATACGCTTAAAAGCTCTAATTTTTACACTTAAAAACTCAAGATTCTTGTGGTTCAAGGTTTATTTAGTGTTAAAGTTTCAGTTTTTAGCAAAAAGTTTCAAACTTTACGTGTGTAGATTAAATTCTGAACTTGATTTTGTTCGTGTACTACTTTCTACGCGTAAGGGTGTTATTGGTTTTGAATCATCAAGTTTCAAACTTTATTGTTATTTTGGTGATATTGAATCTATCTCATCATTAAAATCAGGTTTCACAACACTTTTGAGCATAAAATCAGTTTTGGTGCATATTTGGTACTTTCTACTCGTAACAAAACCCTAGTTTTACTCGTAAGCACAAAGTCTACGCATAAGCAGCACTTTACACATAAGCAATTCTTCACTTGATCTTCAGAGCTGTTGGTTTACTCAGTGTTTTCTTGCTTGGATAAGCCTGAAAACACTTCGCCTTTGGATATCTTTTACACTGGTATAAGTGTAAAGGATTTTTGGGTAAAACCCTAGTTTTACGCCTAAGCTTAATTCTTACGCGTAGAATCTTCTTTGCCTAAGCATTTCCTAAGCCTAAGCTTGTCTTACGCCTAAGGAAATATTACGCATAAGGATTCTACTACTAAGTCTTTAGTTTACGCCTAAGCTAAGCTTTTCTCAAGTTTACGCATAAGCAATTCATACGCGTAAACTCATGTCTACGCGTAAGTTGGGTATTACGCGTAAGGTTATTTCTACGCCTAAGCTGGTTTCTACGCATAAGGTTACTTCATCAACAAACTCTAAGTTTCATTCGACTACAAAGATCCATCATCAACACAAGTTTCAAGATGTCTCAACCACCATACTCTAGCTACTTTCCTCATGAGTATCCTCAACAACAACAACAATTCTATCAACAATATCCTCCACCATCTCCACAAAAATTGCAACAATTTCAACAACAATTTCAACACTTTCCTCAAGGAGCAAATCCTCTTCCACCACAAATGGTTCCACCAAACCCTCGTCAACAAGTACAACATTATACCTACTTTTAAAATCAGTATCCCGCCAAGTATGCTATGAATGTTACAACACCAAAGGAACCCTCTTGGTTTGCAAAGATGTTCGAAGCTTTAAGTAGCCAACAATCCATTCATGAAGCTGGATCCCTTGACAGACCTTCAATGCTCACTCCCGAAAACTACGATCAATGGGTGATAAGGTTTTTTAGGTTTTGTGATCTAAAGAAGCCACATGGTAAGTTTTTGAAGAAGGTCATCCTTGAAGGTCCTTTTCAGATGCCTACTCTCACTGTACCCGGAGATCAGAATGCTAATCCACCAAGAGATGATGTTACCAATGTTTTCGGTCTTGATCAACTTACTACTGACCAACTTCTTCACTTAGAAGCCGATGAAATTGCAATGCAATATATCCTTTTGGGATTACCCAATCCGATACTTCGTAGTGTTGATGCTCAGAAGACTGCTAAAGCAATGTGGGAGCACATTCATCTTCTAATGGAAGACACTGAACTCAATCAAGAAAATTTGTAATCTAAAATCTACTTAGCATATGAACACGTCATGATTGAACCAGGGGAGACATTAGAGTCATATCATCATCGGTTCTCAGATATCATCAATGACTTGGATAAACATAATATCATTATGCCAAGGATTGAAATCAATACAAAGTTCTTGAGCTGTCTTGGTCCTGATTCGGAGAAGTATGTTACATTCATCCATCAAGCAAAGAATCTTCATCAAGCTACTTACGGATTGTTGTACGATTATTTGAAGCACCATCAGAAGGAAGTTGACAAAGAAAGAATCATCCGTGGAGTTCCTGCTTCGCCTTCACTCTCGGATAATCAAACTCTTGCTTTATGGGCTCAAGCATGTTATCCTCAATCCCGACCTTGCAAACTGTCTTTACAAACCCTCCACAACCAACTAATCAGATTACACCATATGATCCATAACAACAACAATCCCAAGAAACTCAATTGGTTCCATACAACAACAACAATGATCAAGCACTCTACAGTGAATCAAATGAGGATGCAGAAGCCTTCGATGCATTGAATCAAGGATTTGTTATGATTGCAAGAGCCTTCAGACGATTTTCTAACAAATCCAACAACCGCATTCGCACCTCATCAAATACAAGGAATCAAGCTGTTGTTAACAATGGAAGGGTTGAGGTTCAGAATCGTGGAAATGGTCGTCAGATGAATAGTGGTCAAGGGTTTAAGGTTAATGCAAGGAATAACATGGGTGCTCCACAACAACGGGTTCAAGTGGTTGATCAGGGAAATTCTCAGACTGGGGTTAATGGTCTCCGATGCTATAACTGTAATGAGAAGGGTCATCTGGCTAATGCATGCCCAAAGCCGAGGACAAGAGGCAACACTTATCACAAAGAGGCTTTACTCTTAGCTCTCAAGGATGAAGCTGGTGGAACTCTTACCAACAAGGAACAAAGCTTCATGGCTAATGCAGATTCTGATGATGAAATGGAAGACTTGCAGGCTAATGCAGCTGTGATGTTAATGGCAAACATGCAAGAGCTCCACATGAGTGACACAAGCCCAGTGTATGACACTGGTGGCTTGTCTCAGGTACCGGATCAAAACATACTCATTAATGATCTGATATCTCCACCAACATCTGCATCCGACGAGGCTCAGAGTGTTCAACATGAATCTTCTACATCTCATTCCGATGATAATCAAATGAATCTCGTAGTTATATTTGACGATCAAGATGACCTTATGGTTAATATAGATAATCAAGTTGACTCCGTGGTCATATTTGAGGATCTAAATAATGATCATGTTGAGATTCAAGTTGAACAGGATGAACCTTTGTCTAATCCAGATCTTGCGCTCATGACCAACTTAATTAAGACCACCCAATCTCAACTGGAAAAGTGCAATGACATCAATAAAAAATTGTAAGATAAAATTGCACTGTTGACTAAGGATAATGAATGCTATAAGTTCCAACTCAACATTTTTCAAACTAAAGAGAAACGTGAAAAAGGTTTTGAAGTCGCATTTGCTAAATCTTACCAAAATGAAAAATCTTTGGAAAAACAGATCTGTGATCTAGTTGCATCCAAAAATGCTTTGTTGTCTCAAATAGAACAATTGAAATATGATCATAAACAACAACTTAACGCTCTCACTTCGGAAACCCAAAAAGCCAAGTCTGAGTTGTTAACTTGTCAAAAACAGTTTTGTGAATACAAAAAGCATTTGAGGAAACAAATAGATGACTATCTTGAGGAAATTGTCGACTTACAAAACAAAATCAAAGAGTTTCGAAATGTTGTTTACAAACATGGTGAGTCAATCACAACAATTCAAAAGTTTTCCTTTAAACCAAATCCTGATGGATATGGACCAATTCTTGCTGATTACAGACCACGTTTTTCACATAGAGCATTCAAACCAAATCCTCAAGTTTACAGTGCAGAACATAGAATTGATGACTCCATTATGAGTGTTGTTGAATATAATCGTATGGAGGAATTAGATGTTGAAGACGAGAGTCGGTCAAAAATGGAAAATGTTGTTTATTGCAAACCATTTAACTATTCCAAAGCCATAACTTTCGTCACACAACATGATAATTCTAACACACCTTGGGTTATCACGCCTACTCCTGAGTCCTCTTCTAATGATGGTCCCCGACCCAATATTGCACAAATTAATGGTCCTTTACCTTCTTTTAGTGAAATAAAGCCATTAGCTGAACGATGTCAGGTTCTAAAATACTTTGACACTTTCATGTCTGACATCAAACTTTTGGAACATGCAATTGAAGTTAATTCTGAAATAAAAGCTGAACATTTTCAATCGCCATTTGCGCAACAACAAAGGGATATTTTTCAGAAAGGGCTTTTACCACATGTTCGAAATTTAAAAATGTGTGCAATATATTAGGAACGGGAACTCCAGAAGCAGATTGGGCTTATGAAAACAGTTTTTGAGAAAACAGAAACATCGATTTCAAATACTAAACGTAAAAAGAAAATGTTAAGAAATCATGTTGACTGACTCTTGGAAGATGTTATCTGTGCTGATATCATAAATGTTGTGTTACTACATACTGTTGCATATGCATTTGATTATATCGCTGTTGATTCTGTTGAAAATGTTGAGAATACCGATAATGTGTTACAAATCAAGTCTTTAAAAATTGAAAATGAGCGATTGTTAAATGAACTTTCCAATGCAAAACGCCGTCTTCAATGGTGTCAGAAAGATTGTCAAAATCGTGAACTTGCTTTGCAAACCAAAATCAACCAGTTGCGTTCAAAACCTCTTGATCCAAAAATAGAACAACTGGATGATGAAACCGCGTCTTTAAAGTGTCGAATTTCAAAATATGAACAAGAAATTACGAAACTCAAAACTGAATATGGTGTCATATATGATTTACTCAAAAAGACTCGTGCTCAAGCGTCAAAAGATGCTGATGATCATCTTGCATATACCAAAGAAGTTTTACGAAATAACGAAAACACTCGCTCTGAAAATCAAGATTTGTTACACACTATCCACGACTTGAAAGAGGAGTTGGTGAAACTTAAGCAAGATAAAATTAGTAACACTAATGTACTTGCCCCAGGAATGTTTAAAATTGACACTAGAACGCCTAATGACAAACTAAAAGATACTAATGTGCTTCCTTCCACTGAAACAGGAATAGTTGTCTCTTTTCCCAACGTTAGCACTTCACAGCTTAAGAGCAAAACAAGGAAGAATAGGAAGTTGCAACGTAAGGGAAGAACAATAAGGGCCTCTGAAGTAGAAGAACACCTTAGGACTTTGAATAAAACTCAAGTTGCACCCACTTTAGACATTGCGTTAGACAAATGTAATAGCCAAAGTGATGTAACAAATGCTGAACATTTAAGTACTTTGAATGTTTTGTTTGAAGCATCTTGTGTTGGTTGTCGCAAAAGCATTTTTTCTGGTTGTCATGATAAATGTGTTGCTAATGCTATCTTATCTCGTAAGTGGAACAATAGAAAACGGAATACCTCTAGGCCCACTAATGCTTCTAAGTCTGTGCTAGGTAAACCGCCTACTAATGTTTCTGCTATGACCATTGATGTACCCATATAACCCACTTCACCCCATAGGAAGAGAATATCACCTAGTGCATTCACTAAGACCAAAGCTAAGACTAGTTGGACTTGGCAGAGATGGTTACAGAACATACTAGGCTTTAAATGGATTCCCAAGATCATTAATATGTGTGTGTCTACTGTAACTGTAACGGAACCATCTAACTCTTCGGGTTCCACCTATATTTCTATTCCACCTGTGTCGTCTGTGTGTAATGCAGGTGATACAGATCATCCTCTGGATTTTTGATAGCGGATGTTCCCGACACATGACAGGCAATCTCAAACTGTTATCAAACTTTGTTTCAAAGTTCATTGGCACTGTCAGGTTCGGGAATAATCACTTCGCAACTATCATGGGCTACGGAGATTATATCAATGGGAACATAGAAATTAGCAGAGTTTATTATGTAGAAGGTCTCGGTCACAATCTCTTTTTAGTCGGTCAATTTTGTGATGGAGATTTGGAAGTTGCTTTTAGGGAGAAACTTGTTTCATTCGTGATCTGCATGGAAACGATCTTATGTCTGGAAACCGCACATCAAGTCTTTACACAATCTCAATGCAAGACATGATTGCTTCATCTCCCATCTGTCTACTTTCTAAGGCAACATCTACAAAATCCTGGCTATGGCACCGTTGTCTTTCACACTTAAACTTTCAAACCATAACCAATCTTGCACGTTACAAACTTGTTGAAGGTCTCCCAAGGTTTCGGTATTCTAAAGATCATCTATGCTTAACTTGTGAACAAGGGAAAGGCACTCGTGCTCACTTTCCTTCAAAGGTGGAACACAGCTCCCAACATGTGCTTCATCTTCTTCACATGGATTTGTGTGGCCCGATGCGTGTTGATGAGTATGCAAATACTCATCATTTTTATACCTTTTTAGACTGCAAAAACATCTGAAAACACTCAGAAATGCATCAAAATGATAAAAATATCACAAATAAGTGTTTTATGTGTTTTAAATGCAAAAATACCAAAATCAGGTGAAAAACGTATCAAGTTTGCATAATTGGCAGTTTTAGTCCCCCAAGTTTCAAAAGTTGTCAAATATAGTCCCTGGTAAATCAAAATAAAGAAAAATGTTATTTAAAGTCCCTAGGGATTCATGAGTTGTCAAAATTGGTCCTTGAAATTTAAAATTGCAAAAATGGCAACTTAGGTCCCTGAATTTTGAAAAATGTCAAAAATAGTCCTCGGATATTTAAAAATGGAAAATTATCAAATATTACCCTTGTACTATTCATATATGGCATAATTGGTCATTTTGATAAGTTTGGAAAAGTTGCAGGTTCAGTCCCTCATAAATCAGAAAATTACATAAATAGTCCTTGTATATCAAAACCAAACCGGACCCTCTTTTGTTATTAACCCAGCTGGCCCAACACACAAACCCAAGCCCAACCCAATCACTTGAACCTTGACCCTTGACCCCTTGAGCCAGTCCAATATCCTTTTTGACCCCTGCCAATATCCATTTTGAACCCCTAGCGTATTAATAAAACTCGGTCAAACCAAGTCAACGCGCCAAAAACCAGTTATACTGTTTATCTTCCTCACCCACGCCTGCAATTCCAAAACCAGTGGTTTTACCACCACCTCACCACCTTTCCACCTCACTACCTACTCTCTCCAGCTCATCCCCCCTCCTCCTATTCAAGCCACCTAGCATTTAATGCTTCCCCACCATAGCAGTTTACTGTTACCCTCACAACCCCTGTTTTTGCTTTTCACCTCACCCTAGCCCCATACCTACTTCCCAACTTGTCCCCTCCACCTCCACAATCACCCAAAAATCCTTAATTGCTAAAACCTGCTCTAATCCACTCAAATGACTTTTTGGCGCCAAAAATGCCAAATGGACAGTCTTGATGAGTTTGAAGGATCCAATGGTTGGAAATAGGTGGGAAACATTCAGAGGTGTCGACAAGACTCAAAAAGATCTTTAAAAAGCAAGAGAGGAGCAATGTGAAGGAATATCTAGTTTTAATTTAGTTAATGTATGTCGTTTTAATTAATTTTCAAATTCCAGGGTATTTCTTAGCTTTCAAGTACTGTTTCTATTAATTTCAGTGTATTGTACATCTTTATCAATAATCAATTTCAAGTTTCAGTATCATTTTCAAGTTTATGCATTTTCAAGCTTAAAATCTCAATTTAGCTTAATGTTGTTTGCAACTGTTATTATGGACTCATAAGCTCACTTAAGCTCCTAGAAAGCTTTTCTAAGCTTTTAGAAACCATAAAACTCAGTTTAGAAGTAAAACTCAAAAATTACCAAAAATACCAAAAAAAATTAGTTAAAAATCAAAAATCAATGAAGAAGATCATCAAGAAGCTGGAGCAGGGTTGATTATGGATTGCCTTGGTTTAGTGCTTCTTGGGAAGCTATAGGTTGTGTCCTTGGCTCTTGATTCTCAGTCTTGTGCATGAATTCCAATTTGTAAGCAATTTTCTCAAAATTTGCATTTCCTAGTTTACCTGTTAAAAGTGTGTTAATTTTGGCTTAAGTCTGTCTAAATATAGTTAGTATAAGTTAATCAATAGCTTTCTTGGTTTGAAAAGCTGTTTTAGTGTTTAAAGCTTCATAACAATTAGTTATAGGGTTGTTTGGATTTGTTTAGTTAACTGTGTTAGAATTTGTTTAAGCCTTTGTTCTTGGTTGATACATGTTACATTAGGTCAATATAGCTCAGTGAAACAAATAAAACCAGTGCTCATTAGTGTAAAAGTCAAAATTGATTTTGATCACATCTTGTTCATTGTCTGTTTGATTTTCATGTTCCATGATCATGTTTTCATGTTCATAAGTTGTTAGAATTGATCAAACCAGTCTTAATTCACCTTATTACAACATAATTAGTAAGTAGGATCAATCAGAAGTTCATTTTAGTCAACTTTTTAGTATAACTTAAAAAGTCAAAATTTTCAGTTTAGTCGTTTTTGAATAAAATAGATCATTTTCTATAGGATTTAATTTTGAGTTTCATGTTTTAAGCTTTTAGGTTTATAAACTTTAGTTGCTCATCTTTATCATAGTATTTTTTATAATTTCTAGTTAGCTTATTTAACTGCTTATTTCTTTTCTTCTTTTAAGCCCTTTTCTAAAAATGTGTCCTGTGCACAGTTGAGCTAGCTTTTTCATAAGCTTGTCAAAAGCTCATTAGTGAGTTCCAGCTTGTGTACTTTTGCTTTTTGTGTAGCTTAACTACCCATATCTTTAGTCCAGTGTTTAATTTCAACTTTGTAGCTTATTTAATAGGGCTGCTACTAGCTTTTAAGTTGTCCCATTTCTTGTGTAAACTGCTTACTCAGTGTACTTAAGCCACTTTCACAAGCTCACACAGAGCTTATTAGTGGGACCCAGGCATTGAACCTTGGCTTTTTGGAAAGCCAATCTAGCCATCTAAAAGGTCCAAAGCTTATTTTTCCCTTTCTAGCTTATTTGGTAGGACTGCTAGTTGCTTTTTGTTTGTCCCAATACACTCAGTATATACTGAATCATTAATCAGTGTTTACAAGCTTTTTCTCAAGCTCTTCATAAGCTCTCCAGTAGACCACAGTGTTTGAGCTTGGACTTTTTGGAAAGCTCACCAACCCATCTTGCTACTTCAGTTTTAATTTTGAGCTTTTTAGCTTATTTAATAAGCTTAAATTGCTTCTAGATATGACTGCAGACCTGTTTGGTTGATAGGTTTAGGATAAGTGCTTATTTGCTTATCCAAAGCTTATCAGTATGATTTTCTGTGCCTTTTAGCTTCATTTAAGTAACTTTAGCTTATTTGTATCTTATTTTATCTTTGGTTCCAGTTTGTAAGCTTATTTTAGCTTAAAAAATCAAAATAAGCCATAAGCTCAACTGTTAAGCTCTTTAGCTTTCAAACTGCTTATTTTTAAGTTGTAAAATTTTTGTCTTTATTAAAGTTGCTCAATATCAGTAGTATAATAGATTTGTAAAAGAAAAAAAAACACAAAAACATCATTTTAAAAATAGTGATAGCATTTATTTAATAGAAATTAGCTTTTTAATTTTCTTTTTCAGCTTATTATTAAGCACTTTCTGTTTTTATAATTTTCTTAGTTTTCTGTCATCATAGGATATTTATAGAAAAAATTTCAGAATTTTCTTAGTTTATTTAGTATTTATTAAAATTTAAAATAGTTAAAAAGTATTAAATAATTAATAATAAATAGATAAAAAGTGCAATAAATATATTTTAAGTTTTAAAATAAGTTTTATAATATTTTAGATTTTTCTAAATCATAATTTCATTTTTCTAGCTTTATTTCACATTTTCTTATATTTTAGATTATTATTAAATAGTTAAAAATAGTTTTTAATTAATAATAATTAAATAAATAGTTATAAAAATAATTTTAATTTTCCAATAATTTTATTTAATTTTTAGGATTGTAAAAATATCATTTTCATATCCGTAGGTGTTTTATTCTTTTAAATTCACGTTTTATTTTATACGTTTACGTAGAATTAAGTAAACGTACGTGTTCACGTTTGTTTAATCTGATTGTTGTGCTTTATAGTTCTGTATCCAAATACCATTCCAATCAATCAGTAGTGTAATTACCAGTCAAAATCCTTACTGATCATTATCCTTAGTGATCATTCGACATTTGAACGTTTTTAAGCACCATTAATCCTCCGTGGGACTTAACGACCCGGGAATCCACTATATTCCAAGGGAAATTGCATTGGTTTTAGACTGTTTGAATTTTATTACGGTTGACCATTCACAAGTGGTTGACTTGTGTAATAAACTTGACAGTTTGAAGCGAATCACGTGTGCAGACGATTAATGGCAAACGCTACATTCTAGTAATTGTTGATGAATACTCAAGATGGACTAGGGTTTATTTTCTTCGAAGTAAAGATCAAGCTCCACAAATGATCATCACATTTCTCACGAAAATTCAAGTTCAGCTCCGGAACACAGTCCGACAAATCAGAACAGACAAAGAAACTGAATTTGTGAATCAAACTATGAGAAAGTGGGAATTGAGCATCAAACATCAATTACACGAACACCAGAACAAAATTGAGTTGTTGAAAGACGAAACCGTACGTTAGTGGAAGCTGCAAGAACGATGTTGATAAATGCAAAACTTCCAGATTACTTGTGGGCTGAAGCCGTGTCAACTGCATGCTACACTCAGAACCGTTCTATGATCACTAAACGCCACAACAAAACACCTTATGAGCTTATCCATAACCGTAAACCGAATCTAAAACACTTTCATGTATTTGGTTCTCTTTGTTACCCAAATAATGATCGTGATGATTTTGGAAAAATCAAAGCTAAAGATGACATTGGAGTCTTTGTTGGATACTGTGAAAAATTTAAGGGCTTCCGGATCTAGAATCGTTGTACAAGGGAGATTATGGAAACGATTCATGCAAATTTCGATGAGCTTACTGAAATGGCTTCTGAGCAAAACAGCTTAGAACCCAGACATAACCGTCTAAACTTCCCTCAAACCCCATCACCAGCTGAACCAAGCCTACAGCTTACTCGTCGTCAAATGGAACATCTATTTGCTCCTCTGTTTAGTGATGATATTGATCAACGTGCTCCAGATGTATCAAATATTTCTGCTGCTCAACCTGATAATACTCCAATCCCTGATACACCTTAAACAACAACAACTGTTGAAGAAGCACCTCCAATCGATTCTACAACAACAGCCTAACAAACCGAATCCAATGGCGCTGAACCAGCTGATGATCTTCTGAACCAAGAAGTACCTACACCCGCAGATTATGATCCAAATGTGTTCTTCAATCCTTTTGCTAATGAAACTGCCACTTCTGATGTTGCGGAATCATCCACAAGCCATTTGAATCCTCCCAATCTGCATAATGTATATCAACATCAACCCTCCACACATCGTTAGACTAAAGACCATCCTCTTGTGAACATCATTGGAAACCCGAATCAACCAGTCGTAACTAGACAATGCCTTCAGACTGACGGTGAACATTGCATTTATGCACTTACCGTTTGCCAATCTGAACCCAAAAACATTAAAGAAGCAATGACTTATGACAATTGGATTGAATCCATGCAAGAAGAAATTAATCAGTTTAAACATCTTGAAGTATGGGAATTGGTTGAAAAACCAACAGGGGTTTATGTTATTGGTCTTAAATGGACTTGGAAAAACAAGTTGGATGCTGAAGGTATGGTTATCAAAAATAAGTCACGTCTGGTGGCTAAGGGATATAGACAAGAAGAGGGCATTGACTTCGAGGAATCCTTCGCATCAGTTGCTAGACTTGAGGCTGTACAGGTTTTTCTGGCATTCGCGGCTCACATGAACATCACGGTCTATCAGATGGATGTCAAAACCGCTTTTTTGAATGGTAAACTGAAGGAAACGGTCTATGTTAGTCAACCAGAAGGATTTGTTGATCCATAATTCCCTAATCACGTTTACAAACTGAACAAGGCTCTCTACGGTCTCAAACAAGCCCCTCGGGCGTGGTACGATGAGTTTTCATCCTTTCTCATATCTCATAATTTTGTCAAAGGATCGGTCGACCCAACACTATTTATACAATATTACGGGGAACACATTTTAATCGTTCAAATTTATGTGGATGACATCATTTTTGGGTCAACACATATAAAGTACTCAAATGCTTTTTCAAAACTTATGAAAATACATTTTGAAATGTCCATGATAGGTGAACTTACATTCTTTCTAGGACTGCAAGTTCATCAATCACCCCGTGGTATTTTCCTAAGTCAAGCCAAATATGCTCTTGAAATTTTAAACAAACATGGAATGCAAAGCTGTGATACCTATGCCACACCAATGGCACATACCAAAAAACTGGACGCTGATTTGCATGGGAAATTGGTTGACCCTACCAAATACTGAAGTATTATTGGGTCTCTCATGTATCTAACAGCCAGTAGACTTGACATTGTATTTGCTGTATATCTTTGCTCCCGTTATCAGTCACGACCAACTAAAACTCACCTCTCTGAGGCTAAGAGAATCCTCCGACACATCAAGGGAACCATTAATTTGGGGATCTGGTATCCGAAGGATTCTGGTTTTGAACTAATAGCTTTTTCAGATGCTGATCACGCAGGATGCTTAGATTCTCGGAAAAGTACTTCAGGTGCTCTACAATTTCTTGGTGATAAACTGGTGTCATGGCAATCGAAGAAACAGGATTGCACATCGCTTTCCTCAACCGAAGCAGAATATGTAGCCATGTCGGCATGCTGTGTTCAAGTCATTTGGATGAGAACACAACTCAAAGACTATGGTTACATATTTGACAAAATCCCGATGTACTGCGACAATCGAAGTGCTATTGCGATCTCGTGCAACTCATTCCAACATTCAAAGTCCAAACACATCGATCTTCGATATCATTTCATAAAGGAGCATGTGGAAAAGGGTACTGTTGAATTATATTTTGTAGGTACTGAACACAACCTGGCGGACCTTCTCACCAAAGCCTTAGCTCCTGCTAGGTGTATTGAGTTGATCCACCGGATTGGCATGAGGTGTTTGACTCCAGAGGAACTGGACACACTTTTAACACAACCTTAAAACCAGTCAAACACCAAAACCTCTTTTTTAAATAATTTATCAAAAACAAAATAGAAAAATATAAAATCTGATAAAATTCAAAAATATTCTTCTATCTAAATTTCTTCCAACATTGCAAGTACAAATCTTCCGTCAACACTTTGTTCTTTCAACCATTTCATTATTTTCTCGGACAAGTGTTGAGGGGGAGAATGTAAATATTTTTCAGCGTCATACAACCTTGTACTTGCATGTTACCCATAATTGGTTGTATCTTTGATAATGGTGGATACGTTTCTTGTTTTAAAACACTCCTCGGACTCTAATTTGTAAAATTTCACTATTTCTAAAGTCAAGGGGGTGTCTCGTCAAGTTTCTTTCCAAACTTTCACGTCTTGCTTAACCAAAATGGAAGTTATGGGCTGTGGTTGAAAATGGTTAAGGTGGAGGGGCTATACTTGTCAAAAGTTAAAACTTAGTTTTTTACAAAAACACACCACCTAACTACACTTTTACATTTATTTCAAGCATTTAATTTTCAACTACTATCATCCACGCCTATAATCCAATTCTCAAATCCGTGCTTTAATCATCAAATTTGTAAGTGTTAAAAGCTTCCTTGATTGATTACAAACATAGGTTTTAAACCTTATTCAAATTTAACGGTTAGATTTTAAACAAGAGTTGATTTTGTGTTTACGCATAAGCGTATGATCATGAAATCACCATGTGATGTTTCTGATGGAAAAGATTGTTTCAAAAAGGTTAAAAACATGTCTTACAAACATTTTCATCAAGTTTTTCAACCCATAATACGTTTATGATCTTAATCGTGGTTTAGGGTTTATGCGTGGAATTTGGGTACTTTCATGTATGAGTGTTTAAGGATAATTAGTTGCTTGAGTTAAGTTTGTTACATGTTTAATTAGCCAAAAACAAACTTGAATCATACCCAGAAACATTAAATTTGCAAAATTAGAATTTAGGGTTTATGTACTCGTTAGTTTGGGTACTTTTGATTCATAAGGTTTTTGATGTTAAAACTTGTTGAAAACAACTCATATTTCCTCTAAGGTGTCACATAATTCATTTGGTGGATTTTCCATGGCTTGATTTATTACGAGTAGGATTTGAAATACTAGGGTTTAAGTTTACGCATAAGTGTTATCCTACGTGTAACTAAAATTGACTTATGATACCATGTGATTTTGAAAGGGTTTGAATAAATTGTTAATATGAAGGTTATGATTGATTTATTTCAGGGTTCTACGCCTACCAATTCAGAATCAAGGTTAAAAACGAATCCTACGCTTATGGAATACCTTACGCGTAGATGTTACGCATAAGAGAAATCTTACGCGTAAGGGTCTACAACAGGACTACGCGTATCCTGTGAAGGATATGCGTAAACTTGGACTCTTACGCATAAGGCTTACTCTTACGAGTAAACCTTACGCGTAAGCCCCCACCCTACGCTTACGCGTAAGCTGTATGCTAAGTGCTCATTCTTACGCGTAAGATTTCTTACGCCTATGAGTGCCTCTTACGCATAAGCTTATTCCTACGCGTATGGTTACACTGTTTATGCATAAGCTTACTATCCTACGCTTAAGCCAAAATTGTATCTAAATTTATGAAATTTTACGCGTACAAACTTGTATAAAGTTACTCATAACGTCACAAGACCAAAATGTCACTAATAAGCAAAGTAATTAAAATGTTGTGTGTATAAGTGAAAAAATTTGGACTTTAAAATTCAAAATTAAGAAACTTACGTAACTTATCACGACAACTTTGGACTATCAGACAACAAGTGACTTTGGACTCGTAACATTAATTAACATAACAAATTCAATAAATTGGACAATAAAATCAACTTTTGACTAACATAATGTCTTTCGATATGTTGGTTCTTTTGTCTCAATACCTTTCAGATCACGATATGGACGTCATCATGGAAAATGTCAACGCACCAAATGAACTCACAATGGAAGATATATTCCCTACTGATTACAGCATGAAGATTGGAAAGAACAACCTCAAGGTCGACTTTGAGAACTTCACCTGCTCAGAGTCTTCATGCAGGATTGCTGTGGACATACTCAAAACTCATCCATACAACAATATGCTCACCAACTCAGCAACTGTGCCAGAAATTTACATTCATCAATTCTGGCACACAATGAAGAAGGTTGAGGGTCAAGATGCTGTCACAGTGACACTCAATGATAAGGAAGTCACCGTCACTGTTGCATATCTGCGCACAATTCTTCTTCTGCCCGCTATCCAACCTGCTGAGTATGTACCAATTCCAAGTAAAGAGGCTACATTACAATTCATGGTAGATCTTGGCTATGATGAAGCTGCTGGAATAATTACCAAGCATTCCTCAATCGATTTAAAGAACATTCCTCAACCATGGAGAACCTTGTACATCATGATCGCCAAGTCTGTGTCTGGAAGAGACAGTGGTCACGAGCATCCCAAAATAATGCATCTGCAAACCTTTTGGGGCATGGTTAATAAGCAGCACATCGACTTTTCCAGTCTGATATGGGAAGACATGATGTCCCATCTCAAGAAGCCCGAGACAAAGGTTCCTTTTATCAGATACACTAAGCTGTTGATCCAGAACATTCTCGGGAAAAATCGGGACATTCCTTCGAGACTTAATGACTCCAACAATCATTCTGTGTTGTATGAGCCCACGTTGAACATTGTCAGATTCAAGGACTCCTTAACAAAGAAACAAGGTGCAGTACTCCTGGATTGCCTACTCACCGATGAAATAAAAAGTTTACCATCGTATCGTCGATATCTTGAAGCCGTGAGTAACGACAAAGTTGGGTTCATGGATGAAAAGACTTCTGCTGTTCCAGTCAAGAATACCAGAAGATGAGGCAGCGCTGGAAGTGTAGAAAGCACTGGGAGCGCCCTCAAGTATCCTAAGAGAAATCCTCCTCGCAAAAGAAAAGTCCCATCTAAGGGTGCCATCCCTAACCCTAAACCGGCACTCAAACATGAGGACGAAGACTCTGAGGATACTGAGTCTGATGAGGTGGTTCGTTATTCTGAATCTGCCACTGATGAAACAACCTCGCTGAGGTCTGATGAATACCACCCAATCCCAAAGCAGACAAGGGAAAGACTCCAGTTGCTGAAGAAGAAGAAGCAAGCTCTGATGATGAACCTAAGGATGAAGAAAGAGAGTACATCAAAGAGCTAAGGTTAAAGCATCCTGCTACTGAATTTCATCGTCAACAAACCAGAGGCCCTAGAGATTCCAGTGGTGGTGCACTAACCATACCAGTTCACGATGTGGTTAATCAACCCGATAAGCTCACTGGTGCCACTGCTAAGGAATCTATAGAGTAGCAATAGCTAAATTATGAAGTTCCATTTACCTTTGAAGAAGAAGAGGAACAAGAAAAGGATGAAAAGATCACTGATGACAATGTTGAGCAAGCAGCCAAGGAAAAAGCTGAAGATGAGGCTAGGGAAAAGGATGAAGAAGAGGCTAAAGCTCAAGAAGAAGCTGATAATTATCTTCAAGATAATCCTGAACACAACCCTGAAGAAACTTCTGAGCCACCAAAAGATACTACCACCAAATCATCAAATTCATCATCTCATTCATCACCACCACCATCCAAAGATACTACCACCAAATCATCATCCCGATCAGTCAAGAAACCCACCGACACTTGGGCCTCACGTTCCAAGACCAAGATTGTCAAGGCTGTCAGGAAAGCAAGGAAACGAAACGTGGTAAAAAAGAAATTGAATCAGCTTGCCGACAGAGTTAATTTACTTCAAAATGTGATAAACGAGTTCTCGGAGGAAAGAGACCAGATCCAGCAATTTCTCAACCGAGATATATAGGGTGAAATGGACGAGACGATTAGGGACTACACTCATAAGTTCCTTATCGACACCGTCCCTGGAGTCACAAAAGAGATGTTCGCAAGGTAACTCTATCCATATCTGATGTCATTTGTCAAGCATACAATTTCAACAACACCAGCAATGATGCAAATCCGACCAGTTCCACCTCCTGTTGTCACTGAAGAAGATTTGATTTCAAAACTGATTATGCAGATGTCTTCCCGATCTCGAACTTTCAACTATGACAAATCAAAACTTTTTGAAGCACTACTTGTATATCAACTGAAGCAAACCTGCAAGGAAGGAGCTGGTCAAGAAAAGAGACCAAGAGACGACGATGATGCGGACAAGGATTCTAAGCCTAAACGTCAAAAGAAAACTGGCGAATCCTCATCTATGCCACCACCACCCCCAAGGACCACCATCACAAGCTCTTCACAACGACCTCCCGCTCATGATAAACCTCAGGACTCTTAGTCTCCACCACCAAAGGAGAAAACTGGTGACTATTTCCAATACACCGGTGGTGATGACGAAGAGATTCCTGAGCCCCAACAACCGCCCTCATCAACACCATCAACCACGCACCAAAAAGCATCATCCTCCAAGCCGCAGAAGAAAAAGTCTACCACAGTTGTATCTTGGTTGGATGAAGATGACACTGATCAATACGACTGGTTCTCCAAGCTTGTTGATGCCACCCTCAATTACCGGAAGGCCAAGAACCGGTAGATGGTAGAACCATGGAGCATGTCAATATTATTCAAGAAAAGTTCAAAGTGAAGAAGATGACGAAGGGAGAGTTACGCGGAATCAAGAACAATGCATTTCAACTGCATAAGGACAGCTCCGATAGTGCTATTGAAGTCGAATATCATCTCGACAACATCGCACGAGCTATGTCCAACAACATTGATTGGCTCAACCCTGAATCTATTATCGACTTCACAAGACCTGACAAGACTCCGTACTACACTGACTGGACCAAGCCACTACCAGCCATTGGTCGACCTGATCAACAAAGGATTCCCTACCAATACTTCTTCAACAACGACCTGGAATTTCTTCAACACGGAAGCGATGTAAGCAAGAAATACGCTACCTCACTTACCTTCAACATCCCAGCAGCAGTCTTCTCCAACAATGTTGCTATCGAGGAAGAAGCCACAAGAATGTTTGTTGATAATGTGGTAAATTATGACCTCGATGCACAGTATGGAATTCATCATTGGCCTGAACGAAGAAGACTATACTACAGAAGCTGCCAGGTACTAAAATCAAACAAAGAGGTGTACAGTGACAAACGGATCGTTGCTATAATGAATGTCAGTCTGGCTACAAAGTGGGATTACTCATTCCTGGAAGAAATCAAAGTCAAACGCCAAGACGATCAGGAATATGATTTTACTGAAGCTGATTTTCCGCGATTATCGCTCAACGACATTGAGACATGTATCTGGCTAAGGTACAAGGTCGAATGCGACATTTCTCCACTAACATCCTGCTGCAGTACATCAAGTCCTTGTTGATATTCATAAGAAGCATCGTCATCCAAGAACGTGTTGAAGACCTTCAACTTGCCGTGGAATCATACCAGAAAAGGGTCAATCTCACTAAACCGTTGCTCCACTTTCCCGACATCAACCAACTATGTCAGTACACCATTCTAAAGAAACCAAAGTTTGGCGTAGTTTACCGCAGTGAACTTCACCATAACTGTTTCATGGCGTGCAATGAGCTTCACAACTTTTGTGACCACACTCGGAAGAAGGTTCGTGATGGGTTAGCGTATCAGTTAAAAGAGATTCATGAAGGCATTGGGTCGACAAAGCGGTAGAATTTTAGAGAAAAGAAGGATGTCAAGAAGATTATCAAGAGGATTGATGAGAAGCTATTTCACCGGGATCATATGTGGAGGCTAGAGAGCTTTGTGGGTGGAAGAGAAAGCTTCACTCTTACGGGCTATCAACGCCAAGAGAGAACTCCCAGTATTATTGACGGATTGCCTGGTACTCTTTAATTTGTTTCTTTGATTGATACTTGGATATTATGATCTGTATATTTTTGACAATGGCTTGTGCACACATAACAGTGTACAACCCGTTCTTGTAATGAAAGGACCCTGTGGTACGCTTCAGTGCCACAATCCAATAAAAGGAGCGAAAGCTTCTTACTTTTGAGTAAAACTTATCAAAACTTTCATTTTTCAAAGTTTTGCTCAAAAGAACAAGTACTTCCGCATATGTTTTCAAAACCTCAAAAGTGAATATTACTTGTTGAGGGGGAGTATTTGATAAAAAATCTTTGTTCACGAATTGCTCTTCGTGGAAACTTTCCACAAAACTCAAAATGGTCATATTCGATATCAAAATTTCGTTAAAAATACCATTTATATGCCATTTTTTAGGGGGAGAAAAATTGTGTGATACAAATATGTTGGATAATGTGATTGAATCTTCGTGCTAAGACTTAACCCATGAATTGACGAGATCTGAACTGTCATACATCGAAACGATTTGTCTTCCAAGACTTATCCGAGTAGATTGTACCTATTCGAGAAGCTCTTGATAGACATAAACTTTGACGGGTTTGACAACCTTTCGAGGTTTTTCCACACCTTCAAGTTAGTTATTAGAGCTAGTTGTCACCTAAAAGCTAACAATGTAACTCTTTAACAATGCAACGTAACCGTGTCTCGCGGGGAATTGTCTATCTTGAGTCGATCAATTCAAAAGTACGAGCTCTAACCTCACTATGCAGATTTCTGTCAAAACACTTGAGCACATGTGGAGGGGGAGTATTTCTAAAAATACAAAACTCTCTAAGTGTTACAAAATGTTTTCATTCATAAACACTTTGAGAGATTTTCGAGAAAATGGCGTTATGGAAACTTAGGATAGTCATGGAGTTATAAGGTGACTAAGGTTAGGAATAACCATCCTATGATCCGCCAGAGCCGGAGGGATCTATGATTCGTGTAAATAAACACAAATATCAATATATCAAATTAACCGTAAAACCCGACAAATCAACCTTTTAGGAAAAGGGTTAACGTGCCGAACCTCACGAGTGTGATAAAAGTGATACTGAGAAAGTGATTTCCCCGGGTCGTGTCCCAACGAGGTGTGAAATTGACGGTGTCGTTTAGTTTCGTGATTTGGACTTGAATTGGTTTAACAAATTTGGATTTTGATTGCACTAATCTACAAATTAAAGAACGAGAATGAAAATAAAGCATGTAAAACTATATAAACACTAAATAAACTACTACTAAGCCTAAGGAACAATAAAACGACGCTAAACTACATCCTAGGGTGCTAAAATGCAAAAATGTTAAAACCCGGGCTAATCCCGAGCCTCGAAAGTCAAAAATATGCAATTTTAAGTCCTACGAGTGCAAAACTAATTTTCCTACATTCTAAATTACTAAAATTAATTTTAGGAAAAAGCGGAATATTTTTTCGAGCTTTATGTTATTTTCTACGAATTAAAGACTATTTTAAACTAATTAATTATTTAAAAATACTAAACTATTTTAGAAAAATATGCAAAAGTTACAAAAAAATACTTTACATAATGGAGAACCTAAGAAAAATAAAATGGGGCTAGCAGCTGCTACGGATAAGCAGTTAAAAAATAAGCTAAGTATAATAAGCTATGACTAACAAAGGACCTTAAATAATAAATGATGCAAGAAATTACCAAAACAAGACCCAAGGGCAGTTGGTTGTGCAGGTGTTTGTTGGGTTCCTGAGCGCACAGATCCAGGTTCGATTCCTGGTCTGGGCATTTTTGTGGTTACCATTTTTTTTTATTTGCAAACTAATTTAAAGACTAAATAAGCAATTTTAACAAAAACTAAACTTGAAAAATAAAGCTAAATTAAGCTGTCTAACAACTTACTACTCAACAGAAATGAACTAAGGGGTTGTTTGGATAAGTGGCTGCTAGGACATATAAAGCTACAAAAAGCTAATCAAAAGCCACTAACAAGCCCTACGAACTACTCAAGGCTAACACTAATCCTAACAACTACCTAGGGGATCATGGATAAGCAATCAAAAGCTACCAATGTGCACTATATAAGCTGGAAGTGATCTATTCTAACTTAAATATACTAAATAACACCTATTGGACAATTTTGCAGAAGCATAAAAAGAACAAAAGGTAGCAACTGATAAGCACTTTATTGACAAGATTAAGTTAACACCTACATATCTTAACCAAAATAAGCCACAAACAATCCAACATCAATGAATACAAAGGGGAAAAACAGTTGGCCACATGAGCTAAACTAGAGAAATCCTAAACTACAAATTAAAAAATTAGCCATAAGCAAGTAAAATAAGCACCTAATAAGCTACAATGTAAACTAGCCTAATTCTAAATACATTAAAAGCATTAAATAAATCCTAGCTAAGTTGGAACAAAAACCTGATAAGCAATCCAAGACTCAAAGGGTGGCTGCTGAACTGAACTCATTATTGAAGCCTCAAAGTAGCCTGTGGTGTCTGTTTTAAGCTTATTAATAAGCTAAGATGAGGTCTTCTAAGGCAAACAAAAGCTACAACACAAAGTTAGCACATTGGAGATGCAAATTAAACCAATTAGAGTGCAAGGAAAAGCTTCTAAACAGCTTAGAAATAAGCTGATGTAGTAGCTTTTGCGCCACTTTCACTGCTGATACAGAACAGGAATGAACACCAAAACAGATTTTTTAACTTCAATCCTAACTATGCTAAGGAATACTTGAAAGCTCGAAACTAAAACTAAGAAGAGTAAGGAATACAAGGATTTAGGAAAAACAATTTGTGACAATTCTAGAATTCAAATAAGCTGGAAAATAAGCATGTGAAAGCAGCTGTAGCTGCTGTTCTGCATAAGAAATAAAAAAAACTTGCTCCTCTTAACTAACGTTAAACCATTACCAAATCAACTTCTAATCTTCTGAACTTGTGGAAAACAACCTTGACTTCATAAGTTAAACGGGTAAGAATGTGATTTGGACCAATTTACAAGCAATAACCAAACACCCCTGAGGAGAATGCACTTCAATTAAAATAGCAGATTCGTAAAATAAATTGCAAAAACTGAAATTTAAGTCAACTTGAAATTAAATTGCATTGAAAAGTAAAGTTTACAAGGAATGTAAATGATAGTAAAACAAAGATGGAGCTAGAACCATCAAATTCTAGACAAAGTTTACAATATGCCTCATGCTCTATTTATACAAAAACTATAAAAACTGTCTTCTTCTGCCTTACTTTGTTTGTGTTTCTTTTGTGTGAGGATACAAGCCAAAATCAGCCTTTGTGCTTCTTGAGAACCACCACAGCCATCCATGAGTTAGGTACCAATTTGAGTTAATCTAAGCCATTGATTAGGGTTCTTTCTGCCATAGGATTGCCAAGGTGGAGGGACTCTTGTGACTTTGCCTTGGGTGAGGGAGTGAGTGGGCTTGGGATATGGGATTGACTGGGTAACAGGTGATACTTAGGGTTCTTGGGTAAAGGGAAGAAGAAAGGGAAAGTTTTTGGAGGGAAAAGGAGAGGGCGTTTGTTTTGTTATCTGGGAAGGGGAAGGGAAAAATAAAAGGGGTGATTTGTTTTGGGCTTAGGTGTTGTTAACATAGGATTTGGATTTAGGATTAACTATGGAGCCATGGTGAATTTTAGGGACCAAACATGTAAAATCTGATTTTTCAGGGACAAAACAAGTGATTCTGAAAATGTCTTCCAAGGGCCAATCTTGTCATTCTCTAATAAATCAAGAGCTGACTTTGCCAATTCTGAAACTTGAGAGACCAAACTTGCAAATTCTCCAAACATTTTACCCAAGGATCATTTTTGATAAATTTTGATTTTGAAAGGACTTGGGTTGACTTTTATTCCAAAACAAATGCTCAGGGACTGATTTTGTCATTTTTTGAAACTTCAGGGACTGAAAATGTCAATTGTGTGAACTTTGATCATTTTTTATTTGTTTTCAATCTTTTTGTACCTGAGTCACATAAAAACACATTTCAATGATATTTGTAACACTTATATGGTCATTTGTGTGTTTTTGGTCGTTTTTGTGGGTTTAAATAATATAAAATATATGTGTATTTAGACACATATCAAAATCCCCCACACTAAACTATTGCTAGTCCCTAGCAATCTTTTGAGAAAACATAATGGACTTGAATCTCTTTACCAAAAGCCATTACTTCTGGAGTAGCCAAATGTTTCAGTTCAAGTAAGAACTATGGTACACTGATAACCATATGATTTTGAGCAAATCACCAGCTTCCAATGGATTTGATTTGTCTTTACCAGAAGCCGTTTGCTTCTGGACTAGCCAACTCTTAGATAAAATATCTTTGGTGAGTCGATTACCAATTATGGTTTTCCAACTGCCTTTACCACAAGCCATAAACTTGCGGGCTAGCCAACTCTTCACTAATTAAAGATATGGTGAGCTGAACACCATACAATTTTGGGCAAATTGCAAGCCGTCAACGGATTTGAGATATCTTTACCAAGAGCCGTTTGCTCCTGGATTAGCCAATCATTTTGTTTATTAGACATGGCGGACTGATAACCGTAAGCTGAGTAAGTGCAAAACACTTACTCCAAAAAATATTTTGGCCAAAAATGGGGGAATTGGGTGGTATAATTACATGATAAAATTCGTGAGAATTCCCCCCCACACTAGAAATGAATATTGCCCTCAATTTTCAAAGTACCGGCGGTTATGCCGAAACATAGAACGTAAAAGGGAAATACTACGGCCATTATTTTTGTGGGATTTTTTTTTTTTTTTTTTTTTTTAGAAAACTTTATATACAATAGCGGGAGGCAACTCCCCCACACTAGGGTGGTAGAAAGTAGAAAGAAGTCAGAAATATGGGTAAAAACCCATATGGTGTGCTACTATTTTTGATTCCCGAGTCGCTAGCTTGACTCGACCCCGAATTCATTGGTCCATGGGGAAGCAAGTGGAAGAGAAAATCTCCATCGGACTTTCATTCAAATAGTTTGGATAAACATTGAATGTGATGAAAGTTCCACTCCGATGAGATAAAACCGACTCAAAAGAATGAGAAATGCCGGGATCAAAGATGGTATCTTCACTCCCGTAGGAGTTAAGACATGGAGAAGAAATGGGATGAGAAGGCAAAGTGTCAATCTCATGACAACGGGTGGGTTGGGTGGGTAAAAGATTAGATTGAGGAACATTGACGGAATGTTCAGAAATCTTATCCACCACTAAAGCAATGAAAACATCCGTATCGGGCTTAGAAGAGGTTCCATCATCCGGCGGTTTAGCAGGCGGACGAGTGGATGATGGACCTAAGCCATAATCGTCACTCTGAAAACCCGAAGGTATCGAGTCATCCGGAGAAAGAATTGAGTCGACCTCTTCCATAAGAGTGTCACTCGACGAATTATCAGAAGACCAATTGTAAAGAAGATTTTCCAATTTAGTGAGGTCGGCTTCAAAGTCGAAGTGCACATCAGCATCTCCCGGTGGAGAATGATCAACGAGAGCGAGTTCATCGGCGAACTCCTCGAGAAGGTCTAACGTCGAAGTGGGATTGCCACTATTCTTTTCTTCGGGTAAAGAAGGAGATGTAAAAACGTCACAATCCTCATTCTGAATATCAAAGATGGGGTTATCAGAAATTAGAGTGAATTCAGAATCGAAGTCAAACAGAGGATTAGTGAATGCCGTAGCAAAAGGTTCTTCGGACACAACAAGAATATCTTCATCGTCCGTTTCAAAATCAGTGTCCATATCAAGATCATCGTGATCAACATCTCTCACTTCTTCCAAGCTGACGAGCTCAGAAGGTAAATCTTCCACATAAACGATGTCTCCACAAGATAACGAATCATCATCATTAGAATCGGAGAACATCTCAACATGATCTTTTGGGAAGACAAGAGGGGTAGGGATATCACACAAATGCTCAAGAATTCCCTGTGACTCTCTTGGGATTGGGACAAGGTTCTCGACACTAGACTTTATGAATTCGTCCGGTTCCTTTTCAGGAACAGTGTCAAGATGCTCATCCCCCATAATAAGAGAGTGAGTGAGAATCTCGGGTGTGATAACAACATACTGAGGGAGTTGAGAAATATTATCTTTAAAAGGATAAAAACTCTCCTCGTTATCATCATACATAGCTGCCTTAAGAAATTGGGAACGCCTTAGAGCTGCATGCTCTAGGACTAATAATTCTTCCCTAGATTTGCGAGCCTCTCGTTCTTCGGCTAGCAATTCTCCCATGGTTTTTTCATTACTCACTTGATTCTTAAAGTTTTGAATCATATCATCAAGTGTTTTCATTGCGGTTTCAAAATCTTGGGAAATTTCTTGAGACAACGGCTCAGGTAGAGTTTGAACCGTATGGTGTTGTGGAGGTTGGAAATTGTCAAAACCGGAAATATAGTAATTTTGATTCCACGGTTGACATTGAAGATTATCGTGAGGACCTCCACAAAATTCACAACAGTTATGTTGATTATATGAAGATAAGTCGGGCTGTGGTGGGTAATTGGAAAAGTTTGAGGGGTCGTTAAATGAGTTCTGATTAGGATCATAATCAAATGAATTCCTCGAACCACAAAACAAACAACTCCCGTTACGAATATCATTACCACACTGTACACACGTACACCAGCGACAGGGTGAACCAAAAAGAGGCTCACCACAACCGACACAAGGAATAAACGATTCCATTTGAGAGTTATGAGAAGGAATCGGTTCATTCAAAGAATCAACAAAACCAACATGGTGATCCGAATGACTATCAAGTCTCGAAGAACATTTTGAAAAATCCGGAGGTGGGACAAGTGGTGTGCTCTCAGTGCTAGCAATTTCCACCACTTCCGTTATGGTCTCCGGTTCTTGCTCTTTTCTCTCAACCGTAAATCGCGAAAGATTTTGATCAATTCTGGACGGTTTGGGATCAGAGACAATAGAAGAAACATCGGGTTGTGGCGGATGGTCGGAAAAACTTGGAGAATCATCGAGAGAGTTTTTATCGGATAATTCGCACCAATAACAATATTTGCTTGCACCCATCCTTCCACATCGCTTGCATAAACAATCCGGATTCTGACAATAGAGCTGATCCTCTTCCATACGGCTTTTGCAGTGGAAACAACGATGATAATCGAACGTCGCCATGAGAATTAAACATGTAGAGGGTTAAAGAGATAGAATCAAATGGACAAGAGGAATAAGAAGAATATTTTTTGGATTTTTTGAAAACGAGTGCACATGCACATTCAAAAACAACACTTTCAATTAAAACAAGACCGAGGCAAAACACAGGGAACTTAAACCAATAATCACAAGCGAATTCACGCAAGTGACACAAAGGCAAGTTTTGAATCTTTGGTTCGGGAACTTATAATGATAACATCTCAGTTGAGAATGTTATATTGATTGTGTCTTCTATATTATTTAAAACAACAAGCAAAAATCTTTTTGTATTTTTAATCTTTTACATATATATACAAAGAAAAGAAAAATATTTTTGTATTTTTGTATATTTATAAAAACAATAACTTCACGAGGAAGGTTCTTCAAGTCACTAATCGCAAAAGTCACGATATTGTCGCAACACACCGGACTGATTTTGTCATTTTGTGAAACTTCAGGGACTGAAAATGTCAATTGTGTGAACTTTGATCATTTTTTATTTGTTTTCAATCTTTTTGTACCTGAGTCACATAAAAACACATTTCAATGATATTTGTAACACTTATATGGTCATTTGTGTGTTTTTGGTCGTTTTTGTGGGTTTAAATAATATAAAATATATGTGTATTTAGACACATATCAATCTACCCAAGGACACCACAAATAGTTAGAATTTAGAAGTCCTTATGTATGATTATAAAAAGGAGAAAATGAGAATCGGAGAAAGAAGGAGTTGAAGAATTACAAAGAAAAGTTAAGAAAAGGGTGAAAAGAAATAGCCCTCCAAATTTTCAACTTAGGGCAGACACCGGGTTCAATACATATGCTACTAGTTGTCACTAGATGACATCGGTATTGAAGATTAAAGTCGTCATGGACCCAGTGACACATGAACTAAACCTTCTTAGCTACTCAATTTTCTCTCAACAGAAGCTTGTTTCATTCTCACAGGGAACCCTACGTAAACTATCGGCTTTCTCTTAGAGATTGCTGGTATTGAAGAAGGAGACCCTCTCCCTAGTCTCCGCTCAGGAAAACCAAAGCGCACTATTGAGTCTAGAGCCACGAGATTCATCAATAGATCTCTTAGGAACACTTGACATTTCATCACTTGTCGTTCAACATTAAGGACACAAGTGATACTATTCTAGAGTCCTACACAGATCTTAGCAATCTGTCAAGAACATTTATGAGGGGTTCACAACTATGATCCTCAGTGATTGAATGGAAACTCCTGCCAGGGTTAACATCAAACAGCCCTGACGGCAGGTCACTTCGGTAACTCCTTGTGGGTTACGCTTAGTGTTGTCTCAAACGGTCTACAGTCGTGGGGTGATGCTTCGGTATACCTCAGCGACTCACCTGAATTGTAGATGTACTTCGGTACATCGTGTTATCCTACTTGAGGGACTCCAGTTCAGGAAAAACAATTGCTAGAATTAGAGATGTGTTTTCATACTATGCTGTTAACACGCTCGAAGTTCGAACTTGTAAGTTCTGGAAATCCCGCTAAGGATATTTCTTTCAAGAATTGAGTCCTGACGATGTGGGTCATTACTTGAACTTGTTCAAAGTAATGCCAACTGTCCCTTATGGGATTCGGACGGCTGATTCGCCAGACCAAGGTGAATGAAATCAAGACATTCATCAGAAGAACAATCGTAGTAGTCAATTCTCTAAGAAACGACCACAGTGATCGATTGGTGTTTATCACTAACCCATTCTTATGTTTTCTTCTTATGGATGCTCGTGGGAGATGATCGTGCAGATTCTCCACATGCTCATATCAACAACAACAAAAATTGAAGTTCTCTCGAAAGGCAACACAAAAGGTTGTTGGAATCACTCCTAAACTATATTTCAAGTGTTAGTAATTAATATGTAATAGGTTGCTTAATTAGGCTTTTATGTTTGTATTAATGGCAAGGCTTATGTAGAAAGCCCATAAGCCTTGGCCCATGTCCAATAAGGAAGGAAGGGCACTTGTTGTGTTGCCCTAGTCCCTTCCCCTATAAATTCCTTTGTAAACCTTCATTTGAAGGTTGGTTGTTCACTTTCACTTCAATACATACGCATAACCTTTCACATATTCATACGTGTATATTGTGTAGTATTCATCCGATCACTTCTTTATCTATTTCTTACATATTGATGCTTGTGTTACATTATGGTGACCTAAAAGGAACAATTGTACTGTCCACACTCAACAATCAATACATATAAATGAATAATAGAATACACATTGGATCTTCACTTTTGTAAGTGCTTAGACACTCATAGTAATGAAAAAGTTGCAAGCTTTGACTTTATCAAATGAAACTCTTTTTGTAATTTAGAGTTTGCATTACCTCAAAATCACAACCTTAGCACCATGTCGTGAGTTTTTGTAGGTCCATGTGTCTTGCTCCACATTTTAAGACTTTTGGTAAATGAAAAATAATCTTCTTGGCTGATGGCCAACCTGCGCATGCAGGCACTACTGTTGACCTTGGTACGGCGCCTGTTTGTCTAGCCATCGTCTGTGGGCCTCTTGTTGGTCGTGTAGTAGTTAATGATGTAGGTGCAGTTGGTGATTCAGATATGCCTGCAATGACAATATTATGAGAGGTTTGATAACAACCCTCTAAACTGAAATGACAAACAGCTACATCGCAAACTTATGCTCTAGACAATTTACAACTTTTACATACAAAGTTTTAGAAAACGGTGAATCAAAAGTAGCTGAAAAGCAAAAAGGTCTTTGAAAACGTGTGACACGCAGTGAACACAGCTGTAGTTCATACAAATTAAAAACCAAGAAAATGCTGCATTTTTTAGAACTCAATTACCATTCTGCGAACTAAATTCAGGAAGCCTTAACTTCGTATATGGAAATCAGAAAGAGAAAAAGTTGGGCCAGTAATGTCGACGTGTTGTTGCTGGTATGGCTGCTAGCATGTCAGCTGTTGCTGAAGACTGGCCCTGTGGATCACGTGCGTCTACAATGATTGGAACATAAAAATATTAGGAACACACCAACTGAGGTCAATTAACAATTTTAAAATGTAAGCGCATTAATATTGGAACGTACCTACGAATATTCAGCTGAACCTCCTTTTGCGAGCAGCATACGCATGATGGCCATTGGCTGCAATTCCAAAGGAAAAATCATCATATCATTAGATAAATGAGTGTACTAAAAGTGAGGGAAACTGCCAATTGCTAAACGCATCATACCCGAAGGGAAAGTGGTTTGCGTTTGTGTATTGTTCATGGACTTATGAATAGGATTTCCAGTATTTGTATCTGCAATTACAATGCAAGTGATAAACAAACACGAAGACACAATTGTCAAAGTTGTAGTGTTGTACACTAACATATCATGACATTTGAAGCTGATCAAAAACATCTGAAAGATCTTACCTTCTTCCTGTGGGACTCGTTGTTCTACAATTTGTTGTTGTATACGTCTGAGAAGGCCAGTGCTGGTATCAGAAAGTTGAACATTTCTGTGCAAACAGGACTGGCAGTATGGAATTGCGTGGGACCAGAGGCAACTGGTGTATCCCTACGTATGACTCCAACCCAAAATCCAACAAAAATGGTCCAGATCCTGCATGTGTGGATGTTGTTAAAAACATTCTTTAAGGTACCACACCAATAACGATAAATGATGCTGCTGGTAACTGCAATAAAATTGTAACCTTAGAATGAGGAGACATACGGAAGAGTGTGTCACGTACGTGCATCAGTGGAAGGGTGACAACTTTGAGCGTCCTGGCATGTTTTCCAACCGATGTTGTCCTTAAACGACCTATGCGAATAACGGTGATCGGTTGATCCACCTGGTTTTGGCACATGAACGACCAACGACAAACGTCTTAACTAATTAGGAGTAACAACTGACGATGCCACTTGATGGATCAGACCTACTGCTGCCCCTACCACTCTGACATTCTTCATCAGGTCGGCATGTTTTGCCGACGTTCCCTGAATGCAATATAAAAATAGTTTTAGGCATTCAGAACAAACATTAACAAATAACATAGGTGAAAAAAATGAGTTTCGTAACAACAACTAACATGTCAAAGCGGGTGGTCCTAAAGATTTTAGGAACACTAAGAAGTACAACGATAATATTAGAGGTTCCTCATTATCTTCCACCAGCCCAACAGTTTTGGCTACCTCACGCTACCAAAAAAAAAAACCAAACCATAAAAAAAAATTAACCCAACAAAAACCCTGTGTCTCAAAACCCTCGCAGTCAATACATCTTTCTTTTATTCCATAAACAATCAAAAACTTTCCAAATACTAAAAAATCATTATAAGAAATTTACCATAAATATCCAAAGTTGTCAAAGAATCAAGAACTCTGATTGAAACCTATGGAGAATATCATGCATAGTTAAATATCCAAATTAAGTTGTCAAAAATTTCTCATAAAAACATGATATAATCTCCAAAGGTTTGAATCAGGTTATGCTCGTAGCCTGTTGCAAATTTCCCATACCTGCAGGTTTCAATCATACGGCAAATGTCTGTCGCTCGCTATGAGCATAAACTTACATGTGGTGAAATGCAATTGTGTTTACAGAGTAAACAATGTCTGTCGTAGGCTCTGATTTCCGATGACATCTGAATGTATACCTGAATAAGTAAAAAAGGCATAAAAGGAGTGGCTTAATAATCATAAAATAAATATAACCGGATAAAAGTGGCATACTTTTTGGATAAACCACCCTCAGGAAGATAAAAAAATTCCAGAGAACCACGACCCTCCACTAACCTAACACCATAACCTGAAAGTCGCCATTTCTTTCTAATCAGTATAATTAGACACAAACTTGATATAATATAAACCAATATAATCTTGCAAATAGCTCACGTAAAAGAGGTCCAAGTTTAGACGTCTCATTACGATACATGAGCTGATCATAATTAAGTCATACAAACATATTGCAAAGAATCTAAAAATTTTAAAAAATCTCCAATATAATTCATAATAGTTAAAGTAGTTTCGATATTTTTTTTAAGTTTTAGTAAATATACTTGTGCGACACTGTTTCTAATACTATCCATACCACTTTCTGTCACCTCCTCTGTAACATCATATATGCTCTTCTCTTTTTCTTATTATCAACCTCGCCTTCATCAAGTTCCCACCACGGAACTGTAACCACTTTAATTCTAGCACCACATCTTTGAATACCTCTAACTGAAGTTCCAGCTTTGTGTTTGAACATTTTTCTAGATACCTAAAAACCCAAAATAAACATCACATAAAAGTCATAAATTGCCATTTATAGAAGAACTATACTTAAATCATAGTTTCACAATTAAATTCACTTTAATAAGCCAAAAATAAGCAGTCCCAAACATCCTCCACAATCCTACTTTCTAATTCATCTTCGAAGCAACCCACTTTATCATCTTCTCTAAACCTGAAACATTTCAGATTGACTAAAACTGAAACACGGCTTATACTCTTGTCGCCCTAATTTTTATGAGATATCGTTTTTTATAGTATAACATAAAGTGTTTACCTTAAGCTTTACACACACAGGAGCCTCCATAGATGATATTCAACAAACTAAGAAGCACCACTGTAACCTGCATATCCGAAAAAAATAAGTATAATCAAAATAAAAAAATTCTTTCAAAATTATGCATAGACCCACAAAATTAAAGCACTTACCTGCAATTATCGCACCCTCGTAACCTGATACAACAAGTCAAAAACTACTTCTCGTATCAAGCTCTTTAGGTATATAAACCCTTGACTCAGTTCCTGCAAAAGTGTATATACACAAAAACAAACAATTTATCATTAGTCGACAACCTTACCTAAGCTTTTATTTACATAAAATATTAGCCTTACTATTATATAAACTGTAGGTCAAGGATGCAAAAATAAATAATGATCGAACTTCTAAATTATTGTATCACTTCTAGCAAGTTTGTGCCTTCCAAAATATTAGGGCCTCTAGATGCTAGGATTTTTATATACTTTCAACATTGGTCTTGGATATTTACAAATTTTAAGCCTAGAACAGAAAATACTCAAATATTTTAAAATTATTATCAGTTTGGCCTTATGAAACCGTGGCGCTCAACGTGATAGCCGAAAAACTGGAGTGTAAATCAAGAACCTTAACGAATCGAGGGCCTAAAACTCTAGCTTTAGTAGCTTTACCTTTTAAAAATCTTTGAGCCTTATTGAAAGTTATATAAAATGGTAGCTTTGAGATAAATAGAAAATTACACTGGTGAATTTGGGAGCGAGCGTTTTCTGCTTCTTTACTAACGAACTGCACAAATTCCTCAGGATGTTCTGCTTTGACATATTACTAATTCGACTTACTTCAGCCATTTTTGAGATCTTCAGCAAATAAGGGTTTTTGTACATGACTGTCTATATGAGACGAGGATAGATTTTTGTTTATATAAAAACGAAGACACTGCAGGCGCAAAAAGGTTAGAAAATTCGGATTTAAATGTCGGCAATACAAAGGCGGTGGAATAATGTAGTGGCAATGTATACTCTTTAGGAAAGTATACCAAAGAGAAAGGCGGTGGAGAAAAGATGACTTTGGATCTGCTTATTTTTTTGGCCAAATGGACTACAAAGCCCAATTTATGATTATCAGCCAAACATAAATGATTTCTTTATATAGCACCTGTAGAAAACTAGAAGGGGGGGGGGTTGAATAGTTTTACCGATTAAAACTTCATTTTAATGTATTTAGATTGACTTATGTCAATCTATTTAGTATGTGTGTTGGATATTGATAAATAAGCATATAAGTAAATAAAGTAAAGATAATTAGTAAAGGAACACAAAACCACGACACAAGTATTTATAGTGGTTCGGCTACAAGGACACCTTCCTTGACCTACTCAACTCCCCGAGTACCCCACTCGAGAGTTTGAAAGCACTACACAACACAAGCTCCTTAATGTGGCGGAGAAGCCTTCACAACGTCGCCTACTCTTTATCCGGTATAAGGCTAGACACCGAGTTCTTCCACAAGGTAGAACCAAACCTATCACAACGTCGCCTACACTTTATCCGGTACAAGGCTAGATACTGTGTTCCACTACAAAGAAGAAACTACTACCAAACACTACACCACAACACAACTATCCCAAAGGAGACACACTCCTTGTTACAACACTAGAAGGATATCAACATCCTTTAACCCAAACTACATAACTTGTACATCTGTTAGGAATTAGAAATTCCAGGTATTAAAGAGTCGGTCACCTCAAGTATATGTAATCGTTAGAAAGCTCGTAGTCGTAGTTCTTTTAAGTTAAGTAGTATGTAGTTAAGTAACACCGTGGAGGACGGACGGGTCTTTACCCACTGTATGCCTGATCCACAGCCCGATGTGTGGCGATTTATGTAAGACTATAAATACTCTCTACCTCCCAAGGTAGAGAGTTGGAGCTCATAATAATATCTTTCACTTTCTCTCACTAAGTTCCCTAAACCTCTAACTTTCTCTCTCTAGAATTCCACTTATTCGCCACATGGTTGTTATGGTTTGATGTGTATGTGAAAATTTATATCCTACAATTGGTATCAAGAGCCATGGTTGGATCATATCTTGCACATCTTTGGATTTCTAGTGGTTTTTAGGTGGTTTTTGAGTTTGAAAAAGTTTAGTGGTTTTTGCATCATTTGGTTGATTTCTTGTGTTAAAGTTTGAATTTTGTTAGTACTTTTATGTTTAGAATCATCACAAGTGTTTAGGTTTTCATTTGGTAAGCTTGAATCATCTTGGTTGGGTTGTTTTTGGATTGAAAAGTGATGTTTATATGGTTTTTCAAGCTAGCGACTTAGCTCACGGACTATTTTCTTCATAGCGACTTGCTTTACAAAATTGTAGCGAGTTACAGTTTTAGACCTAGCGAGTTAGATCTAGCGAGTTAAAGTACAAGTAGTGGAATCTCCACTACGAGTAGCGACTTGGTGGTAGCGACTTGGTCTGTAGCGAGTTGCTCTTTAGCGACTTGTATCTCTAGCGACTTGTGTAGCGAATTGCTGCCAAAATTTTGCTAGCGACTTGAGGGTTAACGAGTTACTACTTAGCGACTTGCTTTTTGTCTAGCGACTTGGGACTCTAGCGACTTAGCTGTCTGGCGAATTAAGTGTTAGCGACTTAGTGCACTATCTTCTAGCGACTTAGTGCATTATCTTCTAGCGACTTAGTGCATTATCTTCTAGCGACTTGAGTGATTGTTTACGGTTTTCTCTTGATTTAGTAAAATCCCGTGAAAGAATCTATTTCCCGGTTTAATCATAGAGTTATAAAATCCTGTATAATCTGTTAACATGTCTACCAACGTTCCTACTGTCATCTCCACTGTTGCCGAGGATGTTCAAGCTGCTGGCTCAGATACTCGTCCACCCATGCTTGACAGAACTGACTACGATTCTTGGGCTCAACGAATCAGACTGTATTGCCTTGGAAAGGAAAATGGTGTCAACATTCTCAAATCCATTGATGAAGGACCATATCGAGTTGAGACGACTAGAGACATACTTGATACTAATGAAGATGGTACTCCTGTTTACGGAATGGACAGACCTAAGATGTATGATGAGCTTGATGATAAGGATAAAAAGAGATTTGATGCAGATATCAGGGCTTCAAACATTGTTCTTCAAGGTCTTCCTAAAGACATCTACAAGCTGATCAATCATAACACTGATGCTAAGGCAGTTTGGGATAATGTTAAGATGCTTCTCTCAGGTTCAGAATTAACTATGGAAGACAGAGAATCCCAACTCTATGACGAATTTGAGCACTTCAAGATGAAACCAGATGAGAATGTCTATGAGTACTATGTGAGATTTCATAAGTTAGTTAATGACATGAGGAACATCAGAATGACTATGCCTAACATTCAGTTGAATTCAAAATTTGTGAACAACATGAATCCCGAATGGCACAAGTTTGTTACCGCTGTGAAGCTTACTAAAGGATTGAAGAACACAAACTATGAGCAACTCTATGCCTTCCTCCTTCAGAATGAGAGACATGCTATGTTTGAAAAATTGATTCTCAATCAGTTCAAAACTAACCCGGGAGAGACAAGCTCGTCTAATGATTCAACTGCCTTCTACTCAAACATCGGAATCACAACCAAAGCTTCACAAGTCATACCCTTGGGTAATGGTAATCACAAACTCATTCCTGATCCTATGTACAAATAAGCTGACTGTGATGCATACGACTCTGATGTAGATGATGGACCTACTGCACACACAATTTTTATGGCTAGCATTTCTCCAATGGTCTCTCCCAAGGTCTCTTCTTCACCACAAGCTGGCCCATCCAAGGACAAACTCATCTCAGAGGTATTAAAACTATACGATGATGCTGATGTGCAACAGATGCATGACAAAGTACAACCAACTGAAACTATTGAATCAAATGTTGAAAATATGGGTAATAACAATATTGTCCCATACGATCAATACGTGAAACAAAGTGAAAGTGAAGTTGTACCAAGTGATGCATCTTCTGCAGTCAACAATGACTATGTCTTTGATGAATACACTGCATGTGCTCCTGATGATTCCGTAATTTCTGAACTAAATGCCTATAAAGAACGTGTTGCTATTTATGAACAACGTGCTAAGTTTGAGTTGACCACTCGTGAGCAGGAAATGGATGACCAAGTGAGTACAGTAATTAGAAAAAGTAAGTTTAGAGAAGAAGTATTGAAACAAGAATTAAATTCCTTGCAAGAAAAACTTTCTAAAACAGCTAAACAAAAACAAGAACTTCAAGAAAATGTTAAAATGCTTAAGCAAGAATTCAATGCAAAGGAATCAAAACTCTTGAGAGATTTTTCTAATCTGAAAACTTTGAAAAACAAACTTGAGAACAAGTTGTACGTACAAGGAAACACCATTCAGACTGCTCACATGGTCACTAAACATCGAGTCTTAAGCGATAAGCATAGCATTCCCCTTGTTGAGGAACCAAATCCAGAGGTAATTAAAAAGGCTAGAAATGCTCATAAGGTGCTTTATGATGGTAATGAAATCCTTAAGCCTAGGCAGAAACCTAGTTGCGTTGAGTGCACTGAGGAAGATAAGAAATCAAATGAAATTACTAGGGAAAAGATGAATAAGAAACAAAATGATCCCAAATGCAAAGAGAAAAACATAATTATCTCTCCTCATGATTACAAGAAGGAAAACTGGATTTCCTTGAACAAGTTCAAGCCTCAGACTTTGTTGACTCCCGAACAAGTCTTCTGGAAAAAGGATTTAGATAAGCAGAAAGCGGAAAATATTATTGAAACAAACCCTCCCCTTTGGAAAATGCCTAGAGCGACTGTGTATCCTCCTAATACACCAATGCATCTTGTACCTAGAACAATTGCCACTAAAAGCAAGACATTAATTAGCCAATACGTTATATTTCAACTATTTGTTGATTTTGAGAAAACTTGCAAGAAAAGGATCACACCCACTGGTATAACTGAAGGAGAAAGGGGTTTTGAACAAATGAAAGAATGTTATTTAACTGAGGTCATGCCCTTCTTTAAACTTCTAAAAGATCACTTTGAGAGCCTTAAAAAGGGAATAGAAACTGATATTAAGGGAATGGAAAAGGAATTTGATGCAATGGTTGTTGAAGTTAGTGACTATGAGCGTGCACTGAAATATAATGAGATTGAGAGAAAGAACTTGCATACATTAAATGAGAATCTTATTACTGAATGTGTTGCTCAAGATGTGTTTTTCACTGCTTCAAATTGCTCTATTAATGCTTCCAAATTTCATGAACTATCTGTGGCCCTGAAAGTCTCCCATGATCGTGTCATTGAGCTGGAAAAAACCAATTCTAAACTAAACGAGAAAATTGAACTGGATGATCACGACAATTTCGTTAAACATTTTTCTAAACTAGAAGTTGAGCATTTTAATTTACAACTAAAATATCAACATCTTAAAGAAAATGTCAAAACTTCAAATGTCAAGACATCTTCAGATGCTCCAGAGTTTGATGCAGTTTTTCAAATTAACAAACGTGATGAACAGATTCAAGCTCAGTGCAACACGATCAGAAAGTTGAAAGCCCAAATCTCTCAATTAAAGGGTCAAACAAACAATATGACAGGCTCCCAAATGCCTCCTCCTTTAGATTCTCAGAATTCTCAAACGTTTCATCTTCAAAACCTAGTAAATGCTTTACAAAAGGAAAACGAAAGTTTTCTGGAAGAAAATGAAAAGGTTAAACGTCATTTCAATGAGTTATTTGAATCAATTAAAGTCACCCGTAACAATAACAACGAACAAATAGCTTCATTGCAAAAAGAAATTGAGAATCTGAAGAGTCAGGTTAAAGGGAAAATGCCAATGACCAATGGGGAAAATGGTGTATCAAAGGTTCACTCTTGTAATAAATATGCTTTGTCTGTGACATATGTCCCTCCTCATCTAAGAAACAACAAACTTGCTATTCAAACATACTTCTCATCCCTTAAGGATTGCCTAGAATGTCTGCATGAGATTGTTGAAGAGGATAAGTTAGAGAAACCTCATGATAATGCAATTGGACATGCATGCCTATATGCCAAACGATCTCAAGAAATCTTAGAATGCTTGATCACAATATGCCCAAAGTCATTAGGTGAGAGAGTTAATCCTTTGATTCCATGCTCGATGCCTAAGGCCAAGCATGATATGCACTCGATTCCCAATGTTTTGAATATGAACCGTAGTGTGCCTTTAAGGGGTTCAGATTCTAGATCTGTCAATGCTAAGAAAGAGAACTCAAGTGTGCCTTCTAGGAGTACAAATCTCAGTACCTCTAGTTTTAAGAATGTGAACCGTAGTGCACCTGCATGTAGTTCAGATCCCAGCACATCTAAACAGGTGGTGCAAAGAGTAGTAAAACAAACTAATGTTCCCATTCCCTCTACAGGAGTAATCAGTGACATTAAAGGGAGCAGGTCAAAGTCTCAAGACAATACAAGGAATGATAGGACCTCGCAAGCTAAGAATGTGCACTGGAAAAGAGTAGAAGAACAATCTAGGAACTTTAAGCTTGAATCGAATAAAACGAATCGTGTTGATTCTAGTATTAGCCATAGGCGTACTGTAATTAATTCGAATTCTGATACTATTTGCAAACCTTGTACTGATGTCTGCTTGAATTCTGTTTCTAATCATGAATGTGGTGTTACTGTTCTGCCTAATGATGTTAATTGTCCAGTTAATATTGTTAATGCTAAAATTCTTGCTAAGAAGGGTAAAAGACAAAAACGAAAGAAAGTTAGAAAACAGTGGAAACCCACAGGAAGAACATTCAGTAAAATAGGCTTTTATTGGACACCTGTTGGTCTTAAGACTAATCAGACAATGCCCACTAGAAAATGGATGCCTACTAGTAGAACTATTCCCTTAAGAAGTGATCACACTGTGAACAGGGCTAATACTGACACTAGTACTGCATCTATTCACAACAATTCCATTGCCTCACTTTCTGATATGAATGCTTCTATTTCTGATGTGGGTGTTCCAAACATTGTTACTAACCAAATGGAACCCATTCTTGCATGGGGATCCCAATTATCCAGTTATCCATTCTTGTCTGTGTTCAAATGCAGATCGTTCAAATCGTTCTGTGGTACCTGGACTCAGGCTGTTCCAAGCATATGACTGGAGACCGGTCGCGGCTCATGAACTTCGTGAGCAAATTCATCGGGACTGTTAGATTTGGTAATGATCATTTCGGTGCTATCATGGGTTATGGAGATTATGTAGTTGGTGATAGTGTCATCTCTAGAGTTTACTATGTAGAAGGTTTGGGTCATAATCTGTTCTCTGTTGGTCAATTCTGTGATTCTGATCTAGAAGTTGCCTTCAGAAAACATACCTGCTTTGTTAGAGATCTTAATGGTAAGGAACTGCTAAAAGGAACTCGTGGGTCAAATCTTTACACCATCTCTATCGATGACATGATGAGGGCTTCTCCAATCTGCTTGCTATCAAAGGCTTCAAAAACAAAGTCATGGTTATGGCATCGTCGTCTCAATCACTTGAACTTCGGCACCATCAACGATCTTTCCAGAAAAGACTTAGTTGTAGGTTTACCTAGACTAAAGTATGAAAAGGATCATCTTTGTTCAGCATGTCAATTGGGAAAAAGCAAGAAGTATGCCCATAAACCCAAACCTACTAACTCTGTCACAGAAGTTCTTCATATGATTCATATGGATTTATGTGGACCTATGAGGGTGCATAATATCTTTGGGAAGAAATATGTGTTAGTTGTGGTTGATGATTACTCTAGATTCACCTGGGTCAAGTTCTTAAGGACAAAGGATGAAACTCCTGATATCATCATCAAACTCATCAAACAGCTGCAGGTTCGACTAAACAAAACTGTCAGAATTATCAGAACAGACAATGGAACTGAGTTTGTCAACAAACAACTTAGTGAATTCTATGAAAGCATTGGAATCAGCCATCAAAGAAGTGTTCCACGAACCCCTCAACAGAACGGTGTAGTTGAAAGACGAAATCGTACTCTTGTTGAAGCCGCAAGAACTATGCTTATCTACTCAAAGGTTCCAATGTTTCTCTGGGCAGAAGCAATTGCCACTGCATGCTACACACAAAATCGTTCCCTGATTCACACTGTTCATGGAAAAACTCCATATGAACTTGTCCACAACAGAAAACCTAATCTATCTTTCCTTCGTGTGTTTGGTGCATTGTGTTATCCAAATAATGAGGGTCAAGACTTAGGCAAACTTAGGGCTAAAGCTGACATTGGAGTATTTGTAGGATATGCATCAAACAAAAAGGGATACCGAATCTACAACAAAAGAACCCGAAATATCATGGAAATAATTCACGTTACGTTTGATGAGCTGACCGGTCAAATGGCTCCTGGACACTCCAGCTCAGGACCCGCACTTCAAAACAGTCCCATTGGTTCATCCCTTGTTCCAAACTCCTCTCAAGAAACTCCATATGTACCTCCATCTGAAGATGATGTAAATAAATTGTTTGATCCTATGTTTGATGAACTGTATGATTCAATTACTAATGAGGTGCTGATTCCTACAACAGAGGATGATCATATTCCAGTGAATGAAGTCAATCCCTCAGTCTCAATATCTTTAAGTCAAGAAGCACCAACTGCTGATCCTTCAGTCTCATCAACAAATCATCATTCTTCAAATGTACATCATGGAAATGTTTCTGGCATCAATGATGAAGTTAATCCCTTTGCCACTCCTGAAGATGCTCCATTTGAAAACATATTTGCTACTCCTGAATCATCATCAGAACCACCTTCTTCAGGAGACATCGACTCTGCTACCTCAGTTCCTCAACAACTGCCACATGAACACCTTAGAAAATGGACTCACGATCATCCATTAGACAACATCATTGGAAATCCCTCTCGTCCTGTATCAACCCGGAAACAAATTGCAACCGATGCCTTATGGTGTTTCTTCAACTCCGTACTATCTAAGATCGAACCAAAAGATGTTAAAACCGCCATGAATGAAGACAGCTGGTTCAATGCCATGCAAGATGAAATTCATGAGTTTGATCGTCTTGATGTATGGGAGTTAGTACCTGCTCCAGACTGTGCTATGATTATAGCTCTCAAATGGATCTTCAAAGTAAAACTTGATGAGCATGGTGATGTGTTGAAGAACAAGGCTCGATTAGTTGCTAAAGGATATCGTCAAGAGGAGGGTATAGACTTTGAAGAATCTTTTGCTCCAGTTGCTCGAATCGAGGCAATTAGAATCTTTCTGGCTAATGGTGCTAGTAAGAACATGGTAGTCTATCAGATGGATGTGAAGACGGCATTTCTGAACGGAGATCTTAAAGAAGTCGTCTACGTCAGCCAACCTGAAGGATTTGTGAATCAAGAGCATCCTACTCACGTTTATCGTTTGAAGAAGGCTCTTTACGGTTTAAAGCAAGCTCCAAGGGCATGGTATGATACACTGTCAAAGTTTCTTCTATCAACCGGATTCATCAAAGGAGCAGTTGATCCTACATTGTTCACCAGGAAGTCAGGCAAACATTTGATTCATGTTCAAATTTATGTTGATGATATTATTTTTGCCTCGACTGACCCAATGGAATGTGATCGTTTTTCAAATGAAATGAGTTCAAAGTTTCAAATGTCAATGATGGGACAAATGTCATTTTTCTTGGGATTACAAATTTCTCAAAGTCCCGGAGGCATTTTCATAAATCAATCTAAATATACAACAGAGATTTTAAAGAAATTTGGATTTGATTCAAGTGACCCTGTTGACACCCCCATGATTGACCGAACCAAACTAGATGAGGACCTCTCAGGGATCATGATTGACCAAACGAAATATCGGAGTATGATTGGATCCCTGATGTATCTCACTGCTAGTAGACCAGACATCTTGTTCGTTGTTTGCATGTGTGCTAGATACCAGGCTAAGCCTACTAAAAAGCACCTTGAAGCAGTTAAACGGGTCTTTCGGTATCTCCAAGGAACCATCAATATGGGACTATGGTACCCGAAGGACACCGGTATGTCACTAACGGCCTATGCAGATGCTGATCATGCAGGTTGTCAAGATACTCGTCGAAGTACGTCAGGAGGTGCTCAGTTTTTGGGTGATAAGCTTGTGAGCTGGTCTTCAAAGAAGCAAATGAGTACTTCTATTTCCTCTACATAGGCTGAATACATATCCATGTCATCTTGTTGTGCTCAAATCTTATGGATGAGATCTCAATTATCTGACTATGGCTTTGAATTCAACAAAATCCCTCTGTACTGTGATAATAAAAGTGCTATTGCTCTCTCATGCAACAACGTTCAACACTCAAGAGCAAAGCATATCGACATTCGACATCATTTCATCAGGGAACAAGTGGAAAAAGGTGTGGTGGAACTATATTTTGTGAGGTCTGAATATCAGTTAGCAGACATCTTCACCAAAGCTCTTCCAAGAGAACGTTTTGAGTTTATTCTTCCACGACTTGGCTTGAAAAGCCTTCAACCAGAAACTCTCAAACGTCTTCAGGAGGAAGACGAGGAGTAAAGGTCTATCTTCATCTATCTCTTGTATATATCTATTCGAAAAACAAAATACAAAATTATAAAACCTTCAAAAATCAAATAGAAAAATATAAAACTTTCAAAATCCATAAAAATTTGAAAAATTCGAAATATCTTCAAAAAATATTGTCATTTTGTCATGTTTCTCTCGATTCGATAATATCTACGGTCTTGATGTTGTCATTCAAAGAATGACACGGGACTTTAGATGTTGTTCGAATTTTTATATTAAAAAAAAAAAAAAAAAAAAATCAAAAAATATTTTTGGGAGAAAGAGAAACTATGGTTTATTGTCTTTTTCAGGCAATAACCCGGTTTAAAAGAAAGAACAGAGCCATGTTTTATCATGTTTTCAAAATTCCATGCTCTGATTCTATAAACATTTATCTGCTGAAAACTAAATGCTTTGAAAAATAACTCGATCTCCATTTTTGATAATCATCAGGACTTATTTGTCAAAATCTCTATCTCTCAATCAACAACCTATGTCATTGATTGAGGGGGAGAATGATTTCAATTAAATTAAAAAAGTTATTTGGCATTAAATTGTTTTCAAAAGATATACATGCATGTTTTATCAATGGAGTTTAAAGTCTTAAATCCGATCCTTATCAGTTAAAACACTTTCATAATCAAGTCACAATTCCCCTTAAAAAGCTTTCAAAATCAATTTAAATCTATAAGAGATCACAAATCTCAAATGATTTGATAATTGTGATCGGGGGAGAATGTGTGATTTAAATTGGATTTAAACTGATAATTCGGTAAATGGTTTTATAAGGATGTACATGCTATCCTGCCCACATGTGACAAACGATTTCAATTTTTCAATGCACATGTTGAGGGGGAGCATCTATCTTAAACCTATGATTTGAAATGTGATCAACTTATATCAATGTGCAGGTTCCCTCTAGTATGTGCAAAATGCTTTTCAAACCTCGAGGCACATATTGAGGGGGAGCAAATTCATGGAAACCTCATCCTTCCCGGAAATGCTATACCTACTTGATTTGATGTGGGAAGTGGTGTTGATATCTTTTAGAAAATGGTAATCAAAGAAGTTAATTCTTTCTCTTGCCTCCGTGTGCAAAACTTTCTCAAATACTTGATGCACATGTTGAGGGGGAGTTCTCGTTCTAAAAATATCAAAAACAATTCAGGTACAAAATGCTTTGATAATATATCACAAGTATCTGAATTGATTTTCAAATGGTTTTCAATTGGTTCCAATGGCAGATGAACTATACCAAATAGACCGACCAACTTTACTTTATGTACGGTGATATAAGGATGATAAGGTTAGGTATGTGTTCCCATGATCCGCCAGAACCGGAGGGATCAACCCAGGGACAATCCACTAGTTAGTGTAGAAGTCCTTAGGTATGATGATAAAAGGAGAAAAATGATATATGGGAAGAGTGCAGACTAAGACTGAGCTAGTACTGGAATAAACCCAACAAGGTTCTAGCTATGAAGTCTCGGTAAGCACTGAAGGGGTTGAAGAATTAAAAAGAATTGAATGAGGTAAGGGTGAAAACAAATAGCCCTCCATTTATTCAACCTTAGGGCAGAAACCGGGTTCAATTCATATGCTACTGATGGTAACATCGGTATTGAAGACAAGACGTCATGGACCCAGTGACGCACTGCACTTCAACTTTCCAAACCACTCAAGTTCCTCTTAAAAGGACTTGTTTCATTCTCACTGGGAACCGACATTATCTATCGACTTTCTCTTAGAGATGGTTGATATTGAAGAAGGAGACCCTCTCCCTAGTCTCCGGCACAGGATCCAAATATGCACAAATTGAGTCTAGAGCCACGAGATCATCAATAAATCTCATTAGGACACTTTCAATGAAGACTCTCTGTCTCACACAATGTGGAAAGAGAGATTATATCTTGAGTCCTACGCATTATCCTTGTGGTATTGCCAGAACATCTGAGTGATGTGTATACATATTCACAATGAAGATGGAAAGCCTTCTGGAGCCTACATCAAACAAGCTCCTGGTAGGTGGCATGTGAGATCTATCTTATAGATTAACCATGTGACAACTGAACAGAAACAATGGGGCGATTCAATCTCTTGAATCAATCCTGGTTCAGGTTATGGATTGACGGATACCTTTGAAAAACCGGTCATTGTGCTTAAAAACTCTTTTCTTTTGCACATCGACCGTGTACTAATGTTTCAAACCAAAAGGTGTTTTTATGATTGATAATTGATTTTCAACAAAACCTTCGTTGTATTGCAAAAACAATTTCTATTGAGCAATACACGATTGTTTTTCAAACCTCTTTTCATCAATCAGTGGACTTAAAATTCGCTGGTTCACTCACTCCGTGTTGTCTTCTTTGAGATGTTCCGGTTTGAGAACAGCTAGAACAGCTGCGAAACCCTGTCAAGGAGATTCTTAGGAATCCTACCTGTTCACAGGCAGTACTCGTACTGATCAACGGGGAACCGTGGGCCGTGTACCTCAATTCAACGAAAGTGATCAAAGACACTTTCGCGTAATTTATTGCTAACTGTTGTATGCAGGTACACCCGACGTTTGTAGCTGATCAGAATGAAGCGGTCAATCCATAGCCGCATGCTCACACTACACATTCATCTCAAAAGAAATCATGATAAGTGCATCAATGACTCTGATATTTTCACTCCATGCTTCTGCTACGCTGCTGCCAATATCATGATTCAACAAATGCTTTCGCTACTCTGATGAGAAGATATCATGATCCAGAATGTGAGCATGTCGGTCCTAAAGTCACAACACCACAAAGGATGTCTTAGAGATTTTTGATAGCTGATGATCTCAAAAGATGGCTCAAAATTATTATCACGTGGATAAGTAAAAGACCTCCACTTGGAGCATCCAAACATGCAATGTGAAGAATCAATGACTACGAGCTTAGAAGCAAAGGACTACATCAAGAATGCAAGAACAATTTTTTATGTAATATCTAGTTGTATTCAATGTAATTTTGGTACATGATTGAGGTGACCTCCCTTAGGGGGAGATTGTTAGGAATTAGAAATTCCAGGTATTAAAGAGTCGGTCACCTCAAGTATATGTAATCGTTAGAAAGCTCGTAGTCGTAGTTCTTTTAAGTTAAGTAGTATGTAGTTAAGTAACACCGTGGAGGACGGACGGGTCTTTACCCACTGTATGCCTGATCCACAGCCCGATGTGTGGCGATTTATGTAAGACTATAAATACTCTCTACCTCCCAAGGTAGAGAGTTGGAGCTCATAATAATATCTTTCACTTTCTCTCACTAAGTTCCCTAAACCTCTAACTTTCTCTCTCTAGAATTCCACTTATTCGCCACATGGTTGTTATTGTTTGATGTGTATGTGAAAAGTTATATCCTACAATATCGATGCACCATATCGAATGTACACCTTTGGCACCATTCACTAATGCATTAAACACGACCCTTCGACACCTTTCACTCATGCCTTCAACACGACACTTCTATGGAGGAAGGAAAGAACTATTAACAAGATGCACTTCAGTGGTCTTGATGATGACGAAGCTTAGCAACTCATGACTTGAGCCTGCACGTCTTCAAGAGGTTGTGATCTCGCCTTTAAGAGGAACCTAGTGAATCACACAAACATAAAACTACATAGAATGATCCTTTGGATCTGTGGTTAGTGAGGTTAGAATACTGAGAGAAAGTATGTCTAAGAGTGGTGGTGAGCAAGAGAGAAATGACTCACTATTTATAGACAAAACATGTCTATTGTCCCACGGTTCCCACGGATCTCTCACCAGAGGGATCTGGCTAGTGCAAATCCTGGGATCCGGCCACTGGGTCAGTTTAGTCTGGATTTTGGGTTGCAAACCGGGTTATGGGTTATGTGTAATGAATACCCAACAAGATGCAATGTATCTAGTCATTGGGTTATGGATCTTGGATCATGGGTCATAGAATTTGGGTCATGGATCATAGATAATACCCAACATGACTTCATGCATGATGTCATGCAATGGTTCATGGGTTATGGATCATGCTCCATGGGTATGGGTTATGGACTTTGGTTTTTACCCAACAACATTCATTGTACCTAGTCAATGGGTCATGGATCATGGGTCATGGGTTATGGACTTTGATTTTTACCCATTACTTACCCATTACAACATATACAAAGTACATATACATTTCTATAAAATTTAAACACTAGTTGTTATAAATACACATTTGTATAAGATGTAAACAATATTACTTGTTTGTAACACCCCGCCTACTCAGACCACAATATTGTCCGCTTTGCCCACAGGCTCACGGCTTTGTTTTTGTGGCCTAATATAAAGACTTCCCGGCAGGTCACCCAAGCCAGTACTAGTCTCACATGAGCACGCTTAATTGCCAGTTCCTAAGAACTCCACCCGCAGTAGACCACAAAACGCGTTGAGTCATTCTAAGGCGAATGTTATCTTTTGAGCCCAACATCTCTCCAGGCCACAGTCGATGTGGGATTTGCCTAGGGTGTTACAATCACCCTTTAGGGACTTGTCCTCCTCGATGAGGTTTGCCCCACCATCCCGAACGGCTCAAGAGTGGCTCTGATACCACTTGTAACATCCCGAGTACTCAGACTACAATATTATCCGCTTTGCCCGCAGGCTCACGGCTTTGTTTTTGTGGCCTCATATAAAGACTTCCTGGCAGGTCACCCAAGCCAGTACTACTCTCACATGAGCATGCTTAACTGCCAGTTCCTACGAACTCCACCCGCAGTAGACCACAAAACGCGTTGTGTCATTGTAAGGAGAATGTTATCTTATGAGCCCAATATCTCTCCAGGCCACAGCCGATGTGGGATTTGCCTAGGGTGTTACATTATTAGTGTTTTATAAAAATGTCTTTGGTTTTATAACTTATTTACTAAACATGTTTTTATGGTTTTAATATGTTTAGTAAAAGTGTGTTAGTAAACTATTGGCTCAAAGCTTTTATGTATTTTATTTGTTTCGTCAAAATGATTTTACGTTTGTTATCGACAAAACATTAGAAGATCGTGAAATATAAATACACGTTTTTATGGTTTATTTGTATTAACAATCTCCCCCTTTTTGCTGATGACAAAACATAAGATTATTTTAAGAAGAAAATAAAATTCGTAATAATTTGAATTGGAGTTTTTACTCTCTTCTCCCCCTTTTTGTCAAAACAAAAAGAGCGTTGAAAAGAAACTAACACATTGTGAAAAATGTTTTGAGAAAAACTTGTGAAAAGTAACAAAATGAGAAATAGTTAGAAAAATAAAAGTAAAAAAACGTAGTAAGATGAGAGAAAGATTCTCGTCTTAGCTCTCCCTTGACGGATGCTCTCGTTTGTTGAGGGCGTCGAGTTATTAGGAAGGCTAAACGAGTATGTTGCAAGTATTTTTGCAATTTTTTCGTCTTGGATGAAAATCTCCCCCTTGAAGAGTGCTCCCTTTTGATGAGGGCATCAAGTAATTTGAAAAACCTAAGTGAATGTATTGCAAGAGTTTTTGCAATTTTTTACTTTGACGAAAAGCTCCCCTTGTTGAGGGTGCAAAAGTCTTCATGTGCATTTTGAAAACTACAAAACAAAGGTTAGAAAACAAGTATATGGTGCATTGTTTCCTGCAAATGAGATTCACATTAGTAAAAAAAAAATGCTTTTGTTGGACTGTTCCGGCAGATCCTTCCCGTGAGGGATCCGTCTAGGCTAAATTCTGGGAACCGTGTACCTGCATTCTATTGGCAACAATGTAGATATAAATAGTGTCGTAAACTTCCAAATGAGTTATATATTGTTGCACCAAACATATTTACATAACTAAATAGCATTCAACATGTAGTTTCATTCAATTAAACAAGAGAAATGATACACATATCTCTAAAACTAAGACAATGATGCAAACATGTAGTAAATTTCCTAACAATTTCTAAGTTGTGCCTAAGACTAGATGAGAGCACAACTTGTGCTTGTATTCCTAAGTTTTAGGGACGTTTAGATTTGTTGACTTCATCAAAATGTTCGAGAAGGTGATAGAACATGAAATACAATTTGTCACGTAATTCATGGACTAATCCTTCGACATGTTGACAATGAAAACAATCATTGTCATGGCTAGGGAATGGTGGTGGTAGGAATGGTGCGGTTTGGGTTGGAAAGTTTGATGAGGAAGGTGGAGGTTCCATAAAAGATGGAGGGATTTGTGGAGGCAAGTTTGATGAAGTTGGAGGTGGATCAACTAAGGGTGAAGGTGGTGGAATATGTGTTGACGGTGGAGGTAAAGAAGTATCTACTTCCATATGGTCCGGTTATTGAGTTTGGTGATTCCTCATAATCCAAAATGGACCATTTGAGGATGAGGGAGAGTGATACACGGGTGTTAGTGTGGCTTCAACACCAAAGTTTTGGTGCGAAGGTTGTTGTGGCACCATTTTCTCAATTGAGGAAAATGTCAGCAATGGTGGTGGATGAGAAGGCCTAGGTGGTAAGTCCTCCAAGTTGTAAAGGTTTTTGGATGAAAGTGGGGTAGTAAAAGAGATAGCTCTAGGTACTAGAGGTGATGGTTTAGTGGAGGTAGGGGTGTTTGGTTTAGGAGGTATGGTAGTGTTTGGCAAAGGTTGTCATGTGGGAACAATCCTCTTGGGAGTTGGTTTGATTGGTAGAGTTGGTTGTGAGGGAATTCTAGCGTTTGAGGCTTTGATGGGTGACGATTCTGTTGAGGATATTTCATTAACAACCTGAGCAATTTTCTTGGGAGGTCCTTTAGTTGATGAGTTAGCACTCTCATGGTGAAATGGTAGAAAGGATAACAAAAAACACTTTATATACTGAGAATGAGTGTGTGAATGGTGATTTGAAAGTTCTAACACAAGTGGTTTATAAAGAAAGATATTTGGCAAGTGACTTAAAGCTTAAACCACTAAAATCTTTCAAATTGCAATGATTTGCATGCACAAGACTCAATTGTTGAGTTGTACTGATCTAGGGAGTCATTTAAGACAATGTGGAGTGTTTAGATTAACAAAGAGGGTTTGAAATGATTGTATCAAGTAGGATTGATTAGACTGTGCAGACGGTTCTCACGGATCCCTCACTTGAGGGATCCGGCTAGGTAAAAACCAAGGATCCGGCTCTCAGGAGCCAAGAAGAAGATTGATGAGGTTCTAGTGAGGTCTAATACCTACATATCTTGAGTGATTTTAGTCTCCTCAGGTGTCTTAAATGATATGATACTTTAAATGATCAAGCATAATGAGTGAGGATAGCTAATGATGTCTTTTATGGAAAGAAATGGAGTTTTCATGAACACCAATGGGTGATCCAGAATGACACTAAGAATTTTGAGGGTGTCAAGTGGAGTCAAATGATCCTAGAGATCAGATGATGATTTAAGGAAAATTTAGAAAATTCCTTAAAAATTACAAGAAATGACAAACTAGTTTTTAGACCATGTCAAGATTAAGATGACTAAAAATCAATTTAAAATTGAGAGAAATATCAAAATACGTGTTTTGAGATGAGAGGAACAATGTGTGAACATCGGAGCGGAAAGATGGTGAGTTTTGAAATAATGATAAATTAAAAATATCTTGAATGTGATCCTAAGTCATTCATGAGTGAGTATGAGATCAAATGAGGCTAAGGAAAGTTTAAGTGATCTTAAGGAAGTATGTTTAACTAGTTCAATAAGGTATGCAAGGTTGGGTTGATGTAATGAAAGGAAAGAATCACTTTTGTTTGCCCGAATCCCACGGATCCTTCAATTGAGGGATCCGGCATCTGGGACAGACTACTTAACAATGAGCGTGCAATATTTTGCTCTAGGTATCAAGTTTTGAAACTAATGATTTCCACAGTAACTATGCATGTATACAATTAAAAACATAGTAAATGTAGCATATAGAGACAACCTATGGGTGAGCAAATGAGATAATGATCATATATCAAAAAGAGAACAATCAAGTAAGTCTTGCATAAAGTAATGAACATACATTGTTTTGAAAATTTTAAAACATCCGAAATAATCATAAAAGAAAGTCATGGGGTACAATGTTTCTTTTGTCAATCTCTTCACTTCTTCTTCTTTCCCGAGTTCATGAGGAAATGAGTTAGACACTTGAACATCTCTTTTGTTTGCTTGAATTCGTGGGATTCATTTGGAAGAGTGGGAAGTTGTTCAAAGTAATTCATGGGGTCGATTTGATAATTAGAAATGAGGTCGACTTCAACATCTACATCTTAATCTTCCTCCGAAAAGTCCGAGAGAGGACGAAGCCTTTTACCATTGATCATGAATCGTTTGGAGGGTTACCATAATATAGTTGGTGAGAAAATGATCATCGGTAATAGGAGTGGGTTGCATTCTGCTAACATCTCACGGAGACGTGTTAGGAGCATACCATAAGGAAGAACCATTTTGTCAGTTTTGAACACACCTACCATTCTTTTGGCAATGTAATAGGCGAGATTGAAAGGTTTTTGGTGGATAAGATAATAGATCATTTGGAAAAGACAAGCATTGGGATGGTCTTTGTTTCCAACCAAGCAAATGACATTTTCTCTAAGAATTTCTTCCCACTTTTTGTAAATGGGAATCATCTCAAAGAGTTTCATTTGATAGGGATCACGATGAATGAATTCTTTGTTGCAGTTATAATGAGATTGGTCGACTCTCTTTTTTGAAGATGGTGTCTCGAACAACAATGGGGTCGTTAAATGGAGTGTGATAGATAGGTTTAGGGTCTAGTGTAAAGGATTAAGTAGCAATTGACCAATCTTTGGAGAACATACAAATTCCTTCACATGGTAAGCGAAGTGTTAATACAAATAAGCCGTAAAAAAGTTTATTTATATTTTACGACCTTCTAATGTTTTGTCGATAACAAACGTAAAATCATATTAACGAAACAAATAAAATACGTAAATGGTTTGAACTAATAGTTTCTAACATATTCACATTTTCACACAAAACACTAAAACAAGTATAAGTGATTTTATGATTTAAGTAATACATATGTACAACAACTAGTATTTACATATTTGGATAAAATATACACATAACTAGTATGCAGTATATTGGGTAATATAAATGGGTAGAAACTTAAGTATCACAACCCATTGGGCAAATACATTGAATGTAGGTGGGTACAACCCAAAGCCTAAAACCCATGGATCTTGACCCATAACCCATTGCATGACATCATGCTTATATCATACATGGATGATATTCATAACCCATGGATCAACCCATACCCAAGTGACCAAGTGCATTGCACTCAAAGATACATTGTATCTAGCCAAAGATCCATGGTTCAACCCATGACCCATGACCCATAACCAAAATACCCATGGGTAAAGAGGAGCGTTCCACGGATCCCTAGCTTTGTGCTAGCCGGATCCCTTGTGGTAGGGATCCGTGGGATCTGGGGAACAGTAGGATTTTTCCTTTATAAATAGTGAGCCATTTCTTCATTATTTCTAACCCCTTTCTAACACACTTTATAAATAGTTTTGTTTTTGTGTGATCTTTTAGGTTCCTCTTAAAGGCAAGATCACCACCTTTGAAGTCGAGCAAGCTCAAGTCAATGAGTTGCCAAGCTTCCTCATCATCAAGGCTACGGAAGTCTTCTTGTTGATGATTCCTTTATTTCTTCAAAGAAGTGTAGTGTTGAAGACATTAGTGAAAGGTGTCTCAAGTGTCAAGATGAAGATATTAGTGAAGAGTATCTATCGTCTATAGCATAAGCACTTGTGGTAGGTGCTTAGAAGTCAAGACAAGAAGCATTAGTGAAAGGTTCTTAGAAGTCAAGACTTGAAGCATTAGTGAAAGGTGCTTAGAAGTGAAGACACAAGACATTAGTGAAAGGTGTCTTGTAGATCTAGTCAAAGGCATTAACGAAAGGTGCCTTAGATGTACATTCGATATGGTGTGTTTCGATGTACTAGATAGACTAGCATTAGATCCAAGGATATTGATGTCCTTGATGATGTTGTAAAGGAGTAGATCTCCTTTGGGATTAGTCGTTGGTGTAGTGTGGTAGTAGTTCCTCCATTGCAATGGAACTAGGTGCTTAGCCTAGTACCTAATAAATGGTAGGCGACGTTGTGAAGGTGTAGTTCACCTTGGTGTGAAAGAACTAGGTACTTAACCTAGTACCTTATAAAGGGTAGGCGACATTGTGTAGGTTTGGTTCACCTTGGAGTGAAAGAACTCGGTGGTTAGCCTAGTACCGGAAAAAGGGCAGGCGACGTTGTGAAGGCTTCTCCGCCATAAGGAGATTGGTGTAGTGTTTACGAAATCTCGAGTAGGTGACTCGGGGAGTGGAGTAGGGCAAGGAAGGTGTCCTTGTAGCCGAACCACTATAAATACTCGCGTTGTGGTTTTGTGCTTCTTACTCTTATCTTTTCATTACATATTTTTATATGCTTGTTTATCAACATCCAACACACACAACCAAATAGATTGACATAAGTCGATCTAAATAGTTTAAAAGGAAGTTTTAATTGGTAAAACTATTCAACCCCCCTTCTAGTTTTCCACATGAAGGATTTGTATGAATGTGTTGAGAGGTAAGGTGATGCTTTGGTTGTTTATGACGAAAGCGATTGAAATACTTTCATCATTGTTTCGGATAATCCTAACACTTTTGTAAAATTCAAAGATGAAGACCGGACAAATTTTTTCATCAATTTTTAGGAGACAATCAAAGTTGATTGCCGAAAAGACTTGAGGAATATCAGTGTTTTCAAGAAAACATTCCTTAATTACACGACCTTCGTGAATAAGTCGTTTTTAGGGCATTTTGAAGGTTTTGTGATCACTTTTTGACAACCCTTCCTTCTGGTAGTATCTAGGAATGTAGTGAACGGTGTCATGATGGTCTTGTTGAGTAGATTTAGGCATGTTTGATCATAGAAAAATAATATTCTGATTAGGTAAAGTTTGTCAAGATGGGTTTATGACTTAACTTTGTATTAACAATGCCGTTTTGCAAATCCTTAATTATGTAGAACCTTTTTGTATGGAAAATAATTTTTCAATAAACAATTTGCCAATTGATGATATGAAAAAACTGAATCTAATTTGAAAAGTTTAAAACCATAAACCCTAGGATAGAGATGATGATGAATGGAGAATATGAGTGTAATTACTTACAATGATGTTTAGGATTGAGATGCCTGAGAGTATGAAGCTCTAAAATGGTATGAACTGAGATTTGGTCGTTCTAGGTTTTAGAAAGAGGGAAAATGGAGTGTTTTGGGTTTTAAAAATGAGTATCCTGTTTTGTCTATTTACATGGTTCTTCCAGATCCCTTGTTTGAGGGATCCGGCTAGTATAACTTGAGGGATCCGGCGCTGTAGACAAATCTTGGAGTGTTTTGGGTTATTCTTTCACTTGTAGTGAGTTATACAATAACTTATTATTGAGAAGAACTTTGTAGAATGAGATTATATTCCTATTTGAATAGACTTTTAGCTAAGAAGAAAATTGTTTATCGAATGATGGTAGATCAAGACTTTAACTATCTAAGAGGAATACCATTCCCGATGATGTGTTAAGATGGAAAGTAGTGAAGAGAAAGGAACACTATTCCCGATGATGTGTTAAGATGAAAAGTAGTGAAGAGAGATTTTTTGAAACTTGCGAATTTGATGTTAGATGCTTAATTCATATATTCATACACATATTGTTAAACATATACAAGATTTTTCTAAAGATATTTATTATGAGAGAAAGGCATATATCATCATTTTATCCACATGTGATTACTACATTTATATATCAACTAGTTGTAGGTAAGAGAACATACGTTTGCTCTATTTTATGATTTTTAGAAACCATAGACGCGAAATACTTCATGAGCTTTTAAAGTAATCAATTGTACTTTGTGAAAGTAAGTTGTGATTACTGTGGAAAACTAGAAGGGGGGGTTGAATAGTTTTACCAATTAAAACTTCTTTTTTAACTATTTAGATCGACTTATGTCAATCTATTTGGTTGTGTGTGTTGGATGTTGATAAACAAGCATATTAAGATATGTAATGAAAAGATAAAGAGTAAGAAGCACAAAACCACAACGCGAGTATTTATAGTGGTTCGGCTACAAGGACACCTTCCTTGCCCTACTCCACTCCCCGAGTCACCTACTCGAGAGTTCGTAAACACTACACCAATCTCCTTATGGCGGAGAAGCCTTCACAACGTCGCTTAACCTTTTTCCGGTACAAAGCTAAATACCGAGTTCTTTCACACCAAGGCGAACTACACCTACACAACGTCGCCTACCCTTTATACGGTGCTAGGCTAACCACCGAGTTCTTTCACACCTTAGGAGAACTAATCCTTCACAACGTCGCCTACCCTTTATTAGGTACTAGGCTAAGCACCTAGTTCCATTGCAATGGAGGAACTACTACCACACTACACCAACGACTAATCCGAAAGGAGATCTACTCCTTTACAACATCATCAAGGACATCAATATCCTTGGATCTAATGCTAGTCTATCTAGTACATCGAAACACACCATATCGAATGTACATCTAAGGCACTTTTCACTAATGCCTTTGACTAGATCTACAAGACACCTTTCACTAATGTCTTGTGTCTTTACTTTGAAGCACCTTTCACTAATGCTTCAAGTCTTGACTTCTAAGCACCTTTCACTAATGCTTCTTGCCTTGACTTCTAAGCACCTACCACAAGTGCTTATTCTATAGACGATAGATACCCTTTACTAATATCTTCGTCTTGACATTTGAGACATCTTTCACTACTGTCTTCAACACTACACTTCTTTGAAGAAAGAAAGAGATCATCAACAAGAGGACTTTAGTAGCCTTGATGATGAAGAAGCTTGGCAACTCATGGACTTGAGCTTGCTCGACTTCAAAGGTGGTGATCTTGCCTTTAAGAGGAACCTAAAAGATCACACAAAAACAAGACTACAAACATAGGTCTCTTGGATCTAAGGTTAGTGAGATTTAAATCAGGGGAGAAAGTGTGTTAGAAAGGGGTGAGAAATAATGAAGAAATGGCTCACTATTTATAGAGAAAAATCCTACTGTTTCCCCGGATCCCACGGATCCCTACCACAAGGGATCCGGCTAGCACAAAGCTAGGGATCCGTGGTCCGCTCCTCTTTGCCCATGGGTATTTTTGGTTATGGGTCATGGGTCATGGGTTATGGGTTGATCCATGGTTTTCTTTCTAGATACAATGTATCTTAAGGATACAATGAACTTGGTTAAGTGGTATAAATAAAACCATGGGTTATGGGTCAAAACCATTTGCTAGTTTTTACCTATTTAGTATATACTTGTTTTTACCCATTTTAGCATATACTTGTTTTTACCCATTTTGGTATATACTTAGTTAAGTATATGTTATCCCAATAGGTAAACACTAGTTGTTGTACATATGTATATCTTAAGCATAAAATCACTTATACTAGTTTTAGTGTTTTATGTGAAAGCGTAAGTGTGTTAGAAAACTATTAGTTCAAACCATTTACGTATTTTATTTGTTTTGTTAAAATGATCTTACTTTTGTTATCGACAAAACATCAGAAGATCGTAAAATATAATAAACGTTTTTACGGCTTATTTGTATTAACAATCTCCCCCTTTTTGTTGATGACAAAACATAAGATTATTTTAAGGAAAAGCTAAAATTCGTAAAAGTTTGAATTTATAGTTTTTAGTTTCTTCTCCCCCTTTTTGTCGAAACAAAAAGTGTTTGAAAGAAAGCAACACATCGTTTTTAAGAAAAACATGTGAAAAGAAAAAAATAGAGAGCAAGTAACGGGAAAGGATCTCGTCGTTACTCCCCCTTGACGAGTCCATCCCTAAGTAAGGGCGTCAAGAAACTAATTCTAATCTAGTTCATTTGCAACTAACTTATGCAAAAGATTACGTCTATGTGACGGGTGTGCTCCCCCTAGATGATTGCAATATTTGCAACGGGAAGTCATGAAATTTAAATCAAATGTTGCAAGTAATTTTGCAACGTATTGTTTTGACACCAAGCTCCCCTAGCTTTAGGATGTCAAATTCTTTATGTGTTAATTGAATAACTGCAAAACAAGGGTTAGAAAACAAGTATAATTCACAATTTCCTGCAAATGTGATTTAAGTTAGAAAAAAAAAAAACTTTCTGACTTTACGGATCCCACGGTGCCCTCCTAGTAGGGATCCGTCTAGGCAATACTGAGGGATCCGTCTGGCTGATGACTAAAATCGGCAAAGGTGATATAACAAGTACTGTTATCACATAAATGAGATATGAATACATATTCTCAGAAAAATAACAAGTAGCATGTAATTCCATTTAATAAAACAAGAGTTATGATATACATGACTCTAAAAATAAGAAAATAGACAATACATGACTAGGAATTTCTAGACTAACTAACGCTTGATGCTAGGACACCACTAAAATCTTCTAGCTCAAGTTTTGTTTAGGTTTGATCTCGTCGAAACGTTCGAGGAGATGATAGAACATGAAACGTTGGTCTTCTCGTACTTCATGTAGAAAACTTTCAACATGTTGACAATGATAGCAATCTTTGTCATGGCTAGGTAGTGGTGGTGGAGGAAATAAAATGGCTTGATGCGAAGGATCAAGTGAGGCGGCTTACGGAGCTTCAAACGATGGAGGGATTGGTGGAGGTGCATTTGAGAATGCCTCGACCAAGAATGATGGTGGTGGTAAGGAAGTGTCAACTTCCATATGGTCGGGTGGTTGACTTTGATGATTTCTCATAATCCATATAGGATTATATGATGGAGACGGCGAAAAAGAAGCCGGAGCAAGTGTTGACTCAACACCTTGATTTTGAACCATTATTCCTCCTAATGAGGATAATGTTGTCGGCGGAAGCGGATGAGATGGCCTAGGAGGCAAGTCCTCTAAATTGTAGAGGTGTGGTGATGATAGTGGTGAAGTAAATGAAATATTTCTAGGAACTAATGGTGATGGTTTAGTGTTATGATATTGTTTGGCCTAGGAGGTATGGTGGTGTTAGGCATAGGTAGTTTTGTGGGTACTATCCTTTTAGGAATTGGTTTGATTGGATGATGAAGGATTCTCTCATTTGTTGGTTTGACGGGAGATGATTCGGTTGAGGAGATTTCGTGTATAACACGAGCCTTTTTCATGGGTGGTTCTTTGGTGGATAAGTTACTACTTAGGGTTTTCCTCATGATGAAATGATTTCAAGAGCTGAAAGTTAGAGTGAGAGTGATGACTATGGAGGTCCTAACAAGGTGGTTTATAAACTAAGAGATTTGGCAAGTGCATTTAAGCTTAAAGCCACTAGGATTCATTGGAATGTGATGATTGACATGCACAAGAGTCAACTTCAGAGGTTGGACTGATCTAGGAACTCATTTAAGATGAGATGGAGTGTTTGAGTTAGGAAGATAAGTTGAAATGATTGTTTTAGCAAGATTTGACCTATACTGTCATCCGGATCCCACGATTCCTTTCTCAAAGGGATCCGTCTAGGCTAATCCTAGGGATTCGGCTATCAGTAGCTATGAAAGAGTGGAAATGGTGTTTCTAAAATCTAAGACCTATAACATTTTGAGTGTTTCAGTCTTCCTAAGTGTCTTAAATGAAGGGGTGCTTAAGTACTTGAAGGTGGTGAGTGATGTAGCTAATGATTGTCTTTTGTGGAAGGATTTGGAACTTTCATGAGTACCAATGAATGAGCAAGGATGACACTAAAGAAGAGAGTGTCAATTGAAGCTAAATGATCCTAGAGATGAGGTTGTGACTTAGGATTGTGTTTTGGAAAATATCCTAATGGTTTTGTGATGGGAAAACTAGGATTTGATCAACTTTGATCAATTTTGAGGTGAGATTGATTTATGATCAATTTTGTTATAAAAGATTTTTAACCTAGATGTGAAGGGTAAAAATATGAAGTGTGAGTTTTGAGAGCAGAAGAGTGATGGATTAAAACAAAGTGATAGATCTATGAATGTCTTAGAGTGTGTTCTATGTGAGTTGGAATGAGTAGGAAAGATCAACCTATCTTGATAAAGTCTTAATCTACCTTAAGACACTATGTTTAGCTTAGTGTGAGGTGTTCTAAGGATGTGTTTGACATACAATGCTTGCAATTGCATTTTCTGTTTTGCCGGATCCCACGGTTCCCTAGATGTAGGGATCCGTTTAGTACAACATTTGGGATCCGTCTATCTGCTAGACAGAACCTTTACTAAAGGTATGCAATGATCTTGACAATGCATTATATTCCAAGTTTTGTTTAAAGGAGTTCTAAAACTAGGATATCAAATGTAAGATGTTTTATTTCATGAAAGAAATAGGATTACATTGATAAATAATGAGTAGAGTAGAATTGATCCTATTTGACTATTCTAGGTTCCTTGAGTGTCTTTGCTAGGAGGATCATTATGTGATTGATGGGTATTGGTGGAATCAAGAATGAAGAAAGTCTTCATGAGAGATATGTTTAGCGGTTCCATCATCTTGTTCACAAGTACGTACAATGGACTTTGAAATTGAGGATGGAAGTGCATAACATTGTGATAGAGGCGTGTCAAGAACATTCCATAAGGGATGAGTTTATTCTTGGAGCCTTGAAGATTTGCAATTCTCCTTGCGAAGAAGTAGGCGAGATTGTATGGTTGTTGTGTTAGCAAACAGTACAACATGTGAGCACAACAAGCGGGAAGAATATCTCGATTTCCCCTAAGACTCCAAACATTTTCACGTAGAATGAGAGCAAGAGGCTTGTACTCTTCTCGGATATCCCGTGTATGGATAATGTTTGGATTGGAGTAATATGGTCGAGGTTTGCATATCATGCGATTTAAATCTTCCGGAGAGGGTATGTGTGAACAATATGGACTATTTTCTTCACGAAAGTTGAAGAGAGAATCAAGAGACCAATCTTCGGTGAAGGCACATTGTCCATGATTTGGAATCCGGAGGATGTGGGCAAAATGCCCAAGGGTTAAAGTGAACTTTTGGTTTTTGATGTAAAACCAAAGAGATAGAGAGCGATCCTCGTTACGAACGAGTTCGACTTGACGGAAGAATTCCATTATGAACCTTGGACATATCTTCTCGTTGATTTCAAGAAGACATTCTAGTCCTATGGCTCGGAAGAGGTATTGATACCTTCTTCGAATTGTAGAGAGGTGTCTACAATACGTCCTTCATGGAAGTGACGGTTTTCGAGATTATTGAACCCACGGACATGATTGCCAGGTGTGTTGGGCTCAAGGGAGATGTTCGGGGTGTAGACGCTAGTGAGTGAAAAATCAAACTCGTATTCATGCGTCATAGTTGAATCTATAGAAGTGATGGGTTAATAAGAGGTGATGTTTATGGTCAACCTATAATAATCTAACGTTTTTACTAGATTTTTATTAACAATGGTTTTTAGCATTTAGCTAACTCATGGTTTTGAAATTCTAGTGGATTATTACTTTTAGAAAGATAGTGGTTTTTAATCTTGCATGAAAACTGTTTTCTAGTAGGACGGATCCCACGGTTCCTTTACAAAAGGGATCCGGCTAGTATATCTTCCGGGATCCGTAGATCTGTAGTAACAGACACAGATTTGATAAACGGTTTTACAGTTTTTATACCACGAGATATGTTTTATCCTACATTTTCTTTTAGTATGCATACATGACCTCTAATGTATCACAAAAATATAAAACATATAAATCAAAAGGAATGATGAACACATAATAGTAACCTAGATAAACTAGATTAATAATATTGCATTTTAATACTAAGGATGATACAAAGGATTGGGTATATGACACCAATATAGATTAACAACACAAAGTAAATGTCTCCGTATGTGAACTTCATCATAGGGAACACAAGTGCGATGAGTGTTAGGGCGATGAGCACGAGTGCGATGTAAACCATGTTGATGACGGATCTTCTTGATTTCGATTGAGATGGAATGAGGAGGAAGATGAAGTTTTTGAATGAGAGGAAAATTTTGAAATAGGAAGATTTGAAAAAGTGAGGGTTTGATAAAGTGTTCGACGGTGGGAGTTTTTATGGGGAAGGAGGAATTTTTGAAATTCGTGTTTTGTTTTATTGGATTAAAAGAAACAAAACATAAGTTTTATATACCACGACTTTATATGAGAAATAAAACACGTATGTGAGAAAAAGGCTTCCTAATGAAGCTTCAAGTAAAACATGTAATTTGCACAAAAGATAATCATATAAATACGTAACTAGGTATACTTAATTATCAAGCAAAGTAAAAAGAAAATCATACCTTTAGCACACTTAGGAATGTCTTTACAAATGACACAGCAAATGTCACTTAGACTACTCCTGCTCCTTTGCGTTTAAGATACCTTCTTAAGGAAGGTATTCTTGTTACCAAGCAACTCCTAAAGCTTGGTGGGTATGAGCTTTGACTAATCAACATGATGAGGAAGATTAGTGCAATAATAAAAAAAAATAAATAATAACAATGTTGTTTATCAAATCAACATCCAAACATATAGTTTTAAAAGACATGGTGTTTTGTTTAAAAAAAAAAAAACTTCTTTGTAGTTTTCAATTAACCATGGATCGTATCAAGTTTTTAAAGTACAATATACTTAAAGAAACTTGGTAACGAAGCTCTGATGCCAATTGTGGAAAACTAGAAGGGGGGGGGGGTTGAATAGTTTTACCAATTAAAACTTCCTTTTAAACTATTTAGATCGACTTATGTCAATCTATTTGGTTGTGTGTGTTGGATGTTGATAAACAAGCATATTAAGATATGTAATGAAAAGATAAAGAGTAAGAAGCACAAAACCACAACGCGAGTATTTATAGTGGTTCGGCTACAAGGACACCTTCCTTGCCCTACTCCACTCCCCGAGTCACCTACTCGAGAGTTCGTAAATACTACACCCATCTCCTTATTTCGGAGAAGCCTTCACAACGTCGCTTAACCTTTTTCCGGTACAAAGCTAAATACCGAGTTCTTTCACACCAAGGCGAACCACACCTACACAACGTCGCCTACCCTTTATACGGTGCTAGGCTAACCACCGAGTTCTTTCACACCTTAGGAGAACTAATCCTTCACAACGTCGCCTACCCTTTATTAGGTACTAGGCTAAGCACCTAGTTCCATTGCAATGGAGGAACTACTACCACACTACACCAACGACTAATCCCAAAGGAGATCTACTCCTTTACAACATCATCAAGGACATCAGTATCCTTGGATCTAATGCTAGTCTATCTAGTACATCGAAACACACCATATCGAATGTACATCTAAGGCACTTTTCACTAATGCCTTTGACTAGATCTACAAGACACCTTTCACTAATGTCTTATGTCTTTACTTCGAAGCACCTTTCACTAATGCTTCAAGTCTTGACTTCTAAGCACCTTTCACTGATGCTTCTTGTCTTGACTTCTAAGCACCTACCACAAGTGCTTATTCTATAGACGATAGATACCCTTTACTAATATCTTCGTCTTGACATTTGAGACATCTTTCACTAATGTCTTCAACACTACACTTCTTTGAAGAAAGAAAGATATCATCAACAAGAGGACTTTAGTAGCCTTGATGATGAAGAAGCTTGGCAACTCATGGACTTGAGCTTGCTCGACTTCAAAGGTGGTGATCTTGCCTTTAAGAGGAACCTAAAAGATCACACAAAAACAAGACTACAAACATAGATCTCTTGGATCTAAGGTTAGTGAGATTTAACTCAGGGGAGAAAGTGTGTTAGAAAGGGGTGAGAAATAATGAAGAAATGGCTCACTATTTATAGAGAAAAATCCTACTGTTTCCCCGGATCCCACGGATCCCTACCACAAGGGATCCGGCTAGCACAAAGCTAGGGATCCGTGGTCCGCTCCTCTTTGCCCATGGGTATTTTTGGTTATGGGTCATGGGTCATGGGTTGATCCATGGTTTTCTTTCTAGATACAATGTATCTTAAGGATACAATGAACTTGGTTAAGTGGTATAAATAAAACCATGGGTTATGGGTCAAAACCATTTGCTAGTTTTTACCTATTTAGTATATACTTGTTTTTACCCATTTTAGTATATACTTGTTTTTACCCATTTTGGTATATACTTAGTTAAGTATATGTTATCCCAATATGTAAACACTAGTTGTTGTACATATGTATATCTTAAGCATAAAATCACTTATACTAATTTTAGTGTTTTATGTGAAAGCGTAAGTGTGTTAGAAAACTATTAGTTCAAACCATTTACGTATTTTATTTGTTTCGTTAAAATGATCTTACTTTTGTTATCGACAAAACATCAGAAGATCGTAAAATATAAATAAACGTTTTTACGGCTTATTTGTATTAACAATTACTCTTGGGTTCTTCCTTGGATGTTGACTTCATTTTTTTTATGATAGAACGAAGTCATTGAAATAATCCTAGCATGAAGATTTCTCAAAAGAAAATATCAGAATGATCTATCACTATCCAACATTGTTAAAATATAAAATATTCCAAAATATAAATTTCTTGTTTTAAGAAATTTCCTTCTTTGTAGTTTTCAAATATACACAGATCGTATCAAGTTTTTAAAGTACAATATACTCTAAAAAACTTGGTAACGAAGCTCTGATGCCAACTGTAGAAAAGTAGAAAGGGGGGGGGGGTTGAATAGCTTTACCGATTAAAACTTCGTTTTAAAGTATTTAGATCGACTTATGTCAATCTATTTAGTATGTGTGATGGATATTGATAGATATGCACATAAGTAAATAAAGTAAAGATAAAGAGTAAAGGAACATAAAACCACGACACAAGTATTTATACTGGTTCGGCTACAAGGACACCTTCCTTGCCCTACTCCACTCCCCGAGTACCCCACTCGAGAGTTTGTAAGCACTACACAACAAAAGCTCCTTAATGTGGCCGATAAGCTTTCACAACGTCGCCTACTCTTTATCCGGTACAAGGCTAGACACCGAGATCTTCCACAAGGTAGAACCAAACCTATTACAACGTCGCCTACACTTTATCTGGTACAAGGCTAGATACCGAGTTCCATTACAAAGGAGGAATTACTACCCAACACTACACCACAACACAACTATCCCAAAGGAGACACACTCCTTGTTACAACACTAGAAGGATATCAACATCCTTTAACCCAAACTACATAACTTGTACATCGATGCACCATATCAAATGTACAACTTTGGCACCATTCACTAATGCATTCAACACGACTATTCGGCACCTTTCACTAATGCCTTCAACACGACACTTCTATGGAGGGAGGAAAAACTATCAACAAGATGCACTTCAGTGGTCTTAATGATGACGATGCTTAGCAACTCATGACTTGTGCAACAACTGAAAATTTCTCGATCTACTTTTTAGACGTCACTATTTCATTCCGTTAGTAAAAACGCGAGTTAGTTATTTTTCCGGTATTTACGGATGATTATAATCGAAAAAAAGAAGTTACGATGGTTTTTCTGAGAAACAAGTTCACACGAGTACCAATGACGTTTTAATAACTGTAAGGATTCATAATCATATTCGGAGTCAAAGAAATGTAATCTTTATTACAAATTACTAACACGCTTTCAGAAAAATAATTGTTACGATTTATTAACGACAAAACAGATATGAATCAACCGTTATATAACGACAAAAGTATATTATCAGGTTTTCCTAAACGTTCCTAAAAACATAAAGTTTATACTTTATGGATACCTAGAAAGTATATTGCACGGAAAGATGTCATTTTTTACGGAACCATTTATATTGTGAAAGTTTATTTGACACAATTATTTTTCAATAATAAAACATAACGATAAAAGAAATCCTAAAAATTGTTACAATAATAAACTTATTTTTTATGACTATTTGATACCTGAAAATTTTGTAAAGAACTAATATAGATACATACACTTGTTTATACAATCTAGACAATGTATTTTTTAATATTATGTTAATGAGTAATTATTGGGCAAGAATATTTTGATAGCAAAATTTACAATATATGTATGCTAGACATTTATTGAACACGAGATATTTTTATACATGCAAATGTATTGGAGAAGCCAATGATATGTATATAGTTAAACTTCCAATATTAAGTATCACTTCGGCATCTATTATAAAAATGTGACGTATATTTTATGAAATTTTCGTTAAACCTACGTCTATTTACTAACATAATTGTGTAAATTTCAAAATGACGTTACCTCGTCAAGTTTTCTTATTAGGCAGTATCGTATTTTTCTTTATAAAAGCTCATTTTTCCGTAATATACCTTTTTAATGTTATCTTCATACGAGTTTAATTTACCGAGAATATACTATGAGTATAATATTCTTCAAAACCTAAAACAGTTACACAAGTAACAACAACAACAATACAAAAAGGCTTTTATACATAAGTAAACTATATCGAGTCTTAAACTAGAATTATGAACTAAGACTTTCCGCGTAATATAATTACGTGTCGGTGCCATATCATCATACTATTTGACCGTACTCTGTTCAAGATTGCTTTACCAAGGTGAGTTTCATTGTAATAACCTAGTTTTCGTTTATTATTTCCGTCATATATTTGAACCTAAAAACGACCCAAATTGAAATTTGAAACTTTGTTAGACGCGACGTTGAGAGAACTTGTTTACGAATTATAAATACTACACAATTTAATCTATAGTTAATCTATGATATGAAGTATATATTTTATTTTAACCAAAGTTAAATAAATAAATTTTCTAGACCATTTTAATTTTAATTTTGTGCATTACTTACTTAATCATAAGGTGTCTAAATACAAAAAAACAAAATAGTAATAAAAAGGAAATAATCCCCCCATTTAATCAAATTATTCGGGCATTAAGAAATTGTTCCCCCATTTTTTTTTATAACCGGCCTTCTTTTCTTAAAAACCCTATTCAACTATCAAAAAAAAAAGGGAGCGGCATCCTCCATTTTCTTCCAAAAACCGAATTTTGTTCCTTCCTAAAAACCCTAGCCGTCCCTTGCCATCACACACACACCTTTTCCTTTGATTCGTGGCTGCTATTCCAAGAAGAATTCGTGATCCTTGAAGCTAGGAGACTTGGGAAATTCGTTGGTGAAAGATTCGTGGTATACGATTTGGTGTTTGTGATTCCTTTGGCTCGTTATTTTCTTTGCTAGTCGATTTGGTACACATATCTTTTACTCTTTAATTCATATGTATAATATGATCATGATACAAATGATAAAACATGTGATTATTGGATTAATAATGGTGTTTGATTAGTATTTGCAATTGGCTTAAATAAGTATGCATAATAGTAAATAAAAACCCTAGTTATATATATATGAATTTTGTGTATTGATTTCTTGATTAATTGTGAGAATGATATGAGATGAAGTTTCAGATGTGTGTCATTTTTATGTCATTATAATTTGTGCTTTAACATCATCTATGATCAAATCTATGAATTACATATGAAAATTGAATTTGAAACATGTGTTATTATGGCCATTCATTAACCCTCAAACTGGACAACATAATATGATGAATTTGTGTGTGTTATAGATCGAATTTTATAAGTGAAATATTATGAGTTTTTGTTGGAAAAACTTATTTTATGTCTTAGTTAAGTTTTCCAAGTGGTTTGTTCGAATTTGGAGTTGTCTAAGTCGTATTTTTGAATTTTACAAGATCAAGTATCAAAGCTGAGAAAACGGGTCTGACATTTAGTTGTATTGTTTGATTTTTCATTTTCAAACCATAAGGAATTGAGAGCTCTCCTTTTACAGTAGTTATATTTAGGATATAAATGAATTTTTGGGATTTTTGAGAATTTTTCCAAGGTGTCTAAACAGGTCTAATTAGCATAACTTTTGAGGTGTATTTCCTGAACACTTTCGGGGCAGGTCTGGAAATATGGATTTTTAAACCACACTTAGACTCTGAGATAAAATCTACAAAAATTTAAGAAATTGCTTAACTAATGTGGGAACCTCTGGGAATTTTCTTGTAATTTTTAGAATACTTCTGACGGGTTTAAAAATTCGTGTAAACTGGTCCAGATGTGAGATTAAGAACATGAAAGATAAAAAGATGATATCAATAAGTAAAATACTTGTGAATGCATAAGAAGCTTATAAAATGAATATGTTGATAATATGTGAGTATATTTAGTGTAGATATTGTGAAGAGGGAGAAGTGATTTGGCTTTGTGTGCCTTGCTCTCGTGCACACACTTTGAGGTACAGATATTCCGTCATTTCAGTAATGACACATCTTTTCTCTCATGAATCTTGTCCATTTTGATATCCGATTCGTATTCTCCTTACTTTGATTTGATATGATTCGTTTTGCTATGATCCTTTGATTTGATATTCGATTATTTATTCGTTTGATATGTTATCCGTTTGAGATCCCTTATTGATATGATTCCATTATATGATCAGTTTGATAAGATATGATTTGTTTTGTTTGGTTGCCCAAGCTTACTAGCCATGGAGGTACCATGGCCATGTCATTGATTCCCAATGGCATGACACTATCTGGGGCGGTGTGATTAGTCCCTGGCATTCCCTTATGATATGATTATGATATTTGTGCACTTGGCCATTATGATTACGTATGTACATGCTCGTACTGGCATATGTGTATTTGATTTGTTTTGAAGGGAGCGTATGGATGCATCCTAGGTACTCAGTCCAGTTTTGGTGAGGTGGTGCGTGTGTGTAATACACCCCCTCACATTTTGGTACATTTGGGCTAGCTACCCATGTACACTTTGATATGAATTGACGGATTTGATATGATATTGGTTATGATATATGATTTGTATATTTGGATATTGGACTATCTCCTTTAGTAATAGGTGCTCGAGGCAACATTCTGATTCTGGTTATTATGTGATTATCTGATATTCTGATTTATCCATTTATTATTCCATGTTTTGTTCAGTTGTTCCGTTGGCTATTTGTTCATTCAGTACTCGTATGTGATAAGTTTGACTACAATGTTCTATCTCTTATATTCGGTTCACTTGATTACTTTGATTATTCTTCGGATTACCATGCTTATTCTTCAGTTGGGATTTTTCATTTGTTATGATATTTGTTTCGGCTTCGCGTATTTGATTCGGATTTTGATTATTGTTTATATATATTTTTTTATATCTGTTCGCTGAGCGTTAGCTCAGTCGCGTCTTCTTTTCCATGAGAAAAGTATTTAGCTGGGAGCAGGGATATGGGATTTCGAGAGTAGGAGTGGAAGACCTACCCTAGTGAACCCTTTTGTTGGACCTTTGGCATTTTGAACTATCTTTTATTCAGTATTTTGGACCATGTTGTTTCAATTATTGGTTATGTTTTGGAACTTTGGATGACTTATGTTTTGAGGACTTTTTATGATTATAATAAAAGTCTTCCGCTTGCATTTTCATTAGTATGTTCTGATATGGCACCATAATGTGGCATTTGGACCCTTATCGGGTCGGGGTGTTACAATTATAGTATCAGAGCCTAGGTTTTGCAACCCTTAGGCTTTGGCTGACCTGTGAGATTTGGTAGACATTAGGTTTCTTTTGTTTTGCTCTGCTCCCTTTCGTATTTTTTTCTCATGCCTTTTGTTTGTTGGTTTTGTTTTCCTTTAGATGGTGAATACGCGCCACATCACTCCTAATTCTGCTTTTGCTAAGGCTGTATCTCAGCAAGTTCAGCAACTTCTCCCCCAGCTTCGTACTGAACTTTTGGAAGAGCATCGTGCTGGTTTTGCCAGTAGCAGTGGTGGATCTGGTGGTGGAGGTCAACCCGTAGATATTCATGTTTGGCTCGAGCGGTTCGTTAAGCAGAAACCGCGATCTTTTACTTCTGCTACTACTCCCATTGAGGTGGAGAACTGGATCTCCTATATCGAGAAGATATTTGAGGTGCTTGGAATAACTGATGGGTTTAAAGCTCGGCTTGCGAGCTACAAGTTTGAGGGTGATGCGCTGAGTTGGTGGAATGATCATCGACATGCGAAGTGTGGTGAACCCTATGTGGTGGCTTTGACTTGGGCTCAGTTTCGTGAGGTTTTCTTACAGCAGTACTTTCCTTTCTCCGAGCAGCCAAAATGTGAACAGGATTATCGCTCGATTAAGATGTGGGAGAACGAGACTAGTTCTGACTATATGAAAAGGTTTTCACGTCTGGTTGGATATCTGGGTACGGCGATGGGTCGTCACAAGAGTAGGCACGACACTTCAAGTGGGGACTTCCTGATCGTATTCTGGGAAGCTGGTTAATACTGAGTATGATGACATGTCAAAGGTAACGAATGCGGAACGCAATATAGAGATTATGTGGGAGCGGTCCGGTTACTACAAACGGGACCGTAATGGTGATCGATGTCAGAGTTATCAGGGTGGAAACCAACGAGGTTCTGAGCAGCGTTCTAATTATTATCGACGTCATGATAGGCAGGGCAACAGTGGGCATTGTGGCAACGGTCAGTGGAACTGGTGCGACCGCATCCAGCAGTATCATCGGGGAAGTCAGGATTATCGTGGGTATGGTTCTGGTTATGGTTCGGGTTCTAGTCATGGTTCTGGTTCAGGCACGAGGAGTAATGGTGATGAGAAGTCGGCGGCTTCTGGCTGTGATGCGGCGAACGCTTCAGGTACTCTTTCGGGCATTTTATCTATGTTTGATCACGACGTACGTACTTTATATGATACGGGTGCTACACTCGTGGTTGTGTCTATTTTATTTGCGTGTCATTTGGTTTTACATCTACTTCACTTGATTACACCTTGTCTTTGACAACACCACTAATGATCATGGTAATTATTGATACTGTGTATCGTGATTGATGCAGGTTTTACTGACCAGGTTTTAATATTTATAATGTCTCGTTATACCTATGGTCTACCCTAATGCACTAACGGGCAGTGTACCCGGTCGTGTGTAGTGTAGTGTTCGGTAAAACCGAGGTCGTCACAAGAGCTATGTGTGTTGGATTAATACTAAGTCTAGGTGTCACAGATTTTAAGATGGTTTAATTAATTAACTGATTAACTACTAACGCAAATAAAGGCAAAGATGTGATCAAATAGAGGAGAGTGGTGCTAAGCTAGTTATTCATCCTAGCTAGTAATGTCTACGTCTAATTACTTCCAATTACTTCAGGTGGGGTCAAAGTCGAGAGGACAGTATTTGGTCAGTTCGCCCTAACCTATCAGCAAAGATGCCACCACTGGAGAAGTCAGGTGTCCCCTCATAAGTCCAGTTGTTCCTGGTCCCCTAAGCCGAGTCATTAAGTTCCGCTACATGCTAGACTTATAATAGTGAGTGCCCGTGCGCTAGCATCTTAGACACTCACCCCCAAATTCTTAAGTTCATCCAAACGGTAGGTGATCAGTTGGTCAAATCGCACAAGTAGAAAGGGTCGTCAGTTGGTCTTATCTTTCCCTTCCCGTCTCAGGCTACTCACTTAGGGTTAGTTGGTCATATCTCCCAAGCAACTAGCCTCTACCGCCATTCAAAACTACCAAAACAAGGGTAGCTACCAATAAACTATGCATGCATACACTTAGAAATAATTATACGGAAGTAATATAAACGCAAACAAAACAATTAAGGATCCATAACTAGGCCATCACCAAAAGGTGCTTAGCCGCTCATATTAACCATACAAATCAATTCAATGTTTAAAGTTACGAAATACATGAATTGAAAGTAAAGAAAAGATAAAATGCTAATGCTTATCGTAGGGGAGTGATTTCTCCCTTGGAGATAGTTCTGTATGCTCCTCTAGACCTGCCTTTGGCTTCTTCCTATGTTCTTTGGTTGTTGTGTGTGAAATGGGATGATTTGAAATGCTGGAAATCGTGGGGTATTTATAGGCCAGATCTTGGTTACGGCGTAACTAATAAAATAGTTACGCCGTAATCATCTAATTCTTCGTAAATTAGACTAGATCTGCTGGTTACAACGTAACCTTAGAAGGGGTTACGCCATATCTTCAATAATTTTTGGTTACGCCGTAGTTTATGCACGAGTTACGGCGTAATTATCAGCGGCGCGGAACCTCATTTGACCTAATATAGTTACGTCGTAATCTTTTAGGAGAGTTACGATGTAATCTTCTGATAAGTTGGCTTTCTGAGTCACGCTTTAGTTACGGCGTAATGTGAGAGATGAGTTACGCCGTAACTTCTTCAAAGTGAGCATACTATAGGGGTAAGCGCGGTTCTGGAACCGCACGGAACCGAACTGGAACCGCAAGAACCGAGAACCGAAAAAAGGATGGCCAAAGAACCGAGAACCGGACCGAGTAACATGTCTCGGTTCCGATTCGGTTCTCGGTCCGGTTCGGTTCCTTGCGGGTCTAACCGATTGGAACCGAATTTTTTTAAGAAAAATGCATTATATAAACTACCTCAAGGGTATAAGGTATGTGACCAATACATAGTCTTGCCAAAGTTTACTCATTTCTCTATATTAGAAGTGACCATACTCTCTCTCTAGATTATACGTGATTAGTTAAGAATTATGGGACAACATATTCTTAAACTTGTGTTTTGTTGTATATTAAACATACATGCAATTTATATTTATTAATCAATACGATGAATGACATGTATTGATGTATATTTTCATGCACATTGTTGGGCGTAAGTTGTTATATCAATTACTTTATGTATCGACTTGAATTTACCCATTGTCTATCATTCTATCAAAACACACAATGAATTTAAGATGTCAAATAAAGATGACAATCATCTAAAAGGAATTAGTTGATGGTTAGCAGCTCCAATGCAGCCCAAAATTCAAGTTATTAACAATAAACATTGGCTTCTTGGAAATTGATTCAATGGTCAAGCTTATATTCTATCAAGTCATTTTACTGCAATACGTTAGAACATGTTATGCATATCTAAGTAACCAACTATTTCTTCTTTAAAAACAAACTAGCAAAATACGTTAACTAATTTGCGTTTATACACATTACACTCCAAGGGTGAATCATTTTAATAAGATTACCAAAAAAACATACATCCAAGTTTATTTTCTGATTATGTAACGAGTTAAATCTTAGTCAAGTAATTCATTACCAGCTTAGCTTTCATATTTTTGTGAGCCAAAGTAGAAAAAACATCATATTATATTAGAGTAACTATAATGAGAGAAAAAAAAGACATAATTGTTATACACGACCATTCAAAAGAAATGATGAAGAGACATTAAAGGCTTACTTCAAAGATTGGGCCAAGTAGCGATTCTTAGACGCATTCACTGATAAAAAGACATATACTTTAGAATCGGGCGGTTCTTCGGTTCCGGAACCGATACCCGTGGTTTCGGACCGAACCGAACCAAGAACCGCAATTTCCAATTATGAAGAACCGGACCACGGTTCTAAAATTCGGTTCGGTTCCGGTTCGGTTCTCGGTTCGGATCGGTTCTCGGTCCATTTGCTCACCCCTAGCATACTATGATAAATCTTTAATAATTCTCCAATTCTGCGTCTCTTTAGCTCCAATGCTCGTAATTTACCTGAAAGTGGAATATAATGGAAAACAAGTGATAAGATCAATGTTATTGCTAAGTGGAATATAAGCTCAGCTAGGGATAACAATAACATATACATACGCAGCGGAATAATAAAGAACATCAATGTTATTGCTAAAGGTTTTCATTCACTAACACTAACTAATCTAATAACCTAGGCGTTTACAAGACTATACGCCTAGGACACACACACACACCTTTAGTCGACTACATTATGGAAGACATAATTAAAACCTACACCTATGTCCTCTTTATATACTAGAGGATTAGGGTTTACAAATCTCTACTAAGGACTAATAAATAAAACTTCTTTTGCAAGCAAGTCCTTCCATCTTTTTGTAGGTTTCCTTCTTTTCATATTAAGTCCCTCTTGTTTCATTCTTTTTGTCTTATCAACTCAAACGTATAATTCCCAACAATCTTCCCCTAGTTGATAATGACAAAACCATTCTTGAACGAACTTCCCTAGACGAAGTAGAGAAATTGAGATCAGGGATCTCACCATGAATGAAACAAGTATGTCTTCCTTTGTCTTCCCCTTAATCCATGCCATGCCACTCAAACATCTCTTCCCCTTTTTGTTATTATCCAAATAGGGAACGTATGCAAATAATGATCTTGACCACTACAAACCAATATCATACTTCCAATCTAAGACTTCCAATGTTTAAAATCGCCCACCATTACGCATCATAAGAAAAATGAATCCAAAACAGTAGAAAACTCCAACGAATAGTAGTAATAATGATCAACAGTAGTAAAAATCAAACACTTCCCCTTGAGTGGTGTATGTACATCAATGATTCTTCAAAATTTGTAGGCTTTATGTAATGATTACTTGTGAAGAAAACCAAATATAACGAATTTGATGAAGAAGTAGAATTTCCCAAACGTGTATCTTAAATCTTTTACTATCCACGGAACTCCATACTTATACGAATCACCAAATATAAGTAGACCGCAATCCCTTGACAAGAATCCTCAACTAGTATGAGACACTGAGCGCTACAATGTAACTCCTTTAAGTGATAGCCAATGTGTGCATAGAGCATCATAAGAAAAATCACACATTGCTAGATTCATCAAGCTATATGATAAGAACACAAACCTGTGAAACTCAACTACAACATCAAATAAATGATATTAAACCTTCTTCGTAATCAATTAATCAATAAGAATCAAATACGAGCCTTTTTGAATCCTTTTAAGAACAAATCACCAAACTCCTTGTGTGTGTGAACCAACTCTTCTGTGTGTGTAAACCATCCAAAAATCCATAACAATTATTATGCTCGACTTCCCCTTAAATCAAAAAATACGCTCTATCCAATATCGATCAAAACGTCTTTTAGCAGTACTTTTGAATATGTAGAAGTACTTTATATTAAGTAGCAGTACTTTCAAACTTGAGCAAAGCAGGACTTTGAAAATAATACAAGCAGCAGGACTTTGCTAAATATATCATCAATAAATCCCATTTTTTTAAATCATCGTTGGTCCCATGTGCAAGTAAAATATTTTAGGTCCATCAAACGTGACTCAAACCATATGTGCGTCACAGCATATTGAAACCCAAACGAAATCTCCACCATCTGATCTACCGTCCGATCAATTTATCACCAATCAATTCTTGACATGCACTCCCACATGATCATATAGCAAATCAAATCTTTGATCGTAAAAGACATGGTCCCATGCTCACGTGATGTCAAAAAAACAATTCATATGATTACGTGCACATGTATACAACACTAATATCACGTGATCTTAGCCAAACAATTCTTTGTCAGATCACTCGCACGTGTACCAACTTCTTGACCAAATAAAACGCTTGACCAACATATACCAAATCAGTAAAAGGTTTTAAATAAATCAATCAATAATAATCGTGTACTTCTTACTACACCTTTACTCCCCTACACCCTCTAATCTTCTCCATCCAATCTCTTGGATTATTTGATAATAGCCATTTGTGAAACATGATCATGGGTCCCAGCAGGTATCATCAGGTGACAAAGAGTTCAACCAATCGGTATCAATTTGAGAAGACTTTATATCATGTGATCATGGTCCAATGAACAAACGATATCATGGTACATGTGACATTAATATACAATTGAGAGCATTTGACTTTGTGATTTGACCAATCACAACCAGTACGTGAATAACTTGTAACTTTTAATAACCCTTTAAAAACTGATCGTAACATCTTCATCAAATCTGCTTGAAAACTGCTTCATGTCGACAATTAAAACCTTATGAATCCCTATATCAAGAGCTCCCCGCTCTGATACCAATTGATAAGATCGTTTATAAGCACAGCTAGGGATAACAATAACATATACATACGCAGCGGAATAATAAAGAACATCAATGTTATTGCTAAAGGTTTTCATTCACTAACACTAACTAATCTAATAACCTAGGCGTTTACAAGACTATACGCCTAGGACACACACACACCCCTTTAGTCGACTACATTATGGAAGACATAATTAAAACCTACACCTATGTCCTCTTTATATACTAGAGGATTAGGGTTTACAAATCTCTACTAAGGACTAATAAATAAAACTTCTTTTGCAATCAAGTCCTTCCATCTTTTTGTAGGTTTCCTTCTTGTCATATTAAGTCCCTCTTGTTTCATTCTTTTTGTCTTATCAACTCAAACGTATAATTCCCAACAACAAGCATAAATCCATATAAATGATATAAATTACAAGCATTATCGGGGGAAATTGACACTTAATATTCAGGATAATTTGATGTTATCAAATATCCCCCACTTGAACTCTACTTGCCCTCAAGTTGTAACACCCCCAAAATTTCACAGCGGAAGCGTTCGGGTCATGGGGTGCTACTAAATCAATAGTCATAATACAAGGTAATAAATAATGGAAAAGTTATTCCATTTTCAAAATATAGATTTAATTTAAGAAATAGTTTTACACCATTGTTTTAAAGTGCGGAAGTAAAGCACATAAAAATATATGTTGTCCCATTAAAATTTGTATTAGAATGTTTGGAAACACTTCGGATGCCAGTCTTCAATGAATGCCATTGCCATTGCCCACGCCAAGAAGTAAATACTAAGAAAAACATGCTAAAATGTCAACACAAAGGTTGGTGAGTTCATAGGTTTAAGTTTAAGAAATCAAGTTTTCAAGTTGGACCACAGTTGCACATATAGCATCTCCGTGAATGACACTATATGCAAAAAGGCTATTGCGCTAATACCAAGTTCATGCGACCGAAACTACGACAGTGTGCATGCATCTTGAAGCATGATAAATAAAAGCCCAGCAAGTGTATTTCCAGTACACTCAATCAATACAATATGATATACGCCCGATGTTTTCCTACCCGGTCAAACTCGAACGGGGGTGTCATCCCCAATATATATATTCATAACAATCGCGCCTCCCCAAAGGGAACTAACGGTAGCATAGTTGGGATTCAAGGTTGTTTCACGTAATAGTGTTTTCAGTTTTAGGTCCGAAAAGAGTTTTGCATGGTTCTCACCCCATAGTTTTATAAAGCAAGTAAATAAGAGTAAAAGTGGGGCTATAAACTCACCTTAGCAGCTTGGTGAATAAGGCACAAAGGGATCAGGTAACAAATGGCTCCAACATGCAACCTAGATTAGTACGACATCTTAGTCTTTATTAATGTTTAAGACTCGATCAAGTTTAATGAAACTTTATAAATTTTAAATGTTGTTGTTGTTGTTGTTGTTAAGTTTATAAATTTCAAAATAGTATAATTTGGCTAGTAAGAACGGGTTTAGAAATGACTTTGAAAGAGTATACTTCGTCTATAAATAGATAAAAAGAAATACTATATTGCTTGGTTTGGAAACATTTGATAAAATAATGTCATAATATAGTCGATTTATTTTAGTTGATAAAAGTACGTATATGTATATGTATATAAGTTTTTAACGAAGACTTTCATAAAAATGTATGTCATGTTTTTATAAAAGATATCGAAGTAATATTTACTTGAAAGTTTTATATATAGGTGATGTTGCGACGATGTATATATATGTATTTATAAAATAATATTTCGTCGGTTTTTGATATGTCATGTATATATATGTATAATAGAGTTAACATCGTATCGAAAATTGTATTATAGATTTTTATTTATCAAAAATGCTCCTAATATAAAATATGCCCATTTATTTCTTTAGTTGTGACATGTATAAAAGTGTTGTAAACTTTATATCGAGTCGGGATTTACGAGACAAAGTTAAGTCGAGGAGAACTCGAGTTTACGTTCGACTAGACGTGCCTTGGTGGCTGTTTAAAACCAAATCTAACAAGTTAGAGTTAGGCAACTGTGTTATTAATATTTTGAAATTGTTACTTGATGGCCTAAAAACAAAATCAATACCAACACAATCCAAATTCAAAACAACCCAAAGTAATAGCAAATCTAATCTTTAGATTTGTAATTTTGAAGAAAACTAAGTAAGACTAAAGCACCTCACTGTTGGGTTTTACTCCAAACAGTAGCTCGACAATCCAAAAGAGACCAACAAAATTTTAAGGTTAGACAAATAAGTTATTACTCTTTTGAAATTTGTACTAGATGACTCGAATTGTAACACAGCCAATCATATCCTACTGTCTTGAGTGGGTCTCGACCCAAGCTCACTCTCGACGCAATATAGCACCACATACCCTCAACATCATTCTAGTCTTATGAGTTTAGAAGTAGATTAATTAGTAAAACAAACAAACAACAAAATCAAATACGTACTTTTCACTTGAGTCAATCCTTTATGTTTTTATTAGTATCTTGTTAACTTAATATAACACCACACAAGAAACAACAACAAGCAACATGTATTAAATTTTTCTGGATTTTCATTCTTGAGTTTTGATGTTAACGACAACAACAACATTAACAAGAACATTTCCTTTTAATCTTACTCATCTAATTCAATTGAAATTAAACGAAAATACCAAAATAAAATCAGTTAACAATTTAGATTTTAAACACAAGGAAATAATGATTCTTACAAATAATTGAGGATCGATTTGGAGGAACAACCAAACAAAAAAAAATCAATCTACAAAACCCCTAATCTAATTTAAAAAATCCCTTTGATTTGGAAGAACCCTAATTTTCGAATTGGTTGGGAAAATGGTGATGGAAAACACCTGTGATTCATGGGACCTTAAATAGAAGATTAAAAGAGCATTGTGGCCAATCCTTTCTTGATCTCGAGTTGGATGAAACCTACTCTTGGATGTCGTCACGTTCTACCGCCGCTCCTCAACACCTCCATGTGAGGACTATGAAGGTAGACTTCTATTTGGGATGAGGTGAGAGTGATGGCAAATGAGTTGACCCAAGGAGAGGAGAGGAAAGTTTCTACTATGGTGTTTCTGTGTTTTGTGTTACAGAAAAGAGAGAGGCGATAAGGAGACATAAAGAGCAGAAAAAAAAATGAAAGGGACGTGTGAGAGGGTGCGTTTTATATATTTTGTTTTGTCCTATTATTAATACTGTATAACTTGTACTGCGTTAGTTGTCGGGTCTCCGCGTAAACGTACTCTCCGGGGTTCCGCAAAACATAAAAATTATATTTTTGGAAGCGTCTTCGAAATAATGTCATAAAAATACTGTCGTCGGCTTTGCTAGTTTACTTTTATATATTAACTGTAACTGGTCGTGATTATAGATTGAAAAGAAAGAAAAAAAAATCTAGCCGCGAAAAATTAGTAGGAAAATTTACGGGTTGTTATACAAGTAGACCTTATTAGATAGATTCCTAAAAAGATATCTCCCATAACCTGGAAAATATAAGTTTATAAATCCCTTATGCTAGAATAAAACAAAGTAGAACACCTCACGAAATGGGAACGAAACACTCAAATCTCTCAACTATTCTAAGTGTCAATTTCGGGGTGATCACTCAATCGTACAGTCATAGCATGTATTCTATCATAAGCTTGGCGGTTACACAAATCTCCACCACTGGAGTTAAGGGCTAAACAATTTTCGAAGGCAATATGGGTAGACACGAAAAAGGTTAAGGGTGACTCGTCATTACTAACATGTCATGGCGAAGTAGACAAAATCAATGATACATGACCAAATCCATGGCCAAGACACCAAAGATTGCTCGCTGCATCACCTAGACACGCTTCATGACTAAATGGTAGGATAAGACATGAGATATATAAATGGTGTAAAATAAAATAAAAAACAAGCAGATAGTCTAAATTTATAACCAAGTCATCACCACTTACCGTCCGCCCAAAGTTCAAGCTTTGAAAATAAGAAACCGGATCATGAAATACTAGATAGATGTGTCATTAGAGGACGTCATGATGGGCACACTACCTTTTCTTCAGCTGTTGGCGCAATTACCAACTCTAATCTTCACATGTGATCGAGGTGGCCTCCTCGATACTAAATCTATATAAAGCTCATAACATAGTGCTTATAACATCGCACTAAACTGAATAACATAACTATTTTTTTTTCGAAACACATTTTTTTTAACATAAACATAACATCCCCCCACTTGATATGAGCAATGGGAATTCGGCGGGTCTTCAATGATCTTTTAAGAATATGTCGTCGACGAAAGCGTGATTCCCGAACCTTTCCACTTGAACCTTGAACTTAGGCAAATGATGACTTCCCAATCACTAATAAAGACTACATGGTAGGCTAAGGTGTATAGGTGTATCGAATATATTGGGTTAACAAAATGAAAGGAATGGCTCAGATGGGTGTATCTAGGGGTATCTTGCACTAAAGGTGAGTGCAACGAAAGGGTTTCACATGGGGTCGACACTAGAACAAAAAGTGGATTTGACTACACCGAATATGTGTGACGATATACATATAGTCACACATGATTTTTCGACCGTGTGTGACTAAAGGTCGCGCGACCATAGGTACCCTATGGTCACGTGTTTGACTTTTTTTTAGTCTCTATTGTAAAAGAGTAACCAAAACCTTAACATGTGTGACTAATTAGGTAAAAATTTTGTTGGATTAATCCGTATTAGTGACCATAAACACTGTATAGTCACACAAAGCATGTTTCTTTTGGGTATTTAGTCACATACAATTAAGCATAAAGTGGCCAAAATTGTTAATAAGTGTGACCATATGGTGTTTAAGGTGAAGAAATATGTCTTTTGTGTGACTATTGATCATCCAATGGCCACTTGAATTTTATGTTAGTGTGGCCTTTTGTAACATTTAGTCACACAAAGCATGTTTGTTTTGTATATTTAGTCACATACAATTAATCATAAAGTGGCCAAAAGTGTTAATAAGTGCGACCATATGGTGTTAAAATGAAGAAATGTGTATTTTGTGTGACTATTGATCATCTAATGGCCACATTAAATTTATGTTTGTGTGGCCTTTCTAACATTTAGTCACACAAAAAATGTTTGTTTTGGGTATTTAGTCACATACAATTAATCATAAAGTGGCTAAAAGTGTTAATAAGTGTGACCATATGGTGTTTAAAGTGAAGAAACGTGTATTTTGAGTGACTATTGATCATCCAATGGCCACATGAATTTTATGTTTGTCTGGCCTTTTCTAACATTTAGTCACACAAAGCATGTTTGTTTTGGGTATTTAGTCACATACAATTAACCATAACGTGGCTAAAAGTGTTAATAAGTGTGACCATATGGTGTTTTAAGTGAAGAAATGTGTGTTTTGTGTGACTATTGATCATCCAATGGCCACTTGAATTTTATGTTTGTGTGGCATTTTCTAACATATAATCACACAAAGCATGTTTCTTTTGGGTATTTAGCCACATACAATTAATCATAAAGTTGCCAAAAGTGTGACCATATGGTGTTTACAGTGAAGAAATGTGTGACTATTGATTATCCAATGGCCACTTGAATTTTATGTTTGTGTGGCCTTTTCTAACATATAGTCACACAAAGCATGTTTCTTTTGGGTATTTAGTCACATACAATTAATCATAAAGTGACCAAAAGTGTTAATAAGTGTGACCATATGGTGTTTACAGTGAAGAAATGTGTGTTTTGTGTGACTATTGATCATCCAATGGCCACTTAAATTTTATGTTTGTGTGGCCTTTTCTACATCTAGTCACACAAAGCGTTTTCTTTTGGGTATTTAGTCACATACAATTAAGCATAAAGTGGCCAAAAGTGTTAATAAGTGTGACCATATGGTGTTTATGGTGAAGAAATATGTCTTTTGTGTGACTATTGATCATCCAATGGCCACATGAATTTTATGTTTGTGTGGCCTTTTCTAACATTTAGTCACACAAAGCATGTTTATTTTGTGTATTTAGTCACATACAATTAAGCATAAAGTGTCAAAAAGTGTTAATAAGTGTGACCATATGGTGTTTTAAGTGAAGAAATGTGTGTTTTGTGTGACTATTGATCATCCAATGGCCACATTAATTTTATGTTTGTGTGGCCTTTTCTAACATTTAGTCACACAAAGCATGTGTGTTTTGGGTATTTAGTCACATACAATTATGCATAAATTGGCCAAAAGTGTTAATAAGTGTGACCATATGGTGTTTTAAGTGAAGAAATGTGTGTTTTGTGTGACTATTGATCATCCAATGGCCACATTAATTTTATGTTTGTGTGGTATTTTCTAACATTTAGTCACACAAAGAATGTTTGCTTTGGGTATTTAGTCACATACAATTAAGCATAAAGTGGCCGAAAGTGTTAATAAGTGTGACCATATCGTGTTTTAAGTGAAGAAATGTGTGTTTTGTGTGACTATTGATCATCCAATGGCCACATTAATTTTATGTTTGTGTGGCCTTTTCTAACATTTAGTAACACAAAGCATGTTTCTTTTGGGTATTTAGTCACATACAATTAAACATAAAGTGACCAAAAGTGTTAATAAGTGTGACCATATGGTGTTTAAGGTGAAGAAATATGTCTTTTGTGTGACTATTGATCATCCAATGGCCACATGAATTTTATGTTTGTGTGGCCTTTTCTAACATTTAGTCACACAAAGCATGTTTGTTTTGTGTATTTAGTCACATACAATTAAGCATAAAGTGGCCAAAAGTGTTAATAAGTGTGACCATATGGTGTTTTAAGTGAAGAAATGTGTGTTTTGTGTGACTATTGATTATCCAATGGCCACATTAATTTTATGTTTGTGTCGCCTTTTCTAACATTTAGTCACACAAAGCATGTTTGTTTTGGGTATTTAGTCACATACAATTAAGCATAAAGTGGCCAAAAGTGTTAATAAGTGTGACCATATGGTATTTAAGGTGAAGAAATATGTCTTTTGTGTGACTATTGATCATCCAATGGCCACATGAATTTTATGTTTGTGTGGCCTTTTCTAACATTTAGTCACACAAAGCATGTTTGTTTTGGGTATTTAGTCACATACAATTAAGCATAAAGTGGATAAAAGTGTTAATAAGTGTGACCATATGGTGTTTTAAGTGAAGAAATGTGTGTTTTGTGTGACTATTGATCATTCAATGGCCACATTAATTTTATGTTTGTGTCGCCTTTTCTAACATTTAGTCACTTAAAGCATGTTTCTTTTGGGTATTTAGTCACATACAATTAAGCATAAAGTGGCCAAAAGTGTTAATAAGTGTGACTAGATGGTGTTTTAAGTGAAGAAATGTGTGTTTTGTGTGACTATTGCTCATCCAATGGCAACATTAATTATATGTTTGTGTGGCCTTATTAAACATTTAGTCACACAAAGCATGTTTCTTTTGGGTATTTAGACACATAAAATTAAACATAAAGTGGCTAAAAGTGTTAATAAGTGTGACCATATGGTGTGTAAAGTGAAGAAATGTGTGTTTTGTGTGACTATTGATCATCCAATAGCCACTTGAATTTTATGTTTGTGTGGCCTTTTCTAACATTTAGTCACACATCGAATTAAGCAAACTGTGACAAAAAGTGTTAATAATTGTGACTATATGAATCTTTTAGTCACATATAAGAAATCAATGTATATCAAAACAAATTCAAATATATATATATATTCAAATCCAATAAAATTGGAATGTATATAAAATTGTAATGTCATACATAATAAAATTCTCAATAATTTAACAACTTCTGACTCTTGATCTTCTTAGCTTCCTTTTGCATGGCATCACTCGAGACGTAGCGCTTCGTTTGTAATTTAGGTGCAGTTCTGTTCTCACCAATCAGTTTTATGGTACTTGGTGGTGTTACCTGTAGGAAACAAAAGCCGGGTGTATCAAACACTGAATTAAATATGAAGAATGATATATGTAGGTTTATAAAACACATGCATGTATGTACCTTTTCATCGAAAACCACTTGATCCTTTGGCCATGCATAAAAACCACCTACTGCATCCTTAACTGTTTTGAAACCGTTACTTCCTACATCCGGTATGCATGCCGCATCCACTAAAGATTTTTCAATAGACACTCTGTAGCAATCCTTTGGGAGTGGTTTGTTATGAAGCATTTGTTTTCCATCAATTTTGTACACGGTACCCTCCGCAATAATAGTTGATTTCATTAAGTGCCACAGTCTGCACTTAATTACCTAAAAAGATAATTTGTTGCATGTATATGTGTATCAATAATTAATTAAACTAAAGAACATATGAAAATGTTTAAATACATACTTGTGGTAGTACTGTTAATGGAGACTCATGTTCTTGTGATTCGGAAATTTGACGTGAAGAATCCTTTCGTTTTGATCTAGTCGTTTTCTTAGATGCGACAGATTTAACAGTTTCCTATATATATAATACACGGTAAATAATACATGTATGTAGAATTCAAAAATCCCAGGGGGATGATTTATTACTTACACTTATTTCCATTTCCTTTTCCAAAGTTGCAAGTCCATTAGACTTCTCAATGCTCGCAATTTTCTCACGTCCAGCAACACGTGTTCCGGCTTCCTCATCATCACTGCTATTTATAAGATTAATGTTCACCGGAGACACCTGAAATATAAATTGTTTAAGAAGACTGCAGCAGTATTTAAAAGGGTAAAAAAAAGATGGAATGTTACTTTCTTATGTCTTACTTCCGTTTGTGTCAATGGAGTTGAAGTTGACTGCAACTGCCCCCTTTGTGCAGCCAATTGTTTCATCAAATCCTATATTACCGCCTCTTTTTCTTGACGTTGGCGCCTCTCATTATCAAGTTCACTTTGAAGTAACACCACTCTTTCATAAGATGCTTGTCTGATTCGAGGCAGATCAAAATACCTCGTGTAGGTTACTCCACCTCCCACTCCTCTCGCATATCCTCCCTTTTCCTTACCTAATACAACTGTCATGGCATCAATGCCATGATCAAGCTTCAAGATTCCTTGTTTGATCTTGTCGTCCGTTTCTTTCTGCACACACAATATGGGAAATAGGTTATTTAATTCTACTAGTATTAACTTGTAACTAAAAGTATTAACTAAAACACTACATGTATTAACTTATAACTAACAGTTTTAACTAATACAGTAGCAGTATTAACTTATAACTAAACAAACATAATAATAAAATTTACAGTCAAACTTACAAAATTTTCTCCCACCGATCTGATATCATCATCGTGATATTCTCCGTCTTTTTTCACCCTTCCTTTCAACCACAGCGTACCACGCGGTGGTTCTTCATCTGGTTGAATTTCTTTACTCTCGATCTTATAAACATCAAATACATACAAATGTAAGATAAACGAAAGTATGATGCTATTAAATGCAAATGTGCAAATGTTTACTGTTACCATTTTTTCTATCGCACGGGCGTATCCACCTTGTCCCATTGTATGATCATAAACAGACTTGGAACACGACACTTTAGCTTTTGCTGATCTCACCTTGCAACACAAAATCATACGGCGTTTAGATGTAGTAATGCTGATAGTATACAGCTAATATATATGGAAACATATGAAAAGGTGAAAGATATTTGAACTTGAATAAAAACGACTAATTAACACCTTGTATTCCTCGCTGGCTGTGTAGTTTACAAAATTAACCCAATCTTCGGCTTTTATAATTGTACTATACTTCGCCGGGACTTCATTTAGTTTTGAAAGGGTATTTTGGTTGGGAAATATGTAGTTTTGTGTCAATTTCATTATGAAATTCCTTAGAAGTTGACCAAGACGATTCATTATCAGCTTTCTGACCGTCAAGTCAACATCAAAATATCGCTGCAAAGATTTAACAAATTGTTGTTAATTAGTTGCACATACTGTAAATGTAGAGATAAATTTATTAACACCTTGTACCAACGACAACCAAGCCACTACTAGTTAAAAAAAAGTATATGTGTACCGTGATTTCATCTCACATTTTATCTCTTGCTTCTGAATCAACCTTCCTCCAGGATAGAATCCTGACATCTATATGCTCACGAACCAAATCACCCAAAAAACTCGAAAACAATGCTCTGTTTTTTCCTGATAACCTATCCAGTGCATCGAAGGTTACACTGACCTTTATTCCGATTGTTTTTCCATATTACCTGCGAAACTTAGCTAACCTAGTTATGCCCCTCTTAACAACATTCGCATTTGAATGGTTGTTTTCAGCATCCTCACCCTCATCTGAATACGTCTCTGATTCATATCCTAAAGGGTTTTCATTCACGATCAGAATAAACCAAATCATCCGGATAATTGGTTTGCGTTGCCATGATTCGTCAGAAGTAATGTGTTAAAGAAAATTAGTAAACTTAATTGGTAAATAATGGTGTAAAAATTGAAGTTCTGGTTGTTTTGCTTGAAGCCTGATTTATTGGAGTAAAATTAGGGCTAATGATGGGGCAGTTTTTCAATTAAGGAAACCATAATTTTCAAAGTAATTTTAAAAATTTTGGCTAAAATTTGGCTCCAAATTTGATAATTTTAAAATGTGGCTCCAAATTGATAATATAGCATTTAAATATTTAATTTTTTGCTGCAACTTAAATATGAATTAGAAAATCTACTTTTTGAAAAATCAAACAATTTTTGAAACCAAAAACACCCCTGACAGAAATGGTGCTTACCCACAGTCCCAAACACCCATATAACTTCAAACCAGTTGTGTCAAAGACACATATAACTGCAGATACATTAAAATCACCACATGGCGCATACAAATGAACAAACAAAAGCTAAAAATGGACTCAAAGCAACTAATTAAGCAACTATAACTAATAAGCAGTTCCAGATAAACAATTAAGCACAAAAATAGGCAAATCAAACAAAGAACTGCTGATACATCAAACAGCCCTCAGACCTTACTTTAAGCCTATAAATAAGCTATTTATAAGCACTTAAATAAGCTCTAACATCCTCAAGCAGTCAAAAAAATCAAGAAAATATGTAAATGCAATTAACTTAAAGCAAAAACAACAACAAAAACACCCTAAATGTAGTGGTTCAATCAAAAAAAATTGTCATGAACAAACGCTCCACTTCTAAACTTCATAATCAGTCATAAAAAATTGACAACAATCTAAAAATTGAACATCCTAATCCTACAATAATACATTCTACCAGTGCGAATATGAACTTAAACACCACAACCAATTCCTAAATTCAAAACAACATGAAAAAAAAGATGAAACAAACTAGCGAACACATTACTTATATTAACAAACATATTTAGCATTCGTATGGATAAACCATCAAAAGATCCATACATATTCCATTGTTAATATATCTACATACCATCCCATTAAACCAATATGTTAGACATTAGACATTAGACATAAAAAGATGACACTAGAGCAAAAGAAAACATCCCATTCCATAGCGAGAAACCCTTAAACCATTCATCGCCTGAATTTGTTCTTCCTTGGTATCGATTTCCTCCTAAGATTGAGTAATGAGATCATTCAACCCCTGCAGCTTAGACCTCGCAGCCTCCCTGTCATCCCTAAGATCCATCAAATTGTAAATACCTACTGTTTAAAAACGGCAAACTAAGTCCTCCTTCTTTTAAACTATGACTGTAAATTAGGGGTGTTGATCCGTTCGGTTATCGGGTTTTGTTTTTGTTAAATCGGTTATATTTTTATTTTGGTTAACACGAAAACCGAAACGAACCGAACTATAATTAAATCAAAGCGAACCGAAAACCGAATATGAATTAAGTTCGCTTCTTGGGATGACCCGAATATGAATTAAGCTCGATTCTTGGGTTGACACATATGGTTTTAAACCGAAAATGGATTAAGTTCGCTTCTTGGGTTGATACAAAATTATTTACATTTTAAGCCATGGCTTCCATAATTAGCAACCTACAAACATAATGTTTGAGTAAATCGGACGAAAACGTGCAAAACAGCTGGAAACGAACGAAAACGGACAAAAACTTATACAAATGGACTAAAAGATGAAAAAACCAGCGAAAACGTGCAAACACGGATGAAAACCTGTAAACAAAAACGGAAACGTATAAAAACCGATTAAAAAGGACAAAGACGTAAGAAAACGGACCAAAACGTATTAAAACAGACGAGAACGTGTATAAACGTACGAATCTGTGTAAAAGTGTAAGAATACGTATGAAAACGGGCGAAAAATTCTTAAAAACATACGAAAATGGGTACAAACGGATGAAAACGGAGTAAATCAGACGAAAACATGCAAAACAGCTGGAAATGGACGAAAACGTACAAAAAAATTATACAAGCGGACTAAAAGATAAAAAAACCAGCGAAAACGTGCAAACACGGACGAAAACCTGTAAACAAAAACAGAAACGTATAAAAACCGATTAAAAGGGACAAAGACGTAAGAAAACGGACCAAAACGTATTAAAACAGACGAGAACGTGTATAAACGTACGAATCTGTGTAAAAGTGTAAGAAAACGTATGAAAACGGGCGAAAAATTCTTATAAACATACGAAAATGGGTAAAAATGGATGAAAACGGAGTAAATCGGACGAAAACGTGCAAAACAGCTGGAAACGGACGAAAACTTATACAAACGGACTAAAAGATGAAAAAACCAGCGAAAACGTGCAAATACGGACGAAAACCTGTAAACAAAAACGGAAACGTATAAAAACCGATTAAAAGGGACAAAGACGTAAGAAAACGGAACAAAACGTATTAAAGTAGACGAAAATGTGTATAAACATACGAATCTATGTAAAAGTGTAAGAAAACGTATGAAAACGGGCGAAAAATTCTTAAAAACATACGAAAATGGGTAAAAACGGATGAAAACGGAGTAAATCGGACGAAAACGGACGAAAACATATGTAAAACATATGAAAATGTATGAAACATTTGAAAATGTACGTTAATATGTAAAACAGATGAAAACGTATTCAAACAGACGAAAACATGAAAAAACCAGCGAAAACGTGCAAACACGGACGAAAACCTGTAAACAAAAACGGAAACGTATAAAAACAGATTAAAAGGGACAAAGACGTACGAAAACGGACCAAAACGTATTAAAACAGACAAAAACGTGTATAAACGTACGAATATGTGTAAAAGTGTAAGAAAACCTATGAAAACTTAAAAGCATACGAAAATGGGTATAAACGAATGAAAACGGGGTAAATCGGACGAAAACTGACGAAAACATATGTAAAACATATGAAAATGTATGAAACGTTTGAAAATGTACGTTAATATGTAAAACAGATGAAAACGTATTCAAACGGACGAAAACATGAAAAAACTAGCGAAAACGTGTAAACACGGACGAAAACCTGTAAACAAAAACGGAAACGTATAAAAACAGATTAAAAGGGACAAAGACGTACGAAAACGTATTAAAACAGACAAAAACGTGTATAAACGTATGAATTTGTGTAAAAGTGTAAGAAAACGTATGAAAACGGGCGAAAAAAGTCTTGAAAAAAGTAAACAACCCCTAACTTATATAGTATGGCTAAACATATGTGTCAGCATCCTATTGGGGACAGCAGGAGGACCCACTTCTTCACATCTATACTACATGTAAAGACATCATAATCCAAAATATAAAATAACGAGGCTACAAAAACCCGTGCGTTGCACCGATTGGGTAAGGGTTGAATGTATACGTGTTTTTTACGTAATATTGTATGCAAGTAGTTACATGTAAGGTATTGCAATTGATGTTATCATAAGTTTTGTATTTTAAGTAGTCTATTTAATATTTTAATAGCGATGCACAGGAACTGTATCCAAGTTTTGATTTGCCTAATGTTTGAGTAAATTGCTGAGTTGTTATCGTCATGGTCTTTGCGGTAGTAATTTTGATTACCCAATAGGTCGGAGGTAAATTCTTGTTGCGTAATGTTGTTGTAACATTGTCGGGTAATGTTTACGTGGGTTTCGTTATGCAAATTTGCATGGTTCGCAAATTAATAACCACCGCATTCATTGTTTGCCAAAGTTGTAGTGTCTATAAAGCAAGATTAGTCTTCTTCAGTTCTACTGTAGATGACTACATAGTAATGATGACTAACTTTGATTTTGGTCAATGTGCTACATTGTAAAGATGACTAACTTTGATTTTGGTCGATGTATTGCAGTTGACATGTAACTAATTTTCAAACTTTTGATTACAATATGCAATTTTTTTCCCTCCTGAACAAAATTAGATATGTAAATTTTAATACCCAGCTTCTTGATTAACCATAAATTTGTATTAATATTTTTGTTATAAGAAGTTGAGATAATAAACCTTTTAGACATGTTTAGTCATTAATTTAAATTTAAACTGTGTAGTTATTTATTACGTTTTCCCAAACTTGTTTAAAACTTAGATAGTTAATTAACCTTATAAGAGTACATGTGAAGAGGTTTATGTTAATATGTTATATTTAAAAGAGACTTTTCATATGTAATACTTTAATATTAGTATGTTACATAAATAATGTTTGGCCTATTTATTTGGTGTTTGTTTCATAATGAGTTATAAAACCATTTGGTTTTTTATATATTTTATTTTCAATGGCAAATTTCGAGTTGATAGTTAATTTATCGAATGTGGCTGGTTTAGATCCAATGAAAAAATGAAGGGTTTAAATTGCAATATTAGATATATTCCTAAATACTGCATATCACATTTATGCATGGAAGAATATGAAAGGGCTACAGTAACACTCAAAATAAATTTTCCAATGCCTCTTGAGTGTTTTTTTTTTTGTGATTATTTGTGCAAATTGTGAGGTACATTGTAATTATTTATACTTACCTAACCATAATATCAACACACAACTATCAATAATTTTAACCCTAAACACACAACTATCCATAATTTTAACCCTAATTTTAAAATGTCTTCCGCACCTAATATCGATGAAATGAAAGCTGCCACTGAATCCGGTAAGCTTAGTGATGCTTTCAGGGTGTTGATCTTGCACGACATAGCAGAGGAAAAAAGTTTTATCGAGTGGATGGGAGAAGAGAGTAGCCAGCTGAGGGAAGTTGTTGCCAAAAAGGAACAAACACTCGATGAGATTGGGAGGTTGTTTACTCGTTTCAACGCTGTTGCAGCAACTGGTGAGTTTGCCCTTCGTGAGATACAGTTGAAGGATCGAAGGAAGATTGATTTGCTGGCTCAGCTTTTGGTGCTATGTCGTCGGAGTCTGTTGGAGAAGGAGGAGTTCTTGGAAGACTTGGATGAAGTTGATGAGTCTGAAGATGAAGAATAGGAAGCTTTGGAAGTTTTTTTGTGTTTTGATGTATATTTGATGGTTGTATGGAAGCTTTTATTGACTGCTACTTTGTTATTATAATTATAACAATATATTGGTAATGGATGTAACTGATCAATGATCAGTTTAATGGTTTTAGGTTTTAATGCTTTATTACCTTGAAGAAATAATTTATTTTTATTTATTTATTTACTTTTATTAGAAAATGGTCAAGTAGTGTGTGTTTGACTTTCAGTATTTCACACATTTATCTCTCTTACACTCGGTCAAAACACACAGTTAGATTCAAATAGCAGATTTAGGGTTTTCAATCAAACGCAAAATCAATCAAAATAAATGTTAGTCAATCAAATATTCTTGAGGGCTATTATAAAGGGCTTGATTCTCTTCCGATTGAGCCTAGTATCTCAGGTATTCGATTTGAATATGATAGATTGAAAGGGCGAATGTTAAAATGTTATAATTTATTGCTAGTTTGTTAGTTTAGGATGTTTATTGATTTATAAATGATATTGTGTTATGTTAGTTTCGATTCAATCTGAAAAATCAAGTACACGCGTCGTTCGGGGTCAAAGGAACTTCCTTTTCGTCGAGCAAGTTTTTCAACACCCTAGGCAGTGAACCTAATCGTTGTAGTGTAGTATTAGGGTAAGCCACGGGTATTGATATCATTCTCTAGGGGAATAGGAATGCTAGTGAGAAGTTACTACGATAAGGTTGGGGTTGAGGAAGATTGTTTTTTTATTTTTTTATATTTTTATGAAAATGGAAAGGTACGAATCTCGGGGTTTGAATTTGGGAGGTTGGTATTGCTACCGATTACTCTATTTATCTAATTATCTAATCTAAGGTGTATGTAGTCTATGTCTGATTATTGTGTGCTCGTATGATAGTTTAAAGATGTGTTTACTTTGGTTTTACTACTCCTTAATTATCTCCTATTGGTGGTTGAATTGTTACGTCCTCATTCCTAGTTGCGTTGTGTGTATAAGGTTGTAGGGTATGCATTTCTCCCTAACTCTTTGAACTTACCAAAGGGTCTCGTCTACAAAACCCACTAGGGATAATAATCTCTTACTCTAAGGCACTCTTTGGATGGTTTCGCTTACAACTACTCAAGGAGTTATATGCTAAGGTTCACAAAGATTTAATCAAGCATTAAGTACACAACGAATGACCTATCGCATTACTATATCATTAATCAACTAAGATAAGAAACAACCAATCAATATTCAATAATTAAGTTTCATATTCCCTAAGCAAACACACAAGTAAATTAGCCGGACATGGAGAACATGCAAGCATACACACAAATAATCGAAGACATAATTGTATTAATGAAGTAAAACACTTATCTTGGTGTAAGATAGGGTTTGGAACCCTAAAATACTGTACAAGACAACCTTGGTTCGGTTTAGGTTTTTACTCCAAAAGACTACACACACATACTGAAAAATTCGGATTCTATATATAATATTACATATGCGACGGCATCACCTTATGTTTTCAGCAGCTTTGAGTGTCTCGATTCTGACTTTGGCCATTTTCTTCGTATATTCGCGCCTTTTCGTCCAAATAAGTGCCATTCCAGCATTTTGCCTCCAAGAGACCTAAAAAGTGAAAAGGAACGATATTAAGCAATAACGGATACAAAAGTGATCGAATAAGGGCTTAAACGACCCCTCAAAAGGTACCTTTTAAAACCTTATCAAATATCCCTACACTTGGTATTTGCTTGTCCTCAAGCAAATGTGCTTTTAGCCAATTAATTTATAAGTTAGGGGTCATTAAGCATTGGTTCAAAACGGTTCACAACACATATAAGCCCCGCAAAAGTCATAACAAGCACGGAAATCACATACTAGCACCTCACATGGGGTGTTTGGATACTCACATCTCTCTCGGGTGTATATGAAATATAACAAATTAGAAATGGAAGATAAACACTCATTAACCGGTCCTAGTACATAGATTACCATAAGCTTGAGAATAGATCAAACCTCCATTGCTTTGGCGTAAGCACCTAGGAAAGACTATCAAAGAGGTCTTTAAAGGGTTGTAATGTTAGGCTTACGGTAGGGAAATGTTGGATATTGGATTTCACATACATATCATGACATTAAAACTTGTAATCATATAGATGGTTTTAGAGAGAGAAAGTGGGATATTCTAGTAAGAGAAAACTTGTAGAATATTAGATTACCAAAGAACATCCAACCCTCTACCTTGCAAGGTAGAGGGTATTTATAGGTTACAAACTAAACGACCTCCTGACGGCCTGTGGATCAGGGATACAATGGGTAAAGACCCGTCCTTCCTCTACGGTGTTGCACTATAATATTCTACGCTACTACTTATCAAATAACTAACATAAATAGTGACAAGTCTGCGAGCTAACTTTGACTAGATAATAATTGGGGTGACCGACTCTTTTACTTATGGAATTTCTGATTCCTAACAATCTCCCCCTAAGGGAGGTCACCCCATAAATTACATTGTGTATCCTAGCTTTCAAGTAAGTCTTCATTCTTGAGCTCGTAGACTTCTCTTCAACAAAGTGACCAAACCAAGTGCATCTGTGGAGAGTACAATCTTGAACAACAGAAATGAATAATTCGTGAAGGTTGAGTGTCTGATCCACTGTGATAACAATAATTTTGAGCCAGCTTTTGAGATCATCAGCTAACTCAAATCTCTGAGATATCCATTGTGGTGTTGGTATTGTGTGATGTTGTGACTTTTGGACCGACATGCTCACATTCTGGATCATGAAATCTTATCATCAGAGTAGCGGAAGCTTTCATTGATTCATGATATTTGCAGCAGCGTAGCAGAAGCATGGAGTGAAAATATCAGAGTCATTGATGCACTAATCATGATTTCTTTTGAGATGAATGTGATAAGTGAGCATGTGGCTACGGATTGACCGCTTCATTTTGATCAGCTGCAAACGTCGGGCGTACCTGCATACAACAGTTAGCAATAAAGCGTACAAAAGTGTCTTTGACCACTTTAGTTGAATTGAGGTACACGGCCCACGGTTCCCCGTTGATCAGTACATGTACTGCCTGTGATTAGGTATAATTCCGAAGAATTTCCTTGACAGGGTTTCGCAGCTACTCTAGCTGTTCTCAAACCGGAACGTCTCAAAAAAGACAACACGGAGTGAGTGAACCAGCGAATTTAAGTCCACTGATTGATGAAAAGAGATTTGAAAATCAATTGTGTATTCCTTAATATAAATTGTTTTTGCAATACAACGAAGGTTTTATTGAAAATCAATTATCAATCATAAAAACACCTTTTGATTTGAAAAATTAGTACACGGTCGATGTGCTAAAGACAAGAGTTATTAAGCACAAAGACCTGTTTTTCAAAGGTATCCGTCAATCCATAACCTGAACCAGGATTGATTCAAGAGATTGAATCGCCCCATTGTTTCTGTTCAGTTGTCACATGGTTGATCTAAATAATAGATCTCACATGCCACCTACCAGGAGCTTGTTTGATGTTGGCTCCAGAAGGCTTTCCATCTTCATTGTGAATATGTATACACATCACTCAGATGTTCTGGCAATACCACAAGGATAATGCGTAGGACTCAAGATATAATCTCTCTTTCCACATTGTGTGAAATAGAGAGTCTTCATTGAAAGTGTCCTAATGAGATTTATTGATGATCTCGTGGCTCTAGACTCAATTTGTGCATATTTGGTTCCTGTGCCAGAGACTAGGGAGAGGGTCTCCTTCTTCAATATCAACAATCTCTAAGAGAAAGTCGATAGATAATGTAGGTTCCCCGTGAGAATGAAACAAATCCTTTTAAGAGGAACTTGAGTGGTTTGGAAAGTTGAGGTGCAGAGCGTCACTGGGTCCATGACGTCTTGTCTTCAATACCAATGTTACCATCAGTAGCATATGAATTGTACCTGGTTTCTGCCCTAAGGTTGAATAAATGGAGGGCTATTTGTTTTCACCCTTTTCTCATTCAATTCCTTTTAATTCTTCAACCCCTTCAGTGCTTACCGAGACTTCATAGCTAGAACCTTGTTGGGTTTATTCCAATACTAGCTCAGTCTCAGTCCGCACTCTTCCCATATCTCATTTTTCTCCTTTTATCATCATACCTAAGAACTCTACACTAACTAGTGGATAGTCCCTGGGTAGATCCTTCTGGTTCTGGCGGATCATGGGAACACATACCTAACCTTATCATCCTTATATCACCGTACATAAAGTAAAGTTGGTCGGTCTATTTGGTATTGTTCATCTGCCATTTGAACCAATTGAAAACCATTTGAAAATCAATCCAGATACTTGTGATATAATATCAAAGCATTTTGTACCTGAATTGTTTTTGATATTTTTAGAACGAGAACTCCCCCTCAACATGTGCATCAAATATTTGAAATCGTTTTGCACATGGAGGCAAGAGTAAGAATTAACTTCTTTGAATACCATTTTCTAAAAGATATCAACATCACTTCCCTAATCAAGACAAGTAGATAAAGCATTTTGGGGAAGGATGAGATTTTCATAATTTTGCTCCCCCTCAATATGTGCCTCGAGATTTGAAAAGATTTTTGCACATACTAGAGGGAACCCTTTTGAAGTGCAGACATGATCACCAAACGATTAGAAGCCATTTAACATACAATCAAGGTACCTTAGAAAAATGGAAAATTGTGTACCCTGATGTCTTGAATATGCTCAAAAAAATGCTCCCCCTTAATATATGCTTCGAGATTCGAAAATTGTTTAGCACATATTAGTGAGTAGTATGCACAAAAAGTTGGTCATCTTTTAACATCTTTCATATTTATATCACATTTTCTCCCCCGATCAAAAATTTCAAATCCTTTGAGAATTTGGATCTCAAGTGATTTAAATATGTATGAGACAAAATATTTGTTGGAGAAAAATGTGTCCGATTTTATATGATCAGAAGTGGACAACACTGATGTTCCCCTTTTTGATACAAGGGGAAACCACAGTACATAACCTAGCACTATTACATGCATTACAGTTGTTCATAGTTTGTACACCACATTATACATAAATTTAATACATAACAGAGACTACTTCCCAAAGATGTCTTCATTCAGTTCTTTGAAGTAGTTTGTAATGCCCATCACGAAGTCTACCACCAACAAAGCTTTCAAGGCTGCGGAAGATCCTTCGAGTCTTTAGTCTTCGCCTGATTGCAGCAATGAAATCTTTACACCACTTTAAGTCATCATCAGTCCAGAAAGTAGTCTTTACCCATGATTTCATATCAATTTTGATTTCTTTCACTCTAGAGTCAAGTTCTTCTTCAACCAATTTGAGAGTTCCGTCACTAAACTTGTAGAGCTCACATAGTCGCATAAGCATGCGAGTCCCATATCTGTCGGTGTAGATGACGGCTCTAGGGGTGTCAAGAACTTTGTATTCGCGATGAAATTCATGCCCTGTTGCATTCCATTGTGGACTTGTAAGGTTGATCCTTGTTTGGTAGCTTTCCATGCCAAGCTGAAAGTCCTCAACTCGTTTTCGAATGACTAAGTCCCTGATCCAAAGAGTGACAGCTGCAGAGAGGGCCTTTTTCTCACGGACAAGTAAATGCTCAAGGTGTCCTTGGAGATTCAAGAGATAGAGATCTTCGAAATCATTTCGCAGAAGATGTTTGAAGTCGTTTTCCTCAATAGTATACACTTTGAAGTCTGCTCTTTTAAGGACTATCTTTATCAGATACTCATATCCATAGATAGGGAAGATCTCTACACAAACAACACTTAAGATTTGCAGCTTTGATCGAACATCATTGCGTCTTTTATCAGCACCATGTCTTTCGATGTAGAACTTCTTCTTTTTGAACCACCAGTGAGAAATACCATATGAAGCGGCAATGTCATACTTTCGTTCTTCATCAGCCCAGAATTGATCAGGAACCATTTGTTCAAGCCCTTGATCAGAGTAGGTTGCAGCTTTCATCTTTGAAATTGATAGAGCTGGTCTTCTTTCAGGAGAGCGAGCACACATATAGTCCAAGTCATGATTGAAGAAGAATTCAGCCTGAATGGTCATCTGACCAGGTTCACCACCAAGAGGAAGAGATTTGTTGACATTGAAGCGACTAGTTTGCTCACTGACTTGGTCATTCAGCATTTTATGGCATTCTTCCATCTGATATTGAAGATGATTGGCATCTGAGTGGAAGACTTTGACAATTTCATAAGCTTGTCCTTCAAGATCTCTTGGAGTTATGGATGAGATACTCTTCCGTTCACAAAACCATCTAATAAAGCTTCCCATATCACCAGTGTAGTGTAGAAGAGAGTCTTCAGCTGGAACTTCATAATTATTGGTGATAATTGATGCCCAATTGTTGTCAGGAATAATCGAGTCAGACTCTGGGATGGTCCATGAAGGTTCTGGAGTAGGAGGTCTATCTTCAACAATGCAACTTTGAATTGTGTCCCTTGAGAGTGCTACTCTGGATGTGCTAGTGCGATTACCAGCCATGTAAGTATCAAACCAATCTTCTGATGGCTTAGGAATATGTTTTGTTGATGCATCATCATCATCAGATTCCGAATCTGCCATGACATGCGACTCTTCGTGAACCATTTGATCATCAGGAATAGAGGTGGATGTGGATGTGAACCTTGAATCAACCGTCGTCCAGGCAGCAAATTTCGTCTGAGTACTCTGTTCTATTGTAGGACTTGATTGATTGGAAGGTTTTGGCGGTGATGATGGTGGTTGTGGTGGAGGTGTGTTGGTTGTCTTAGAAGATTCCCCAGCTCCAGAAATTCCAGCACCCCCCGTTGGAGGTGGAGGTGGAGGAGGATCTTTACGGTCTTTCCGCAATGTTTCCAACACAATGGCCCTCCTTTTCTTCTTAGCTTCTTTTTCCCTGATGTCAATCAAGTACTTTTCATGATTGTCGTACTTAATTGATTCTTCAAGTGCCTCATATAGCTTCTTGTGGACCTCATTCTTGTCCTCTTCAACATCATACATCTTTTCAAAAAGAGCAGCTCTTATATCGGCAATAGGTAGGTCCTTGAACCATCTAAGAAGTGTAGCTTCCATTGCCCATTCCACAGCATCCTTAACTTCCCCTTCAATGGCGGCTGCAACCCCTTCATCGAAGTTGAGGTGCTCGAATCTATAGACACGATCCTCAAGAGAATCAACAGATTTCGGAAGTTGCCTTTCAAGAGCTTCTATCCTTTTTACTGCTCTGTCAAGCAGTTGATCTGAAGTAAGGATTTGAGGTGGTGACGCAGGTGGAGCATCCATATCAGCAACTGTAATGACCGGTTCAGGGGAAAGTGAAGATGTAGGTGGTGTTAGTATAGTTGATTGAGCAGGTTTGGGAGGTGGAAGTTCAGTTGTGAGTGAAGATGCTGACATCGGAGGAATAGTTGATGTATCTTGCTGAATGTTGACCGTAAACATGGATTGTGCAGTATCTAAGGGTTTGTCATTTAAGTATTGATCTCTGAAAGTGAAATCTGTATCAAGATCCTTAAGTGAAGATAGAGAGTTGGTAGACAGATTTGGTTCATCCATGTGCATGGTCTCATCAGATCTTGTCTCAAGATTCTCCTGTGAGTCTTTATGCAACAAAGTATCAACATTCTGAACAGACTTGGTCTTACTAAGTGTAAGAGATTCTTTTAACGTTTCAGACATTTTTTCCAACCCAGAGTGTTCTTTAGCAGAAGATGATTCAGTTCTTTTCTTCAGTTCATATTGATTGGTGGTACTTGATGGAGATGATGAGATTGTAAGAAGCAAGTGAGCGGCTTGTTCAGTTTCAACTCTAGCAACTCCTTTTCCTTTGTCTTTCGTGTTTGATGTGGATTGTCGAGGTAATTGATCAGGCTCTCTCAACACAACTCCTCCAACTGGCGTTCTCACATTATGACTTTCTAGGCTTTGCTGGATTCCAAGTTGCAAAGCAGCATCATCTTCATCAGTCAATCTCATATTACCTCTGGAAACCTCAGTTTCCTTAACATTATCCTTTACCACTTTCTTCTTCTTACTTTTCTGCTTCATGGATGTGGAGACTGAATGTTGTGACCTTTCACGTCTCCTTTTAGGAAGAGAGGCATAAGACGCTTGTGATCCTGAGGTGGACTTGGGAGCATTGGGTTGTGAGGGAGTGGGTGTAACATTATCAGATGAACTGGCAGCAATTTTTATGAACTGTTTGAAGTAGTCCTTCTTCTTGATATCGTCCGTGAGTAGAATATCAGGAATTGGCAATCCAAAGATTTCTGTATCCATACCTCTAGGAACATATTTAAGGTTTCCTAAAACAAATTCATCTTCTGCATTATGTAGATTTGATTCAATCCTAGGGTTGAAGTTGTGAGTTTGTTGCAAGAACTGGATAACAAGTTTTGAAAATCTGATGCTGGGAATCACAAGCTTGTTCAGTTTCTTTCGGCCTTGAGCTTTGTTCAGAAAATTTGTTCTATCAGATATGAATGTGTTCATTGATAAAGAAAATTCTTCCCAAATGCGATCTGAGACATTCACATCAACCTTATTGACAATACCCCATAGGATTTGCAAGATGGGAATTCTTACTTTATCGAACCCTGATGTTTTGCCAGATAAGCACAAGTTGAGAATAGTTGTAATAGCTCTCCAGGGTTGATACATGTGTCCAGTGATGATGTCGGAAGCCCTTAAAATGCTGTTCTGATAACCCAAACCAATTAGAAAGACAATTAAATCATCAGCACCAGGTGGAGTTTCAGAACGAAGGTTGGGGTTGCATGGGGTGATTCCAAGAGCCTTGCTAAGAATGACTGAATCAATCACGAACTCCCTATCATCCAGTTTGCAAGAGTAATGAGTTGTGATTTTGTCCCATTGAATGGTGTTCCAGAATTGTTGAATGTAAATGGTGGGAATTGAGCATTGCTTGGTAATGGCACCAAAGAATCTAGTGTTCTTGAGGATATCAATAGACACTTTGAGTATAGGATTTTGTTGCAACTTTTGTAGGTCCACGTAACAGTTACTCTTTCCAATATCAGCCCATTGACTCCTAGGAAGGATTTCTTCGTCTGAGAGAACTTTGGGTGATGCCAAAGGGGTAACGTTCTTTTCAGGGATTGAACTTGCCATTGATGATCTGAGTATACATACAATCAACAGTAATGATTGGGAATATGTTAGATTGTAAATGTATAGTTAGACAACATTGAAGACACCCTTATGTTATAAACATACAAGACTTAGAAGCATAGACAGGGTTCCCATAGGCATATAGAGATAGAATGAGAGACATTAGTGAGACATAAAGGATAAAGGCACCATTTGATACAGTTTTTCACGAGACGAGTTGTTTTGGAATTAAAAGGTTAAAACGCACATTTGCAAAGAAATAATGTCATGAACCAAGATACAAATGTAGAAGTGATATAGCAGATTGTATGAAACAAGATGTAACATTGAATAGCCCCAAGGGAGTTCAAGAAAAACTTGCTTAAACAAAATGTTATAGCAGGTTACAAAGAGTAAGTTGTCAATACAAGTTGCTACAGGAAATCCTGAATCAAGATTGTAAGCATGTGATTATCCTAGCAAATTGCCTTTAAACATTTTAATAACCCTAGACACCGAGTGAAAAACAAACCAAACAGGTCTCTAGTCATAATTGGACAAGTCGCTAACCAAGACTAGTTCGCTACATGAAAGCAAACTATGTCGCTAACTTGTAAAGACAAGTCGCTATCACCAGTGACACAGTCAAGTCGCTACAAGTTCAGTTCACTAAGTCGCTACATTTGCTAATTCACTAATTTGTAAGACAAGTCGCCATGAATAGTAATACAGCTAAGTCGCTACTCAAGTCGCTAGTAAATAGTTCACTAAGTCGCCACAGCAGCTTAGTCGCTAAGTTGAGCAGAATTAAAAGCAATAACTCGCTACGATGAACATTTAAACTAACTCGCTACCAAGAACAATATTATCACAGTAGACAACTCACCACCAAGAACTCAATCATATCACTCAATTAAACGATGCAAACCATTCAACATATTCAGATCATTTAATTAATATGAAACACAATCCAACTCATTCATAAAATCCACATACACAAACTATTTTAGAAACACAACCTAACTCGAATCACAAAGAATACGCTCTCAAATACATTTAGAATTTCAACAACCCTAGTGCATCCAAACTACCCTTAAACCATTAACATATATCCCAATTGTTCCATTCAACAGATCCAACAACAAACCTCTACGAGGGAAGCGAGGGATGATTATCAAGATCCGTGGAATCTGTTAAGGAATAAGAGTTAGGAAACGCGTATGTTGTTCATATTTGGAGACAAAAGACAAATCAATGATGTCTTACCACACGTAAGTCGCTATGAGGAATCGAGAGAGAAAGAGAAGATTATTTTTGAGATTTTAAAATATAAAAAGGCAAGTCGCTAACTTATAGGGAGGGTTTATGTAAGAACACCAGGTGGTCACATTTAGTCCCTGTAGTTTTGTGAGAGATTAGCAACTCGCTATCCTAGAGTTATAATAAGTCGCTAAGACTTTTCAAAGCAAGTCTCTAACCTCAAATTTACCAAACCAAGTTGCTAAGACATTACAAAGTAAGTTGTTCTCTTGTCACATTATGTGTTACAGACTCATTAGTTATATGAACTTATCAGATTGCAAACTGGCACAGATAGCATAACGAGAATCATAATAAGATAAGCACACTAACATAATGGATAAACAATAACAACCCGCCTTTGAACACAAAACATAACTAACACTGGCACATATATAATCAAGATAACTTGAAAAAATCTCCCCCTCAATCAATGTCACCAAAGACCATTGATTGAATTAACCTCACCCGTTATAAAACAAGAATATATCATTTGTTCGAACTTCATCTATGATCCCGTGCCATTATTGAATGACATTTCTAGGACCGTAGATGTTATCGATAACAAAGAATGTATTCTTTATTAGTATGAGGAAAGTGACAAAAATATGAATTTTAAAAGAATGAAATATATAAAAGGTATAAAAGTTTTTTTTTTTTTTTTTTTTTTTTTTTTTTTTTTTTTTTTTAAATAAAACTTGATTTATACATAGATATAAAAGAGCGAGTCCTGATTCAAGATGAATAGGAGTCAAAGTAAGATGTACATCAATTCTGGCAAGCTATAGCTCCTGAATGAGCTATATTCATTTCTGATGGGAACCAAGTCATGAAGTTCCTGATTGAGTTGAGCATTGTACATGAAAAAGACTGAGAGCACATTGTACTGGAAGCACATGAAGGATTGCACATAGAAGAGTTAGTGACATGCTTAATCTCACAGTTGGATGCATCACAGTATAATACAGACGTATCATTAATGGGGATCCTATTAGGTTCAATATTCTTGAAGAGTTTTCATGTGGGAATCCACTTGAGGTAAGATCTAGGAATGTAAATCCGTTTGAGTCCTGTAAATTTAAAAAATCTGCCAGTGGGAATCCATTTGAAACAGCTGTTAGTTGAATTGAATGTGTGCACAACCTTGTTTTGACTATTGGTCCTTTTGTGATTAGAGTGTTTCTTAGGGGATTGATCAGTCAAATGATGTTTTGCATGAGAGCTAGTTGTACTTTTTGTATTACTGATCTTAGAGCTTTGAACATAAATCTGAGGTTTGAGATTCATCATATCGGAACTAGGCAATGAGACTGGTTTTGACAAAACAGAAATATTATCAACTTGGGAGGTAAGCCTAGATTTCGATGGTTTAACTCTTTCAGATCTAAAAGCATTAGGCTGTTTAATAACTGTACGTTTCGAGTGGTTCTGAACAGTTGACTTTCCCAAAGATGAATGTTTTGCAAACTTAGTGTTCTTCCTATTTCCAATAGATTTCCTAAGCTCATTTTTTAGGGCAACAATATTGAAGCTCTTATCCTGAATTTGTGCTTTGAGGTAATCAATGTCTTTCAGCAGGAGGTTAGATTGATTGACTAACTTAGAATTTGTTTCCTCAAAGTTCTTTCTTAAAGACTCATTTTCACTTAATAGGTTGGACACACATAGAGCTAGTTCAGCATTTCTAGATTCTAGTGTATCACTCATCTTATGACAGTCATATTTCTGCACTTCTGAAAGACGTAATTTCATATTGCCTATGGTCGAATCTTTGTCCTGAATCTGGGATTTTAATTGATTAATTTCAAAAAATTCTCGAAATTCTGGAAGTTCCTGATTAATACAAGGTTTTTTTGCATAAAAGATTTCATCCTTTTGTTGTATTTCAATTTCCAATGAAATACAATGTTTTTCAAGAATTGAAAATTTGTCTGAAAGCTCATCATATACCCTTTTTTCAATCATGTTATTAACATTAGATTCAGGCTCAACCAAGATCGATTTCATGATGTTATGTTTAGAGTAAGAGACAGGTACCTTTACATAAGAATTTCTGTGATCAGTTAAGTGTACCTTATCGCTTGAGACCTTTTCTGACTCTGAGTATTTGAGATCCGTGCTGTTGTCTTCATCCTTTTTCATTGCGACTAAAATTCTGCAATCGGTATCATTCACTGGTTCAACTGGTCTATTGTATGACTTGTCACAATCGTTCCATAGTGTCTCTTGACACTCATTCAATTCATTCAGCTTATTATTCTCTTTTGCAGCTTCCTTGATGTATATTTCCATATTACTCATAAGTTGAATGAATGAGTTTCTGAACTCATGAATTTCCATTCCCGTGTGTTTCTTGAATGAGATTCCAGTCATGTCATCATCAAAATTTGAGGAATATTCCCCCCGGATAAGTGGCTGAAATTGATTGAAGATAGTTTGAAGAGCTGCATGAGAATCATCAGTTGAGAACTTTTCTTTGGTAATTTGAATCCTCAGTCGATCTAAGTTAAGTAAAACAGTTCTTGTCAAAGTGGGAAAATCCTGACGAAGGATAGCACAACTTGTTCGATCCATAGTTGTAGATAACAGTAGTTTGAGAAGCTGGCTGAGATGTTGAAAGGGCTCACTGGTGCATTCCATTTTCTTTGCATCATTTGTGAACATTAAGAGTGACTCATCTGTGTTGTTTTGATTAAGCGATGCTGAATCATTAAATGTAGAACATTCAGGGAAGCATCTTTTTTCACTATTATGTGTGGTGTCATAGAGAGCAAGTACTTTGGTGATTAGAGGATCAGTGATGAATGACATTGTGTTATCTTGAATTACTACACCAAGGTATTAAAAATCCAAGTAGCTAAATACCAAGTATCTAAGATATTAGTAACAAGTCGCTAACCCCCCAAGTCACTAGGGAATTTGAACCAACTCGCTAGCAACTAAGTCGCTATACCACCAAGTAGCTAAAGTCCCAAGTCGCTAAATAAAGGACAAGTCGCTAAACTAGTAACTCGCTAAGCCTCTAGTCGCTAGCAAAATTTTGGCAGCAATTCGCTAAGATTCAAGTCGCTAAGGAATCAAGTCACTAAATAGCAACTCGCTACTTACCAAGTCGCTAACACCAAGTCGCTACCCGTAGTGGAGAATCCACTACTTGTACTGTTAGTCGCTAAGCCTAAGTCGCTAACTCCACAAACTGCAACTCGCTACAAAAATGTAAAGCAAGTCGCTAGCAAGAAAAGAAATCCGTAGGTCAAGTCGTTAGAAAGAAAACTTCACAAACATCACTTTTCAATCCAAAAACAACCCAACAAAGATGATTCAAGCTTACCAACTGAAAACCTAAACACTTGTGATGATTCTAAACATAAAAGTACTAACAAAATCCAAGCTTTAACACAAGAAATCAACCAAATGATGCACAAACCACTAAACTTTTCAAACTCAAAAACCACCTAAAAACCACTAGAAATCCAAAGATGTGTAAGATATGATCTAACCATGGCTCTTGATACCAATTGTTGGATATTGGATTTCACATACATATCATGACATTAAAACTTGTAATCATATAGATGGTTTTAGAGAGAGAAAGTGGGATATTCTAGTAAGAGAAAACTTGTGGAATATTAGATTACCAAAGAACATCCAACCCTCTACCTTGCAAGGTAGAGGGTATTTATAGGTTACAAACTAAACGACCTCCTGACGGCCTGTGGATCAGGGATACAATGGGTAAAGACCCGTCATTCCTCCACGGTGTTGCACTATACTATTCTACGCTACTACTTATCAAATAACTAACATAAATAGTGACAAGTCTGCGAGCTAACTTTGACTAGATAATAATTGGGGTGACCGACTCTTTTACTTATGGAATTTTTGATTCCTAACAGGAAACAAAGGATTTGGTGGGATAGGCTATATAGTGGTGGCTAGTCAAAAATCTCTTATGTTACAAGCATACGAAGAATGGCGTTGCTAAGCCAAGACTCGACACTCTAAACTCTAGCTAACTGAAATAAACAAACATAAAATTTAAAGAATAGATGTAGGATGGTAGCCCGTTTTTTTTTTTTTTTTTTTTTTTTTTTTTTTTTTTTTTTTCAAACACTCTATTTTTTTTATTTTCTCTTTTTCTATTTTTTTTTTTCGATTTTTTTTTTCATACACTTTTACTCTACCATCCTCTACGGTAACATCAAAATAATAGGGATTTATAGGCACATCCCTACACTTGAGTTTTTATTACTCTAACACTAATTTGACCCAGATTGAAAAGATCAAAACACTTGGGGTACATTATTATGCAAACAAAGGGAATTTGAATTTAACGTTCCCTTCCCGTCATTTCATAAACTTTAACTTTTCCCATGAATCCCAATCGTCCCAAAACTGTATACAAAGGATATGACTCGACTTAGCAACTTATGCAAGCAACCAGATAATTGAACTAAGGGTTTAGGGTGATAACAATAATGCACTAAAAGTGAGTGCATACAGGGTAGGCTAAGGCGATTTTGGTGTATATTTGGGGGTGGGGTGTAAACAATGCTCTTCATTGATATTCCGGAAAAACCGAAACATCACGAGAACCGCGAAAAGGATAGGCTCTGAGGGGTTAACTAGGGGTATCGTGTACTAAAGATGAGTACAACGCAAAGGGTGTGGGGAAATTACTCAACCGATGTGGAAGAAATAATTATATTACGGGTATCAAACAAGGGTTATCCTAATGCCTCTTATCATTTAGTTATTCCTAACTACACAAGTGTAGTCTTACTAGCGATCTCGGAATGCATCACAAAACAAGTTCTAGAATCTAATATACTACCGGTTCACACTCTAAGCATTAAAGATGAATGCTTTTAATTTCTACTAATCTAAGGGCGATCCTCACATTTTGGGTGGAATTTAGGTGGTAAAGGGTTTTTGTGCTAGTAATGCAACTTCCTATCCGTGAGACGCTTTTGTTAAGACTAATGGCCCACTCCTATATGTCATGAAAAATTTTAAATTTGGTGCCAAAATTACCCTAAACCGACATTTTCTCATGGTTTATTACACAAATACAATTGGACAAAGCAAATAATCAAGGATAAGAATAGTTTCAAAGTTCCCGTTTTATTTTCCCTCCCTACACTTAAACTGAACATTGTCCCCAATGTTCCCCGAAAGTATCAAAGTTATGATAATGGAAGGTAATTAAAAACGAAAGAAACTAGTACTCCCCTGATTAGCTCGGTAGGATCCGTGTGTGAAGTAGTGGTTAAATCCTTTCCAAGAAGAATGTGTGCGTGAAAAGCTCCTTCCAATCTTTTGTTTCTTCTTCTTGATAAATGAAACCTGCGCATTTGAAGAAAACAAATGAAACCTTCGCGTAAAATCGGCGGTAATAATATATATAAGACTCTACTAAACTAGGATATAATGCTTGTGGAATGGATGTTTACAGAATTTCTGGAAAATTAAGACCTGGAAAATTCCAAAAATTTATAAGTAACTAAAAAAATGAGAAAAAAGTAATCTTCTGTTTTTACTCCTTCCTGACGCCTTCAGGTTGCAATCCTGACGCCGTCAGGTTATCCTGACGAAAACTGGTCTGCGATTTTCTGGAAAAAATTCTGTAAAATTTACATCTTTAGAATCCGGAAAAATTTCTGCAAAACATCCATTATGACTCGATACAAGCATTTGACTCGAACAAACACACAAATATATCTTTCCTAAAAATGGATCATCTTCTATCAACTTCAAAAGATTCTTAGTAAAGGATCCATCTTGACCTAATAAACCCGGTTTAAACCCATAATGTTTCTTGTTATCAACCATGAATGGGTGATATAAGTGTGTAAGGTCATGGGTTACTCCTATATTAGCTTTCACTCTACATGGCCTAGAGTCTACCACCTTTATCAAGCAACTACCCGGACTATCTATTTTGATGGGTGGATTGGCCTAATTCAATTCCAAGATTCACATCTAAAGACGGAAAATTGGGTAAGGTTTTTGGTTGAGGCTCCAATTCATCAAAATTAGGAACGTCCCTAGGAATAAGAGACAGGTCATGACAACAAACATCTAAATCTACATTCTCTAGTGGCGTTTGGTCCAAAGGTTCTACAATTGGGGTTCCTACAGTCTCTTCTACTTCTTTCGAGTAAGTTATAGGTGATGTGTGTTCCTCAAGTGATGGTAGGGTTTGTGGGCTTGGAGTTTCCACCTCATTTTCCATTATATCTAGATCTCCTAAATGTTTAGTATGATCTGACCCAAATACACTCCTAAGCATCTCAAATCCTTCTTTAGCCATTTCAAATTCTTGGTCCGATTCATAAGAATCATTCTCAAAAACTTGACTACTATGTTCTATTTGCCTAAAGGATTCCTCACGTGTGTCATATGTTTTGAAATCTATCCCACACATGCAACTAAGTATTTTAACGTCAACCATCTCACAATCTTGTTCGGGTTTAGGTTCCATGTTCTTAAAAACTAGGTCTTTTTTATCATGGTGCCTAAGATCATTCAACTGATATTTTATGCATAAGAGGCTTTTCTGAAAAATTCTCCAGATGGTATCACTAAAAGGAGTTGATCCTGACAACGATCGTTGAATAGAAGCCACACAAGCACAAAATATATCAAATCCATCCAACCTTACACTCGTCTCCTTTTGGATATCTCTAAGTTCACTCACAAATTCATTAGAACAATAAAAACCAAACCAATCTGCGAACTTCAATTGTTCCTCGTTTGTTAATGATTCAAATGCAACTTCACTTGCCATAGAGACAAATGAAAAGGGTTTTACGAACACAAACACAAAGAAGGGGGATAGACTACAAGAAATCTTAAAAATGAGAAAAATTTACTTGATAGGAATCAAGCAAAGAAACCTAAACGAGGTGGACTACTAACTAGCTATTCTATTCCCCGGCAACGGCGCCAAAAACTTGATAACGCTACACGCGTCGTTCGGGGTCAAAGGAACTTCCTTTTCGTCGAGCAAGTTTTTCAACACCCTAAGCAGTGAACCTAATCGTTGTAGTGTAGTATTAGGGTAAGCCACGGGTATTGATATCGTTCTCTAGGGGAATAGGAATGCTAGTGAGAAGTTACTACGCTAAGGTTGGGGTTGAGGAAGATTGTTTTTTTATTTTTTTTCATTTTTATGAAATTAGAAAGGTACGAATCTCGGGGTTTGAATTTGGGGGGTTGGTATTGCTACCGATTACTCTACTTATCTAATTATCTAATCCAAGGTGAATGTAGTCTATGTCTGATTATTGTGTTCTCGTATGATAGTTTAAAGATGTGTTTACTTAGGTTTTACTACTCCTTAATTATCTCCTATTGGTGGTTGAATTGTCACGTCCTCATTCCTAGTTGCGTTGTGTGTATAAGGTTGTAGGGTATGCGTTTCTCCCTAACTCTTTGAACTTACCAAAGGGTCTCGTCTACAAAAGCCACTAGGGATAATGAACTCTTAGTCTAAGGCACTCTTTGGATGGTTTAGCTTACAACTACTCAAGGAGTTATATTCTAAGGTTCACAAAGATTTAATCAAGCATTAAGTACACAACGAATGACCTATCGCATTACTAGATCATTAATCAACTAAGATAAGAAAAAACCAATCAATATTCAATAATTAAGTTTCATATTCCCTAAGCAAACACACAAGTAAATTAGCCGGACATGGAGAACATGCAAGCATACACACAAATAATCAAAGACATAATTGTATTAATGAAGAAAAACACTTATCTTGGTGTAAGATAGGGTTTGGAACCCAAAAATACTGTACAAGACAGCCTTGGTTTGGTTTAGGTTTTTACTCCAAAAGACTACACACACATACTGAAAAATTCGGATTCTATATGTAATATTACATATGCGACGGCGTCACCTTATGTTTTCAGCAGCTTTGAGTGTCTCGATTCTGACTTTTGGCCATTTTCTTCGTATATTCGCGCCTTTTCGTCCAAATAAGTGCCATTCCAGCATTTTACCTCCAAGAGACCTAAAAAGTGAAAAGGAACGATATTAAGCAATAACGGATACAAAAGTGATCGAATAAGGGCTTAAACGACCCCTCAAAAAGGTACCTTTTAAAACCTTATCAAATATCCCTACACTTGGTATTTGCTTGTCCTCAAGCAAATGTGCTTTTAGCCAATTAATTTATAAGTTAGGGGTCATGAAGCATTGGTTCAAAATGGTCCACAACACATATAAGCCCCGCAAAAGTCATAACAAGCACGGAAATCACATACTAGCACCTCACATGGGGTGTTTGGATACTCACATCTCTCTCGGGTGTATATGAAATATAAAAAATTGGAAGTGGAAGATAAACACTCATTAACCGGTCCTAGTACATAGATTACCATAGGCTTGAGAATAGATCAAAACTCCATCGCTTTGGCGTAAGCACCAAGGAAAGACTATCAAAGAGGTCTTTAAAGGGTTGTAATGTTAGGCTTACGGTAGGGAAACAAAGGGTTTGGTGAGATAGGCTATTTAGTGGTGGCAAGTCAAAAATCTCTATGTTAAATGCATACGAAGAATGGCGTTGCTAAGCCAAGACTCGACACTCTAGACTCTAGCTAACTGAAATAAACAAACATAAATTTAAAGGATAGATGTAGGATGGTAGCCCGTATGTTTTTTTTTTTTTGATTTTTCTCTTTGTGAACCTTGTATTTGTGTAATAAACGAGGATAGTAGTCCACCTCGTTTAGGTTTCTTTACTTGACTCCTATTAAGTAAACTTTTTTCTTTTTATTAGCTTCCTTGTAGTCTATCCCCCTTCTTTGTGTTTGTGTTCGTAAAACCCTTTTCATTTGTCGCTATGGCAAGTGAAGTTGCATTTGAATCATTAACAAATGAGGAACAATTGAATTTCACTGATTGGTTTGGTTTTTATTGTTCTAATGAATTTGTGAGTGAACTTAGAGATATCCAAAAGGAGACGGGTGTAAGGTTTGATGGATTTGATATATTTTGTGTTTGTGTGGCTTCTATTCAAAAATTTGATGTCAGGATCAACTCCTTTTAGCGAGACCATCTGGAGAATTTTTAAGAAAAGCCTCCTATGCATAAACCATCAATTGAATGATCTTAGGCACCATGATCAAAAAGACCTAATTTTTAAGAACATGGAACCTAAACCCGAACAAGATTGTGAGATGGTTATAGTTAAACTACCTAGTTGCATGCGTGGGATAGATTTCAAAACATATGACATGCGTGAGAAATCCTTTAGGCAAATAGAACATAGTGATCAAACTTTTGATAATGATTCTTATGAATCGGACCAAGAATTTGAAATGGCTAAAGAAGGATTTGAGATGCTTAGGAGTGTATTTGGGTTAGATCATACTAATGAACATTTAGGAGATCTAGATATAATGGAGAATGAGGTGGAAACTCCAAGCCCACAGAACACACATCACCTATAACTTACCTGGGAGAAGTAGAAGAGACTATAGGAACCCCTATTGATATAGAACGATTGGACCAAACGCCACTAGAGAATGTAGGTTTAGATGCTTGTTGTCATGACCTCTCTCTTAGTCCTAGGGAAGTTCCTAATTTTGATAAAATGGAGCCTCAACCAAAAACCTTACCCAATTTTCCGTCTTTAGATGTGAATCTTGGAATTTAATTAGGCCCCAATCCACCCATCAAAATAGATAGTCCGGGTAGTTGCTTGATAAAGGTGGTAGATTCTAGGCCATGTAGTGTGGAAGCTAATATAGGAGTAACCCATGACCTTACACATTTATATCACCCATTCATGGTTGATAACAAGAAACATTATGGGTTTAAACCGGGTTTATTAGGTCAAGATGGATCCTTAACTAAGAATCTTTTGAAGTTGATAGAAGATGATCCATTTTTAGGACAGAGATTTGATTCACCCGCTACACCAATTGAATTAGGTAAGGTTATAATGAATGGAGCACATTCCTTTGAGCATATAAATCACCCATCACCCTCTCCTCACGTAGCAAATTTCCACCCTAAGGGTGTGTATTGCTACTATCACCCGCACTTAAACTTAAGTGTAGGGAAAACTTCCCCTTTATTTGTTAAATAAGGGTAGAGTCAGGCTCGTGACTCGAACAAAAACAAGGGCTTCTTGAGAGGCAACCCATGTGTATTTGTTTTTCATTTTCATTTGTGTGTCGTATATCTATTATTAATTGTTTATTCTCATGTTTGAATTTGTAAAAATGCTTTATTTTGTCTTTAACCTCGTCTTAATTACATATAAAGGTATTTTACATAAGGGATAAGTGTAGGGAGGATTACACACGTTTTCAAAAGAAACGTGAACATGAGAATTACAATTATTTAAAAGATATATATGTGTGTTTGTTAGAGTCAAATGCTTGTATCGAGTCATAATGGATGTTTTGCAGGAATTTTTCCAGATTCTAAAGATGTAAAATTTCCAGAATTATTTCCAGAAAATCGCAGACCAGTTTTTGTCAGGAAGGAGTAAAAACAACAGATTACTTTTTTCTCGTTTTCTGAGCTACTTAAATTTTTTTGGAATTTTCCAGGTCTTAATTTTCCATAAATTCTGTAAACATCCATTCCACAAGCATTATATCCTAGTTTAAATCGAGTCTTATATATATTAGATTCTAGAACTTGTTTTGTGATGCATTCCGAGATCGCTAGTAAGACTACACTTGTGTAGTTAGGAATAACTAAATGATAAGAGGCATTAGGATAACCCTTGTTTGATACCCGTAATATAATTACTTCTTCCACATCGGTTGAGTAATTCCCCCACACCCTTTATGTTGTACTCATCTTTAGTACACGATACCCCTAGTTAACCCCTCAGAGCCTATCCTTTTCGCCGTTCTCGTGATGTTTCGGTTCTTCCGGAATATCAATGAAGAGCATTGTTTACACCCACCCCCAAATATACACCTAAATCGCCTTAGCCTACCCTGTATGCACTCACTTTTAGTGCATTATTGTTATCACCCTAAACCCTTAGTTCAATTATCTGGTTGCTTGCATGAGTTGCTAAGTCGAGTCATATCCTTTGTATACAGTTTTGGGACGATTGGGATTCATGGAAAAAGTTAAAGTTTATGAAATGACGGGAAGGGAACGTTAAATTCAAATTCCCTTTGTTTGCATAATAATGTACCCTAAGTGTTTTGATCTTTTCAATCTGGGTCAAATTAGTGTTAGAGTAATAAAAATTCAAGTGTAGGGATGTGCCTATAAATCCCTATTATTTTGATGTTACCATAGAGGATGGTAGAGTAAAAGTGTATGAAAAAAAAAAATCGAATAAAAATAGAAAAAGAGAAAAGAAAAAAAATAGAGTGTTTGATTAAAAAAAAATACATACGGGCTACCATCCTACATCTATCCTTTAAATTTATGTTTGTTTAATAAAGTTTGCTAGAGTCAAGAGTGTCGAGTCTTGGCTTAGCAACGCCATTCTTCGTATGCTTGTAACATAAGAGATTTTTGACTTGCCACCACTATATAGCCTTTCCCACCAAACCTTTTGTTTCCTTACCGTAAGCCTAACGTTACAACCCTTTAAAGACCTCTTTGATAATCTTTCCTAGGTGCTTACGCCAAAGCGATGGAGGTTTGATCTATTCTCAAGCCTATAGTAATCTATGTACTAGGACCGGTTAATGAGTGTTTATCTTCCATTTCCAATTTGTTATATTTCATATACACCCGAGAGAGATGTGAGTATCCAAACACCCCATGTGAGGTGCTAGTATGTGATTTCCATGCTTGTTATGACTTTTGCGGGGCTTATATGTGTTGTGGACCGTTTTGAACCAATGCTTCATGACCCCTAACTTATAAATTAATTGGCTAAAAGCACATTTGCTTGAGGACAAGCAAATACCAAGTGTAGGGATATTTGATAAGGTTTTAAAAGGTACCTTTTTGAGGGGTCGTTTAAGCCCTTATTCGATCACTTTTGTATCCGTTATTGCTTAATATCGTTCCTTTTCACTTTTTAGGTCTCTTGAAGGCAAAATGCTGGAATGGGACTTATTTGGACGAAAAGGCGCGAATATACGAAGAAAATGGCCAAAGTCAGAATCGAGACACTCAAAGCTGCTGAAAACATAAGGTGACGGCGTCAGGTGTTAAATTGCGACGCCGTCTGAGGATTTTTGTGACGGGACAGAAGCCAAAACTCCTATTTTAAAGTGACGACGTCAAGTTATAAAAGAGTAGGCCGTCGCAACTCAGGCGGCCTAGATGTAATCCAGACGGCGTCAGAAGCTGAAGAGGACGGCGTCACAAGCATAAGGTGACGCCGTCGCAAGTCTAACGTGGCCAAGACGAAACCCTAATGACGGCGACACGACGGCGTCAAAAAACATAAGGTGACGCCGTCGCATATGTAATATTATATATAGAATCCGAATTTTTCAGTATTTAGTGTGTAGTCTTTTGGAGTAAAAACCTAAACCGAACCAAGGCTGTCTTGTACAGTATTTTAGGGTTCCAAACCCTATCTTACACCAAGATAAGTGTTTTACTTCATTAATACAATTATGTCTTTGATTATTTGTGTGTATGCTTGCATGTTCTCCATGTCCGGCTAATTTACTTGTGTGTTTGCTTAGGGAATATGAAACTTAATTATTGAATATTGATTGGTTGTTTCTTATCTTAGTTGATTAATGATCTAGTAATGCGATAGGTCATTCGTTGTGTACTTAATGCTTGATTAAATCTTTGTGAACCTTAGAATATAACTCCTTGAGTAGTTGTAAGCTAAACCATCCACAGAGTGCCTTAGAGTAAGAGTTTATTATCCCTAGTGGGTTTTGTAGACGAGACCCTTTGGTAAGTTCAAAGAGTTAGGAAGAAACGCATACCCTACAACCTTAGACACACAACGCAACTAGGAATGAGGACGTGACAATTCAACCACCAATAGGAGATAATTAAGGAGTAGTAAAACCTAAGTAAACACATCTTTAAACTATCATACGAGCACACAATAATTAGACATAGACTACATACACCTTAGATTAGATAATTAGATAAGTAGAGTAATCGGTAGCAATACCAACCCCCCAAATTCAAACCCCGAGATTCGTACCTTTCCTTTTCTTAAAAATATAAAAAATACAAAAATAATCTTCCTCAACCCCAACCTTAGCGTAGTAACTTCTCACTAGCATTCCTATTCCCCTAGAGAACGATATCAATACCCGTGGCTTACCCTAATACTACACTACAACGATTAGGTTCACTGCCTAGGGTGTTGAAAAACTTGCTCGACGAAAAGGAAGTTCCTTTGACCCCGAACGACGCGTGTAGCGTTATCAGGATACAAAAGTGATCAAATAAGGGCTTAAACGACCCCTCAAAAAGGTACATTTTAAAACCTTATCAAATATCCCTACACTTGGTATTTGCTTGTCCTCAAGCAAATTTGCTTTTAGCCAATTAATTTATAAGTTAGGTGTCATGAAGCATTGGTTTAGTATAATCCACAACACATATAAGCCCCGCAAAAGTCATAACAAGCACGGAAGTTACATACTAGCACCTCACATGGGGTGTTTGGTTACTCACATCTCTCGGGTGTTATGAAATATAGCAAGTTGGAAATGGAAGATAAACACTCATTAACCAATCCTAGTACATAGATTACCATAGGCTTGAGAATAGATCAAACCTCCATTGCTTTGGCGTAAGCACCTAGGAAAGACTATCAAAGAGGTCTTTAAAGGGTTGTAATGTTAGGCTTACGGTAGGGAAACAAAGGATTTGGTGGGATGGGCTATTTAGTGGTGGCAAGTCAAAAATCTCTATGTTACAAGCATACGCAGAATGTCCGTTTTCTTTTTATTTATTTATTTTTATTTTTTTTGAACACTTTATTTTTTTTCTTTTCTCTTTTTTTTTCGATTTTTTTTTCATACACTTTTACTCTACCATCCTCTACGGTAACATCAAAATGATAGGGATTTATAGGAACATCCCTACACTTGAGTTTTTATTACTCTAACACTAATTTGACCCGAATTGAAAAGATCAAAACACTTGGGGTACGTTATTACGCAAATAAGGGAATTTAACGTTCCCTTCCAGTCATTTCATAAACTTTAACTTTTCCCATGAGTCCCAATCGTCCCAAAACTGTGTACAAAGGATATGACTCGACTTAGCAACTAATGCAAGCAACTAGATAATTGAACTAAGGGTGATAACAATAATGCACTAAAAGTGAGTGCATACAAGGTAGGCTAAGGCGATTTGGGTGTACATTTGGGGGTGGGGTGTAAACAATGCTTTTCATTGATATTCCGGAAAAACCGAAACATCACGAGAACCGCGAAAAGGATAGGCTCTGAGGGGTTAACTAGGGGTATCGTGTACTAAAGATGAGTACAACGCAAAGGTGTGGGGGAATTACTCAACCGATGTGGAAGAAGTAATTATATTACGGGTATCAAACAAGGGTTATCCTAATGCCTCTTATCATTTAGTTATTCCTAACTACACAAGTGTAGTCTTACTAGCGATCTCGGGATGCATCACAAAACAAGTTCTAGAATCTAATATACTACCAGTTCACACACTAAGCATTAAAGATGAATGCTTTAATTCCTACTAATCTAAGGGCGATCCTCACATTTTGGGTGGAATTTAAGTGGTAAAGGGTTTTTGTGCTAGTCATATAACTTCATATCCATGAGACGCTTTTTTTAAGACTAATGCCCCACTCCTATATGTCATGAAAAATTTTAAATTTGGTGCCAAAATTACCCTAACCGACATTTTCTCATGGTTTATTACACAAATACAATTGGACAAAGCAAATAATCAAGGATAAGCATAGTTTCAAAGTTCCCGTTTTATTTTCCCTCCCTACACTTAAACTGAACATTGTCCCCAATGTTCTCCGAAAGTATCAAAGTTATGATAATAGAAGGTAATTAAAAACGAAAGAAACTAATACTCCCCTGATTAGCTCGGTAGGATCCGTGTAAAGTGGTGGTTAAATTCTTTCCAAGAAAAATGTATGCGTGAAAAGCTCCTTCCAATCTTTTGTTTCTTCTTCTTTATAAATAAAACCTGCACACTTGAAGAAAATAAATGAAATCTTCGCGTAAAATCGGCGGTAATAATATATATAAGACTCTATTAAACTAGGATATAATACTTGTGGAATGGATGTTTACAGAATTTCTGGAAAATTAAGACCTGGAAAATTCCAAAAATTTATAAGTAGCTCAGAAAACAAGAAAAAAGTAATATGTTGTTTTTACTCCTTCCTGACGCCGTCAGGTTGTGATCCTGACGCCGTCAGGTTATCCTGACAAAAACTGGTATGCGATTTTCTGGAAAAAATTCTGGAAAATTTACATCTTTAGAATCTGGAAAAATTTCTGTAAAACATCCATTATGACTCGATACAAGCATTTGACTCGAACAAACACACATATATATATTTTAATTAATTGCAATTCTCATGTTTACGTTTCTTTTGAAAAGGTGTGTAATCCTCCCTACACTTATCCTTTATGTAAAATACCTTTATATGCAATTAAGACGAGGTTAAAAACTAAATAAAGCATTTTTACAAATTTAAATATGAGAATAAACAATCAATAAAAGATATACGACACACAAATAAAAATGAAAAACAAATACACATGTGTTGCCTCCTAAGAAGCGCTTGTTTTTGTTCGAGTCACGAGCCTGACTCTACCCTTATTTAACGGATAAAGGGGAGGTTTTCCCTACACTTAGGTTTAAGTGCGGGTGATAGTAGCGATACACACCCTTAGGGTGGAAATTTGCTACGTGAGGAGAGGGTGATGGGTGATTTATATGCTCAGAGGAGTGTACTCCATTCATTATAACCTTACCTAAGTCTATTGGTATAGTGGGTGAATCAAATCTCTCTCCTAAAAATGGATCATCTTCTATCAACTTCAAAAGATTCTTAGTTAAGGATCCATCTTGACCTAATAAACCCGGTTTAAACCCATAATGTTTCTTGTTATCAACCATGAATGGGTGATATAAGTGTGTAAGGTCATGAGTTGCTCCTATATTAGCTTCCACTCTTCATGGACTAGAGTCTAACACCTTTATCAAGCAACTACCCGGATTATTTATTTTAATGGGTGGATTGGGGCCTAATTCAATTCCAAGATTCACATCTAAAGACGCAAAATTGGGTAAGGTTTTTGGTTGAGGCTCTGGTTCATCAAAATTAGGAACTTCCCTAGGACTAAAAGAGAGGTCATGACAACAAGCATCTAAACCTACATTCTCTAGTGGCGTTTGGTCCAAAGGTTCTATATCAATCGGGGTTCCTATAGTCTCTTCTACTTCTTCCGGATAAGTTATAGGCGATGTGTGTTCTTCAAGTGATGGTAGGGCTTGTCGGCTTCGAGTTTCCACCTCATTCTCCATTATATCTAGACCTCCTAAATGTTCATCATGTGTTTTAGTATGATCTGACACAAATACACTCCTAAGCATCTCAAATCCTTCTTTAGCCATTTCAAATTCTTGGTCCGATTCATAAGAATTATTCTCAAAAATTTGATCACTATGTTCTATTTTCCTAAAGGATTCCTCACGCGTGTCATATGCTTTGAAATCTATCCCACGCATGCAACTAGGCAGTTCAACTATAACCATCTCACAATCTTGTTCGGGTTTAGGTTCCATGTTCTTAAAAACTAGGTCTTTTTGATCATGGTGCCTAAGATCATTCAATTGATGGTTTATGCATAGGAGGCTTTTCTCAAAAATTCTCCAGATGGTCTCGCTAAAAGGAGTTGATCCTGACAACGATTGTTGAATAGAAGCCACACAAACACAAAATATATCAAATCCATCCAACCTTACACCCGTCTCCTTTTGGATATCTCTAAGTTCACTCACAAATTCATTAGAACAATAAAAACCAAACCAATCTGCGAAATGTTAGGAATTAGAAAATTCCATAGTAAAGAGTCGGTCACCCCAACTATTATCTAGCATAAGGTAGCTCGTAGATTTGTCGTTAGTTTCGTTATTTAGGAGTTTATTAGTTAGTTTGTAGCATAGTTTAGTTTAGTGCAACACCGTGGAGGAAGGACGGGTCTTTACCCATTGTATCCGTGATCCACAGGCCGTCAGGAGGTCGTTTAGTTTGTAACCTATAAATACCCTCTACCTTGCAAGGTAGAGGGTTGGATGTTCTTTGGTAATCTAATATTCTACAAGTTTCTCTTACTAGAATATCCCACTTTCTCTCTCTCTCTAAAATCATCTATATGCTCATTGTGTTAATGTTATGATATGTAAGTGAAATCCAATAACTTACAATTGGTATCAAGAGCCATGGTTAGATCATATCGTGCACATCTTTGGATTTCTAGTGGTTTTTAGGTGGTTTTTGAGTTTGAAAAAGTTTAGTGGTTTGTGCATCATTTGGTTGATTTCTTGTGTTAAAGCTTGGATTTTGTTAGTACTTTTATGTTTAGAATCATCACAAGTGTTTAGGTTTTCATTTAGTAAGCTTGAATCATCTTGGTTGGGTTGTTTTTGGATTGAAAAGTGATGTTTATGGGGTTTTTCTTGCTAGCGACTTGATATACGGATCTCTTTCTTCGTAGCGACTTGCTTCACAATTTTGTAGCGAGTTACAGTTTTGGAGCTAGCGACTTAGACCTAGCGATTAACAGTACAAGTAGTGGACTCTTCACTACGGGTAGCGACTTGGTGGTAGCGACTTGGTCTGTAGCAAGTTGCTCTTTAGCGACTTGAATCTTTAGCGACTTGATTAGCGAATTGCTGCCAAAATTTTGCTAGCGACTTAAGGCTTAGCGAGTTACTACTTTGCGACTTGCAATTGTTTAGCGACTTGGTGGTATAGCGATTTAGGTGTTGGCGACTTGGTGTTAGCGACTAGAGGATTAGCGACTTGTACTTAGCGACTTGGCTGTTGATTTAGCGACTTGGGATTATTGCTATTGAGTTGCTAGCGAGTTGGTTCAAAATCTCTAGCGACTTGGGGGTTCGTAATTTGATACTAACATCTTGTTTACTTGGTATTTTGCTACTGGGATTTCCAATAACTTGGGGAGTAATTCAAAATAACACAATGTCAGTCATCACTGATCCTTTAATCACCAAAGTACCTGCTCTCTATGACACAACACAGAATAGTGAAACAGAATGCTTACCTGAATGCCATACATTTAATGATTCAGAATTGATTAATCAGAAAAACTCAAATAAGTCACTCTTAATGTTTGCAAATGATGCTAAGAATATGGAATGCACCAGTGAGCCCTTTCAACATCTCAGTCAGCTTCTCAAACTACTCTTATCTACAACCATGGATCGAACAAGTTGTGCCATCCTTCGTCAGGATTTTCCCACTTTGACAAGAACTGTTTTACTTAACTTAGAACGACTGAGGATTCTAATTACCAAAGAAAAGTTCTCAACTGATGAGTCTCATGCCGCTCTTCAAACTATCTTCAATCAATTTCAGCCACTTATCCGGGAAGAATACTCCTCAGATTTTGATGATATCATGACTGGAATATCTTTCAAGAAACACACGGGAATGGAAATTCATGAGTTCAGAAACTCATTTATTCAACTTATGAGTAATATGGAAACATACATCAAGGAAGCTGCAAAAGAGAATAACAAGCTGAATGAATTGAATGAGTGCCAAGAGACACCATGGAGCAATTGTGACATGTCATGCAACATTCCAGTCGAACCAGCGAATGACACTGATTGCAGAATCTCAGTTGTAATGAAAAAGGATGAAGGGAACAGCACTGATCTCAAACTCTCAGAGTCAGAAAAGGTATCAATCGATAAGGTACACTTAACTGATCACATAAATTCTCATGAAAAGGTACCTGACTCTTACTCTGAACATAACATCGTGGAATCAATCTTTGTTTTACCTGAATCTAATGCAAATAACATGATTGAAAAAAGGGTATATGATGAGCTTTCAAACAAATTTTCAATTCTTGAAAAACATTGTATCTCATTGCAAATTGAAATACAACAAAAGGATGAAATGTTTTATGCAAAAAAACCATGTACTAATCAGGAACTTCCAGAATTTCAAGAATTTTTTGAAATTAATCAGTTAAAATCCCAAATTCAGGACAAAGATTCGACCATTGGCAATCTGAAATTACTTCTTTCAGAAGTCCAGAAATATGACTGTCATGAGATGAGTGATGCACTAGAATCTAGAAATTCAGAACTTGCTCTTTGTGTGTCCAACCTACTAAAAGAAAATGAGCATTTAAGAATGAACCTTGAGGAAATAAATTCTAAGTTAGTCAATCAATCTAACCTCTTGATGAAAGACATTGATGACCTCAAAGCCCAAATTCAGGATAAGAGCTTCAATATTGTTGCCCTAAAAAATGAGCTTAGGAAGTCTATTGGAAATAGGATGAACACTAAGTTTGCAAAACCTTCAACTTTAGGAAAGTCAACTGTTCAGAACCACTCGAAACGAACTGTTATTAAACAACCTAATGCCTTTAGGTCTGAAAGAGTTAAACCATCGAAATCTAAGCTTTCCTCCCAAGTTGATAATATATTTGTTTTGTCAAAACCAGTCACTTCATTGCCTAGTTCCGATATGATGAATCCCAAACCTCAGACTTTTGTTCAATACTCTCAGATCAGAAATGCAATAAGTACAACTAGCTCTCATACAAAACAGCATTTGACTGATCAATCCCCTAAGAAATACTCTAATCACAAAAGAACAAATAGTCAAAACAAGGTTGTGCACTCATTTAGTTCAACTAACAGTGGATTCAAATGGATTCCTACTGGCAGATTTTTTTAGTTTACAGGACTTAAACGAACTTACATTCCTAGATCGTGCCTCAAGTGGATTCCCACAGGAAAACTCTTCAAGAATGTCGAACCTAATAGGATCCCCATTAATGATACGTCTGTGGTATACTGTGATGCATCCAAATGTGATATTAAACATGTCACTAACCCTTCTATGTTTAATTCCACATGTGCTTCCAATACAATGTGCTCTCAGTCTTTTTCAGGTACAATGCTAAACTCAATCAGGAACATCATGACTTGGTTTCCATCAGAAATGAACATGGCTTATTTAGGAGCTATAGCATGCAACAACTAAGGAACCTATTACCTTGACTCCTATTCATCTTGAATCAGGACTCGCTCTATTAATATCTGTTTATAAATTATTTAAAAAAAATGTTTCTCTAATAAAAGATTTATTCGCTGTCATCGATAACATCTACGATCCTAGAAATATCATTCAATAATGATATGGGATCATAGATGAAGTTCGAACAACTATATAATTCTTAAAAAAAAATAAATAAATAAATTAAAAAGGGGTTGGTTAGTGTCAATCAATGGTCTTTGATGACATTGATTGAGGGGGAGATTCTGTATAAGTTTTTCTTTATTATCTATGCCATTGGCTTCTATGCTGGTTATGATGTTTGCTCATTTGTAAGTTGTGGTCGTGTCTTGCTTTTGTGACTAACTGGTTATGCTATTGTAACTATCTGGTTATGGTGTGTCTCTCAGTTGTAGGTTGTGGTCGTATCTTGCTCATGTGATTATCCTTGTGTACCCATGTATTGATGCTCATGTGATTATCCTTGTGTACCCATGTATTGAGTGTCTTGCATTAAATGCTTATTTGATTAAATGTTTATTTGATTCATGTTTTGCATTGTGGTTATCTATGCTAGAGACTTAGTCTAAAATCAAGGTTAGCGACTTACCACTTTTGCACATAAACCACAGGTACCGAATGTGTCAAATAACCAAAATAGTTTTACACTAGCGACTTACCACACTTCATTTTAAAACCACATGGACCGAATGTGTCAAATTGCCAAAGATCCTTCCTATACCCCTAGCGACTTACTATATTTTCTTAAATAAGTTTTTTTCTTCTCTAGTTTTTTTTCTTCTTCTTCTCGTCAAAGTAATTAGTTCATTCTAGCGACTTAACAGTGGTACGTCTCGAATCTCACCTTATTTGTCCTATCTTACGCGTTTGTGTCTAGTTTCTAACTTGTCTTTTTAACCAGATACCTTCGAGCTCGTGAATTGAGACTGTTTGATTCCCACCTAGGTTCGATTTATCATGAAATCGTGTTTTGTTGTTATTATGATGTTGAAAGTGTACAAATTGTTTGGTAAATCTTATCTTGATTGCTCGTTAATTTGTTTTCATGAACTGGTGGTGAATGATTAGTGGTTTGGGTCGTCTGTTTTTTATTATTATGAGTGTTCTTGATGGCGACTTAACATTGTTCTTGGTAGCGACTTAGCTTGAATGTTCATCATGGCGAGTTAGCACTCAACTTAGCGACTAAGTTGCTGTGGCGAATTAGTTTATTATATTTTGGCGACTTGGGTAGCGACTTAGTTGTCAGCGACTTGTCTTTACAAGTTAGCGAATTAGTAACATTAGCGACTTAGTTAACAAATTTGTAGCGACTTGGTTTTGTTACTGTTCATGGCGACTTGTCTTTACAAGTTAGCGAATTAGTAACATTAGCGACTTAGTTAACAGATTTGTAGCGACTTGGTTTTGTTACTGTTCATGGCGACTTGTCTTTACAAGTTAGCGAATTAGCATATATAGCGACTTAAAGAGCTAAACTATTAGCGACTTGTCTGTGGTACTAGTGATGGCGACTTGTCTTTACAAGTTAGCGACATTGTTCACTTTCATGTTGCGAATTAGTCCTGTTTAACAGCTTGTCTATCTATAACTTTAGACATGTTTGGTGGATTTTTTAGGGTCTAGGGTTATTAAAATGTTTAAAGGTTAATTGCTAAAGTTGATCTCATTCTCACAATACTTAGGATCTCCTGATTTAACTTGTTGAGTCAACATACTCTATGTAATCTGCTATGACATTTCTGTTTAGGCAAACGGTACTTGGTTTCTCTCACGACAACCAAATGTTATTGTTTGCCTCATGCATATTTGTTATATCACTTCTACATTTGTATCTTGGCTTATGACATGACCCCTTTGCAATGCACTCTTTATCCTTTTAATCCCTTATCAACTCGTCGTGTGAAAATTTATCTAAAGGATTCTACTTCATTGAAATATCTCACTTATGCCACTCAATCATTCTCTTTATGTGTTTTGGGGACTCCTTCTGAGTTACTATTTCTATGTGTCTATGTCATAAGGGTGCTTGTTAGGTCACAAGTTTTACAACACAAGCTTATAAGAGAAGAGATGAAGGCGATTGAACAAATACCAAACACACACACACGTATAAATGAGGAAGGGTTAGGCGTAGATGTATGTGAAAGAGTAACTTGAACAACCAACCCTCAAATGAGGGTTTACAAGAGTTTATATAGGCAAGGAGCTAGGGCAACACTCCCTCTCCTTCCCTATTCCTTATTGGGCTTGGGCCTCAGCTTATGGGCCTTCTACATAAGCTGGACCTTAAACAAACACAAAGGCCATAATAAAGCTACCTATTACATATGAAATATAAATACTTGAAATACTGTTTAGGAGTGATTCCAACAATCTCCCCCTCAAGTATATATGAATGTAAACGGTGAAGGCGTTGATGTAATAGTAGCTGTGACGTCTTCTGACATTCTTCTTTCTTGTGAGAGGAATTGTCTTGATTCGAACAATCTCCCCAGTGTAGAGAGATAGTTATCTTTGAACAGTTATGCTTCGACGTCATCTTTAACTTTGTTCTTTGATCATTGTTCTTTGTGGTGAAAGTGATAGTATGTTGTTGTCTGCATCAATCTTCCTCAGGTCAGCTTCGCTGCTCCAGTGTCTCCACGTCATTCTTCAACATGCTCTCACGCTCTTTGACGGTGGAAATCAATACTGATGAAGTTCTTTAAGTCTTTGACTTTGTAGATTCTTTGATTTGATGAAGAATCATTCTGGCGGTTGTGTTGCTTTAGAATAGGACTTCCATTAGTGTTGATGTTGGCGTGAGCATGAGAAGAATCAGCACGATCATCCCGCTCCGGAGCTTCCATAAGAAGAAAACATTTCAAACGGTTAGTAATAAGCGGTTTCCGGCACTTACAAGTTTGAACTTCGAGAGTGTCAACAGCATAGTGTGAAGACACAACTCTAATTCTTACAAAGGCCGTTCTTGAACTGGAGTCCCACAAGTGAGATAACGCGATGTACCGAAGTACATCTACAGTTCAGATGAGTCGCTGAGGTGCACCGAAGCATCACCTCACGACTGTAGACCGTTTGAGACACACTCCGCGTAATCCACGGGGAGTTACCGAAGTGACCTGCTGTCAGGGCTGTTTGATGTTGACCCTGGCAGGAGTTTCCATTCAATCACTGAGGATCACAGATGTGAACCTCTCATAAATGTTCTCGACAGATTGCTAAGATCTGTGAAGGACTCGATATGAACCACTGATGATCTTATTTGTTGATCTTCAAGTGATTAAATGTCAAGTGTTCCTAAGAGATCTTTTGATGAATCTCGTGGCTCTAGACTCAATAGTGCGTTTTGGTTTTCCTGAGCGGAGACTAGGGAGAGGGTCTCCTTTTTCAATACCAGCGATCTCTAAGAGAAAGCCAATAGTTTATGTAGGGTTCCCTGTGAGAATGAAACAAGCTTCTGTTGAGAGAAACTTGAGTGGCTAAGAAGGTTTAGTGCATGCGTCACTGGGTCCATGACGACTTTTAATCTTCAATACCGGTGTCACAAAGTGAAAACCAGTAGCATATGAATTGAACCCGGTGTCTGCCCTAAGTTGAATAATCTGGAGGGCTATTTCTTTTCACCCTTTACTTTACATTTCTTTTTGATTCTTCAACTCCTTCTTTCTCCGATTCTCATTTTCTCCTTTTTATAATCATTCCTAAGGACTTCTAATACTAACTAATGGTAGTGTCCTTGGGTAGATCCCTCCGGCTCTGGCGGATCATAGGACGGTTATTCCTAACCTTAGTCACCTTATAACTCCATGACTAACCTATGTTTGCCATTAAAACCATTGTTTGTGAAAATATCTCTCAAAGGGTTTGTTAATGAAAAACATGTTTGAACCACAGTGAGAGATGATGTTTTGCATAAATACTCCCCCTCCACGTGTGCTTAATAGATTTAATGGTTAAATGCACAGTGAAGAAAGAGCGCGCACTTTTTGAATTGATCCACTAAAGATAGACAATCTCCCGCGAGACACGGTTACGTTGAATAGTTAAAGAGTTACATTGTCAGTTTTTAGGTGACAACTAGCTCTAATAACTACCTTGAAGGTGTAGACAACCCTTGGAAGGTTGTCAAACCCGTCAGAGTTCATGTCTATCAAAAGTTTCTCGAATGGTACTTTCTACTTGGACAAGTCCTTTGCGAGACACGTTTACATCACTAGCGAACTAGCTTGAAATTATTACCCGTCCAGGACAAGTCTTTTCGAGTTACTAACAGTTTAGTACCGTCAATTCGTTGGTTAAGTCTGAGGTACACAGATTTATTTGCATTTCGTACAACATATTTCTTATCACATAATTTTCTCCCCCTCAAAAATGGCATATAAGATGTTATTTTTGAAACGTTTGAGAATAAATATGACCATTTTGAGTTTTGCGGGAAGAGTGACCACTGTGAACAATTTGTGAACAAAGTTTTTAGTTCAAATACTCCCCCTCAACTAGTGATATAAACGGTTGAGGTTTTAAAATCATATGGGGAAGTACTTGTCTTTTTGAGCAAAACCTTGAAAAATGAAAGGTTTGATAGGTTTTACTCAAAAATAAGAAGCTTTCGCTCCTTTTATAAGGAATGTGGCACTGAGGCGTACCACAGGGTCCTTTCTTGACAATTGCGGGTTGTACACTGTTATGTGTGCACAAGCCATTCAAAAATCATACATCCAAAATCATATGAAGGAAACAATTCAAGGGGTACCAGGAAGTGCAGTGATGTTCCCAGGAGTGCGCACAGGGCGTTGAAAGCCGGTGATGTTATTCCTGGGTCGACCACCAACATAGCTTTCCAATCGTCTGAACTGATCCCTTCTGAACAACTGTTCATCAATCATGGTGATGATGCGTTTCACATCCCTCCTGTCCTGAGAATTCCAGCGTTTAGGATTCCCAACTTTCAGGCGTATATCCTTCAATCTGTACGCCAATCCATCCCTAACCATCTTCAAGGTATGATCCCCGAATTTGTGGAGCTCACTACACGCCATTAAGCAGTTTCTTCGAAGTTCACTGCGGTAAACAACGCCGAAAGGTTTGCTGATGAGCGTGAGTTGTTTAAGCTGGTTGATGTTGGGAAGATCAAGCTGTGGTGGAATGAAGTTTACACGTTTCTGATATGATTCAACAGCCATCTGGATATCTTCGACACGTTCTTTGATCACGATGCGTCTAATGAAGATGAGAACTGACTTGATAAATTCACGTTGAACTTCAGTTGATAATTGTCTCATACGACCCTGTACTTTGGCAAGGTACATGTCTTCGATGTCGTTGAGGGACAAGTTCTCAAAGTCAACTTCAGAGAATCCATAGTCCTGTTCATCTTGTCGTTTGACTATGATATTCTTTAAGAATGTGTAGTCCCACTTAGACTTGAGATCAATGTGTTTGATGGCCACGATGTCCTTCGAGCTATACACTTCATGTTGAGACTTCTGAACCAGGCAGCTTCTGTAGTAGATTCTTCGGCGTTCATGCCAATGATGAATCCCATACAATGCATCTTGGTCGTATGCTTGCACGTTGTCAGAAAACAAGTGAGTTGCACGTTCCTCGATAGCTATGCAGTTAGAGTAAATGGCCGCTGGGAATGGAAGAGTCAATGATGTAGTGTATTTTCTCGAACCATCGCCACCATGGAGAAGAAATTCCAGGTCTTTGTTGAAGAAATATCGGAAGGGAATCCTTGGTTCGTCTGCTTGGCCAATGGTCGGTAGGGGTTTGGTCCAGTCGGTGTAGTATGGAGGGTTGTCCCTTTGTGTGAAGTCAATGTTTGCTTCCGGATTGAGCCAATCCATGTTGTTAGACATAGCTCGAGCGATGTTCTCAAGATGATATTCGACCTCGAGGGCGCTTTCAGAGCTGTCTTTCCATAGTTGAAAAGCTTCATTTTTGATTCGCTTCAATTCAGATTTCGTCATTTTCTTCACATGGAACTTTTCTTGCAACAGTTTTGCATGCTCCAATGTTGAACCATCTACTAATTCTTGGCCTGCATCAGGGTAGGGAGTTTGATTGACAAGTGTGGAGAACCATTCGAACTCTTCGGTTTTATCGTCATCTAGCCATGATACAACTCCAGGCTGAGTCGTCTTCTTCTTCCTTTTAGAAGGCCTTGATGATGATACTGGTTTCTGCACTTGTTTGGGTGAGGTGGGTTGTTGTTGGGGCTCAAGGACCTCTTCATCGTCACCACCCGTATACTCAAAGTAGTCACCAGTTGTATGAGTCAGGGGTGGTAACTCGGAATCGTCCCGAGGTTTATCAGTAGAAGACCGAGGTGGAGGAGTCTTATGTTGAGAAGAAGTCCGTGGTAGAGGAGGTGGCATAGATGTAGATTGACCAGACTGCTTCTGACGTTTAGGTGCAGAGTCCTTATCCTTATCATCGTCATCTCTTGGCCGTTTGGGTTGATCGGCTGACTCCTTGCATGATGAACTGAGTTGAAAAGCAAGTAGACCTTCGAAAAATTTTGCTTCATCCGAAGTAAACGTTCCAGATCGCTTTGACATTTGCATCACTAGTTTAGCGATTAACTCAGATTCAGAGAGATCAGCTTCTTTGGCCATTGTATGTTTAACCAATGCGACGATGTTAGGGGTGAGTTGTCTGGAGAATACTTCTCTAGTTACACCGGGGACAGTGTCGAGAAGAAACTTGTGGGTTTGATCCCTTGCTGACTTCTCCAGTTCCTTTTTGACTTTAGGAACGATATCCTGAAGGTACTTTTGAGTGTAACCTTCAATCATTTCATTCAGTTCCTCCTGACGATGACTTTTCATGAATTCCTGAATAGCTTTTCTATCTTTCCGCATCTTGTCATTCTCATCATGTAAGTACTGCATTTGTTCAGCATACCAATTAAGTTTTCTGTGGAGCATGTCCTTCTTTCTAACTTGTTTGACAACTTTCACAATCTTATGATGAGTTTGAGAAATCCAAGATTTAGGAGGTTTCTTCACTGATTTGGATGATGATCTGGTTGACTTCGGTGATGGTGGTGGTGATGAATGAGATGAGGAGTCTGATGATGAGGAGACATGAGGAGAGTTCATGTCCTTAGGAGTTTCAGAGGTTTTCTCCTTTGAGTGTGTTGGACTGTCAAGAAGAAACTTTGTATAGTCATCCTCGTCATCTCTAGACTTTTCTTTCTCAGTTACCTGTTTCTCAAAATCATACACAATGGTGTCCTCCACAGGCTGTTGTAGTTGCAGAAGAGTGGTGGCACTAGCTCCCTTATCGGGGTTGATTAACCGCATCAGGAGATGGTTTAGAGTGGGCAACACCACTTGAACCTCCGGGGCCACCCATTTGATCTTTAGCAAATTCTTCGGCCTTTTGAAGGTGTCTGACTTTGTGAAACTTATTCCTGTATGCTTGATCCAATTGCTCTTCTTCATCTTCAGAGCTTTCATCCTGAGGCACAAGTGCAGGAGTCTTCCCTTTAATAGTTTGAGGACTTGGAGGTTTTGGTACTAGGGGATTTTCATCCTTTGCAGTTTCAGAGTATGAGATCTCTTCATCTGTGTCAGTAGCCTCAGAGTCCTCGTCCCTGAGCTGTCTTTGCGGTTCAAGTGAAAGGATCGGAGTGGCTTCCAGAGAAGGAACTTTCTTCTTAGGGGTGGGTTTCCTCTTTGGAATAGGTTTCTTCTTTGGAACATTCCTTTGACTCTCTGTACTTGTTACACTTCCAGCACTTCCTTTTCTGGTTCTCCTTACAGGTGTTCCAGAAGATTTTTCGTCGAGGTGACCAACTTTGCCTTGTCTGACAGCTTCCAGATACCTTTGGTACGATTCTAGCTTTCTGACATCTTCAGTTAGAAGGAAATCTGGCAGCACAGCACCTTGTTTCTTTGTAGACGTTTCCTTTATTCTAACAGTGAGAATGGGTTCCGTCAACATGTCGTGATTGTCGGGGTCATTGAGCCTCTTGGGAATGTCAGGATGAAGTCCAAGTGCTCTCTGGATCAACAATTTAGTATATCTGATGTAGGGAATCTTTGAGCCAAGTTTGTTGAGAAATGACATCATGTCATCCCAAATCAGAGCTTCGATAGCGATGTGTTTCTTGTTGACCAATGCCCAGAATATTTGCAGTTCCATGAGCTTAGGGTGCTCATAGCCGCTATCACGACTAGAAACAGACTTGGTGATGATCATGTAGAGAGTTCTCCAGGGTTGAGGAATACTCTTAAGCTCTACGTGAGAGTGCTTGTTGATTACTCCTGTAGCCTCGTCATAACCGATATCGATTAAGAATTGGAGAGTGAGCTCTTCAGCAGGTGAGGCATGTAGTTTGGTCGGATCGACATCAGGAATTAGGAGAACAGCCCTCAAGTCTGCAGGTGTAATGGTGACTTGTTTGTGATTCAGAGTCACTGTCACAGCAGTTTGTCCTTTGACCCTTCCCATAGTGTTCCAGAACTGTTGGATGTAGATCTCAGGAATGGTTGCAGAGTGAGTAAGCATGTTCTGATATGGATGAGTCCTCAGAATATCAATAGCAATAAGACATGAAGATTCAGAGCAAGTGAGGGTGTCAAAGTCAACACGGAGGTTATTCTTTCCTATCTTCATTGGATAGCCATGAGGATAGATATCAGCAATGGAGAGAACTTCAGGTGCATCCACATTCATTTGTTCAGCCATGACGTGATCTGAAATAGCATTAGCCAAAAGAACCAACATATCGAAAGACATAATGTTAGTCAACAGAAGGTCTTATTGTCTAGTTATTGAATGTATAGTGATAATGATTGTTACGAGTCCTAAGTCACTTGTATGTTCAATAGTTCAATGATATCGTGAAATGTTTCATGAGTTAGTTAACTTTAAGTTTTAAAGTTTATTTTATCACTTATTGTTCACAACATATCAAACGATTTAAGTTTATTAGTGACATTTTTGGATTCGTGATGATATGATTAGTTTATTTACAAGTTTGTACAAGTAACAATTCATCATGAAGGTCAATCCAGGGTTAAGCGTAGTTTTGGCAAAGATACGCGTAGACAGGAATGATATATGCTTAGGCGTAAACTTACGCGTAGAATCCTAACTTACGCGTAAGAAATGTTACGCGTAGGAAAAGAGACCTTATGCGTAGAGCTTATGCGTAGGCATATATTAACCATACGCATAAGGTTACTCGTAAGAGTTGACCTTATGCGTAGAGGTTACTGTTTACGCATATCCTTCACAGGATACGCGTAGTCCATTGTAGAACCTTACGCGTAGCTGTTATGCGTAGGATTTTCTTACGCGTAACATAACTACGCGTAGGGTAATCCTTATGCGTATATAATCAAATGACCTTGATTCTGAATTCTAAGTGTAGCAATCCTGAAATAAATTTATCAAATCATCAATATTAGCACACATATACATTTCAATAACGATACATGGCATGAATCATGCATAAATCAGTTACGCGTAGAAAGGCATACGCGTAGACTAAACCCTAATTCTACGCGTATCAAATCTAGCCATGGATTATGCACCAAAGTTTTTCTGGTATAACATAGAAGTTGTGAGAGCATGTAGACCAAGTTTTAACACTTATTATGCAGTGAATCAAAAATACCCAAAGTTTATGAGCTTTAAACCCTAGTTTCGAATTGATGACCAATTCGTGTTTCTGGGTGGCTATAGACTTTGGAAATTATCAATTTAGCAACGCAAGAGCATAACCCAACTATCTTTTTAACCAAAACACTTCACATTTGAAAACACCCAATTCGACTTATAAACCATAATTTTCAAAAATCATCAATTAGTGAAACTGGGTGGATTTTGATGGTTAATAAAGTATCATTGATGTATTATGAACGTTTTGACACAATCATTTCACCCCAAACACACACGTATTGATTGTGTGTTCTTACGCATAAGCGTAGAACACATAATCACGCGTAGAACACGTTTTAGCCGTAGGATTTACATGAGATTCAAAACCATTGTTTAAAAACATGATCCAAACACAGAAACACTTACAGATTGATAATCGAAAGCACGGATTTGTAAAACGATTATGGACCGTGGATGATATTAGGTGAAATATTTAATGTGATGGGAATAAATGTGGTGGGTGGAGTATTTTGTATAAAATAACTTTAAGGTTTTGACAGTTATAGTCCCTCCACCTTTTCCTTTTTCACACAAAGCCTTTTAACTTCCATTTTGGTTACCTAATGAAGATTTTGGGTAAGAAACTTGACGACACTCCCCCTCGACTTGAGAAAATAATGAAAGGTTGTTAATTAAAGTCCAAGGAGTGTCTTTGAATCAGAAAGTGTACCACCATTTGTAAAATAATCAACCGAGATGTGATAACATGCAAGTACACAGATGTTGTGAAACAGTTAATAGATTATTTTCTCCCCCTCAACACTTGATCGGAAAAATACTGAATTTTGAAAGATTAAAGTGTTGACGGAAGAAATGTACTTGCCATGTTGAAAGAGAGATAGATTAGGAGAATATTTTTGTTGTTTTATCGGATTTTATATTTTTGTATTTTGTTTTTGAAAAATTTATTTACAAAAGATGTTTTGGTGTTTGACAGGTTTTTAAGACTATTTTAAGAGGTCATCCAATTCCTCTTGAGTCAAACACCTCATACCAATTCGGTGGACCAACTCATTAAACCTAGCGGGAGGCAAGGCTTTGGTGAGCAGATCTGCCAATTGGTATTCAGTACCCACAAAGTATAATTCAACGGTACCCTGTTCCACGTGGTCCTTGATGAAATGATAGCGTAGATCGATGTGCTTTGATTTCGAGTGCTGAACTGAGTTGCACGAGATTGCAATGGCACTCCGATTGTCGCAGTACATCGGGATTCTGTCAAATACGTAACCATAGTCTTTGAGTTGTGTTCTCATCCAAATGACTTGAGCACAACACGCGGACATGGCTACATATTCTGCTTCGGTTGATGACAGCGATGTACAATCCTGTTTCTTTGATTGCCAAGACACCAGTTTATCACCGAGAAATTGTAGAGCTCCTGAAGTACTTTTCCTTGAGTCTAAGCATCCTGCGTGGTCAGCGTCTGAAAAAGCGATTAGTTCAAAACCAGAATCCTTCGGATACCAGATCCCCAAGTTAATGGTTCCCTTGATGTATCGGAGGATTCTTTTAGCCTCAGAGAGGTGGGTTTCAGTTGGTCGCGACTGATAGCGGGAGCATAGATAAACGGCAAAGACTATATCAGGTCTGCTAGCTGTTAGATACATGAGGGACCCAATGATACTTCGGTATTTGGTAGGGTCAACCAATTTCCCATGTAAATCAGCATCTAATTTCTTGGTATGAGCCATTGGTGTGGCATAAGTATCACAGTTATTCATTCCAAATTTGTTTAACAAATCAAGGGCATATTTGGACTGACTCAAGAAAATACCACGGGGTGATTAATGAACTTGCAATCCTAGAAAGAATGTAAGTTCACCCATCATGGACATTTCAAAATTTTTCTTCATTAGTTTTGCAAAAGCGATTGAAAACTTTTTATGTGTTGACCCAAAAATGATGTCATCCACGTAAATTTGAACAATTAAGATGTGTGCCCCGTGATATTGTATAAAAAGAGTTGGGTCAACCGAGCCTTTGGTGAAATTGTTGGCAATGAGGAAGGATGATAGCTTATCGTACCATGCCCGAGGGGCTTGTTTGAGACCATAAAGAGCTTTGTTCAGTTTGTAGACATGGTTCGGGAACTCAGGATCAATGAATCCATCTGGTTGGCTGACATAGACCGTTTCTTTAAGTTGCCCATTGAGAAACGCCGTTTTGACATCCATCTGATAGACCGTCATGTTCATATGAGCAGCGAACGCGAGAAATATCCGAACAGCCTCAAGACGAGCAACCGGAGTAAAAGATTCTTCAAAGTCTATCCCTTCTTCCTGACAATAACCCTTAGCAACTAGCCGTGACTTGTTTCGGATGACATTCCCTTCAGCATCCAATTTGTTTTTCCAAATCCATTTTAGACCAATGACGTAGACCCCTGTTGGTCTTTCAACCAGTTCCCATACTTCAAGACTTTTGAATTGGTTGAGTTCTTCCTGCATGGATTCAATCCAGTTGTCTTTTGTCATTGCGTCTTTAATGTTTTTAGGTTCAGATTGGCAGAAAGTGAGTGCATAAATGCAGTGTTCACCATCTGAGTGAAGACGTTGTCTCGTAACGACTGGTTGATTCGGGTTGCCAATAACATTAGCCAGAGGATGGTCTTTAGTCCATCTATGTGTGGAGGGTTGATGTTGGTATACATTGTGCAGATTCTGAGGATTCAAATGGTTTGTCGAAGATTCCGCGACATCTGGTGCAGCAGTCTCATTGGCAAACGGGTTGAAGAACGCATTTGGATCAAAATCTGCAGGTGGGGGTACTTCATTCAGAATATCATCAGCTGGTTCATCATTGTTGGAGGCGGTATGTTCAACTGTTGTGTTGGAGTCAATTGGTGTAGGTGCATCTTCAACAGTAGTTGTTGTAGCAGGTGTATCAGGTATAGGAATATTATCAGGTTGTGCAGCGGAAACAGCGGATACACCAGGAGCACGTTCATCAATATCGTCACAGAACAGAGGAGCAAATAACCTTTCCATTTGTTGACGAGTTAGCTGAGGGCTTTCTTCAGCTGATGATGGGGGTTGAGGGAAGTTTAAACGGTTGTGACCGGGTTCTAAGCTGTTATACTCAGAAGCCATCTTCGTGAGTTCATCGAAATGAGCATGAATCGTTTCCATTACCTCCTTAGTTCGACGATTCCAGATTCGGAAACCTTTAGAATTGTCACAGTATCCAATAAAGACTCCAATATCAGCTTTGGCTTTGAGCTTTCCAAAATCATCACGATCATTATTCGGATAGCAAAGGGATCCAAATACATGAAAGTGTTTGAGGTTCGGTTTATAGTTGTGGACAAGCTCGAAAGGTGTTTTGTTGTGGCGTTTTGTGATCATAGAACGGTTTTGAGTATAGCATGCAGTAGATACAGCTTCTGCCCATAAGTAATCTGGAAGTTTAGCATTGATTAACATTGTTCTTGCAGCTTCCACTAACGTTCGGTTTCGTCTTTCAACAACTCCGTTTTGTTCAGGTGTCCGTGCAATAGATGTTTGATGCTGAATTCCCACTTTCTCATAAAATTCACGAAGGGTTTTGTTAACAAATTCAGTTCCTTTGTCTGTCCGAATGATCCTGACGGTGTTGCGGAGCTGAACCTGTATCTTTGTGAGAAAGGTGATGATCATTTGTGGAGCTTGGTCTTTGCTACGAAGAAAGTAGACCCAAGTCCATCGTGAGTAGTCATCAACAATTACTAAGATGTAGCGTTTGCCATTGATCGTTTGCACGCGCATCGGGCCACACAAATCCATGTGAAGAAGATGAAGCACATGCTGAGAGCTGTGTTCCACCTTTGAAGGAAAATGAGCACGAGTGCTTTTCCCTTGTTCACAGGCTGAGCAAAGGTGATCTTTTGAGTACCGGAATCGTGGGAGTCCTTCAACAAGTTTGTGTCGAGCAAGGTTGGTGATGGTTTGAAAGTTTAGATGTGAGAGACGACGGTGCCATAGCCAGGATTTTGTAGATGTTGCCTTAGAAAGTAAGCAAATGGGAGAGGAAGCAACCATGTCTTGCATAGAGATAGTGTAGAGACTAGAATTACGCGAGCCAGACATAAGATCGTTTCCTTGTAGATCACGAATGAAACAAGTTTTCTCCCTGAAAGCAACCTCCAAATCTCCATCACAAAATTGACCTACTGAAAACAGATTGTGACCGAGGCCTTCCACATAGTAAACCCTGCTGATTTCAATGTTCCCATTAACATAATCTCCGTAGCCCATGATGGCTGCGAAGTGATCGTTCCCGAATCTGACAGTGCCAATGAACTTTGCAATAAAGTTTGATAACAGTTTAAGGTTGCCTGTCATGTGTCGGGAACATCCGCTATCAACAATCCAGAGAATGATCTGTATCACCTGCATTACACACAGACGACACAGATGGAATAGAAGTAGATGTGGAACCCGAAATGTTAGAGGGTTCCGAAGCAGATATTTTAGACATACACACATTGAGAATTTTAGGCATCCACTTAAATCCTAGTGTGTTATATATCCATTTCTGCCATCTATAACTACTCTTTGCTTTAGTCTTAGTGAAGGCACTAGGTGGTACTACATTCTTAGGAGGTGAAGTGGTAGCTACTGTGATAGCAATGGTTGCCCTAGAATCTAAAGAAGGTGGTTTACCAAGCACAGACTTAGAATGATTAGTGGGCCTAGAGGTATTCCGATTCTTAGGATCCCGTAATCGAGAGATTATAGCTTTAGCAACACATTTGTCATGACAATCAGAATTCATACTCTTTTGACAAATAACACAAGGTGCATCAGACTGAATATCAAAAGTACTTAACGGTTTAGCATTCGTTACATCACTATTTCTATTACATTTGCCAGACGTAACATCTATAGTGGAAGCAACATGATTTTTATTCAGAGTCCTAGGGTGTTCTTCAACTTTAGCATTCCTTATTGATCTTTTCTTAGGTCGCAACTTCCTATTCTTCGATTGAGTGCTCATAGGCTGTGAAGTGCGGACGTTTGGAAAAGATGCAACTATTCCTGTTTCAGTAGAGGGAAACACATTAGCAACTTGTGATTTGGCAGTGGGAATTCTAGGTTCACGATTACTAAGTGTGACTGGTGCTAATCTCTTAATCACAGTAGGCGGGAGTTGTTCATACTTTCCTAACATTTCCCGTAACTTAGAGATGGTGTGAATCAGATCTTGATTTTCAGAACGAATATTACCAGCAAAATTCATGACTTCACTAGTGTGAGCAAGATAGTGATCAAGTTCATTAGATGCTTCAAGTCGAGTCTTTTTGAGTAAATCAAATATGACACCATATTCCTGTTTAACGTTTAAAATTTCTTGTTCATATTTTGAGATTTGACTTTTCAAAGACACGTTTTGATCATCCAGTTGCTCAATTTTAGGATCAGAAGATTTTTCACTCAGCTGAGCGATTTTCTTTTGAAAACTAACTTGATGGTTGTGAATATCTTTTTCACACCATTGAAGACGACGTTTTGCATTGTAAATTTCCGTGTGTAATCGTTTATTTTCAGCTTTTAAAGACTCGATCTGAAGCACATTATCGGTGTTCTCAACAGTTACAACAGTTTCAACAATATCAGCAGAGATATCACAATATCAGCAGAGATATGATCTGATGCATATGGCAACGAATAGAATAGCACAACATTATGGATATCAGCACAGATAACATCTTCCAATAGTCGATCAACATCTTTTCTCAACAGTTTCTTTTTGCGTTTTGTGTTAGTAATAGATGTTTCTGTTTTCTCGAAAACGTTTTTCATTACCCCAAGTTCCTTATGAAAATCCTTTTCCCAGGCAATTGCACAACTTTTCAAGTTTTTAACATTAGGTAAAAGATTTTTCTGAAAAATGTCTCGTTGTTCTCGCGCCAGAGGCGATTGAAAATGTTCAACTTTGATTTCAGATCGATATTCTATCTCATGTTGTAAAATTTTGAGGTCAGCCATGAAAATGTCAAAATATCGAAGAATTTTTCGATTTTCAGGTTGTGAGTTTACTTCACTAATGGAAGGTAAAGGACCATAAGTTTGTGCAAAGACTGTTTTGGGATTAACAATAGAAGACTCAGGTGTTTTGATGATAACCCTTGGTGTGTTAGAAGAATCCGTTGGTGTGACGAAAGAGACCGCGTTTTTATAATTAAAAGGTTTGTTGTAAACAACATTTTTTAATTTTGATCGACTCTCGTCTTCTGCATCTAATTCCTCTTGACGATGATATTCAACAACACTCATGACAGTATTATCAATTTTGTATTCTGCACTGGAAACTTCAGGAGTTGGTTTGAATGTTTTTATTGAAAGCTTAGGTTTGTAATCAGCTAGATTTTTTCCATATCCATTTGGATTGGGTTTTAAGGTAAACTTTTCAATAGCTGTTACTGATTCACCATGTTTGTAAACAACAGTTGTAAACTCTTTAAGTTTGTTTTGCAAACCGAGAATTTCTGCAAGAAGATCATCTACCCGATTCGTTGAATGCTTTTTGTATGCGGAGAACTGTTTTTGACAATTTAACAACTCAGCCTTAGCTTTTTGATTTTCCAAGGTGAGAACGTTAAGTTGCTTTTTATGTTCATATTTCAGTTGTTCTAATTCGGACAACAAAGCATTCTTCGAGGTGGCTAGATCACGCATCTGTCGCTCTAAATATTTTTCGTTTTGATGAGATTTTGCAAAAGCGGCTTCAAAACCTTTTTCACGGTTTTCTTGAGTTTTGAAAAAGTTGAGTTGCATTTGTAAACATTCAAAATCCTTGGTTAACAGTGCATTTTTACTTTTTAAGGATTGATTTAATGCATAGCATTCCTCCATTTTGATTTTATGATCTTGAATTAAGCGAGCAAAATCCGGATGAGGCAACAGATCATCTTATTCAACGTGAGTCTCAACATGATCATTCTTTAGATCCTCAAGTACGACCACGGAGTCAATTTGATTATCAAAGGAAACCATAAGGTCATCTTGATCGTCAAATGTAACTACAGGGTTAACTTGAAAATCATCAGAAGAAGATGTAGAAGACTCAATTTGAACAGTCTGATCCATGCCGGATTCAGATATTGGCGGAGATATTAGTTCAGATATGATGATGGTTTGTTCGGGTACCTGAGACAAGCCATCAGTGTCATACACTGGGCCTGTATCACTCATGTGCAGCTCATGCATATTAGCCATCAACATAACAGCTGCATTAGCCTGCAAGTCCTCCATATCATCATCTGAGTCTGCATCTGCCATAAAGCTCTGTTCTTTGTCTGTGAGAGATCCGCCAGCTTCATCCTTGAGAGCCAAAAGTAAGGCCTCTTTGAAATAAGCACTGCCCCTAGTCCTTGGCTTTGGGCATGCATTAGCCAGGTGTCCCTTCTCATTGCAGTTGTAGCATCTAAGACCATTTAACCGATTCTGAGCATTTCCCTGTTCCACCACTTGAGCTCTGTTGTTATTCCTACCCACAGCATTAAACCCTTGACCACCGCCCATCTGACGACCATAATCACGATTCTGAACTTCAACACGTCCATTGTTCACAACAGCTTGAGTCCGTGTGTTAGATGAGGAACGAATACGATTGTTGGATTTGTTGGTGTAACGGCCAAAAGCATTAGCAATCATCACAAATCCTTGTTGCAATGCTTCGAACGGATCGATTTCCTCAGTAGCTTCACTGACATATGCTTGAGCATTGTTGCTGTATGGAACCAATTGATTTTGTTGAGGTTGAGGTTGTTGCTGTGAAGGTGTGTTGGAAGCAGTTGGTTGAGTTGTTGGTTGAGAGGGATAATTCTGTTGAGCATACAAGGCAAGTTGTTGATTGTCCGGTTGTGACTGTTTAGCAATTTGAGCACGGAGAATCCTTTCTCGATCAACTTCCTTTTCATGAGGCTTCAAGTAATCGTACAACAATCCATAAGTAGAATGATGCATATTCTTCGCTTGACGGAGAAAAATGACATACTTCTCCCATTCTAGACCAAGACTACTCAGGAACTTAGTATTAACTGCAATTCTTGGCATGATGATGTTGTGTTTATCCAAATCATTGATGATATCTGAAAATCGATGATGATAGGACTCTAGTGTCTCTCCAGGTTCAATCATGAAGTGTTCATAAGCCAAGTAAATTTTGGATTCCAAATCCTCCTGATTGAGTACAGATCCTTCCATAAGAAGACGAATATGATCCCACATTTTTTGTGCAGTCTTTTGAGCATCAACACTACGAAGAATTGGGTTTGGTAATCCTAAGAGGATGTATTCCATTGCAAGTTCATCAGCTTCATAGTGTAGAAGTTCTGTAGGATTTAAATCTGCAACAGTAGCAATGTTGGTTTGTTCATCTCTTGGTGGAACAGCAGTTGGATCTCCGGGTACAATGACAGTAGGCATCTCAAATGGACCTTCCAAGATAACCTTCTTTAAGAACTTTCCATGTGGCTTCTTTAGATCACAAAACCTAAAGAACCTTATCACCCATTGATCGTAGTTTCCTGGAGTGAGCATTGGAGGTCTATCAAGTGATCCAGCTTCATGAATTGATTGTTGGCTGCTTAAAGCTTCACACATCTTAGCAAACCAAGTGGGTTCCTTCATAGTGCTTCGTGATGGATGTTGATTGAAATCGTTTGTGTAGGGTAGAGTTTGAAGACTTGGTGGTGGTTGAACCATTTGTGGTTGTGGGATTGCACCAAGTTGTGGAGTATGTTGCTGATTAAATTGTTGTTGATAAATAGCTTGTTGTTGATTCCATTGTTGATGTTGTGGAGTTAATTGTTGTTGTTGTTGATGATTATAAGTGTGAGGGAAATAGTTAGAGTATGGTGGTTGAGACATGATGATAAACTTGTGTGGTAAAGATGGATCTTTGTAGTCGAATGAACCTTTGTTGATGAAGTATCCTTAGGCGTAGAAAAGACAAGAACTAAGTAGCACTTATGCGTAAAAACACCAAAAGTTACGCGTAACAATGAGGAGTTACGCGTAGGTTTTAGCTTACGCGTAAGTAGGGAAAACACTAAAGTTAAGCGTAGACAAAAGTTAGGCGTAGAAACTTAGGCGTAGGATTACCTTATGCGTAGACCGTAGTTTACGCGTAAAGTGAATCTTATGCGTAGGAGTTCTACGCGTAAGCTTATGCTTATGCGTAATTTTAGGGTTTTTGCCCAAATGATCTTTTACACTTCACAGTGCAAAAGATATCCAAAGTCGACGTATTTTCAGACTTATCCAAGTAAGAAAACACGGAGTAAACCAGAAAATTGAAGATCAAACCAAGGAACAATCTTACGCGTAATTTTAGGGTTTTGATACGCGTAGGATTACTCGTAATTTTGATTCTGCCCAAATGTGTTTCTAAACCAGTTTTTTTGTTATGGAATAGCTTCAATAGTACCAAAAGAACACAAGAGTGTGAATTTTGATGTACCAAAACAGCTAAACGGGTTACGCGTAGAACGACACCCACGAACAAAAACAAGCTTAAAAACGTAAATCCACGCGTAAAGTTTGAAACTTTTTGCCAAAAACAAGTATTTTAACACCTCAAAACATTGAAAGTACAAGAATCTTGGATTAAAAAGTGTAAAAAACGAGTTTTTAAGATAACCAAAGAATGCGTTATCTCTACGCGTAAGATCCAAAACCAAAACTTCAAAAAACAAACGAGTACACCCAACTATTTGGCGATTGATACCACTGTTAGGTCACAAGTTTTACAACACAAGCTTATAAGAGAAGAGATGAAGGCGATTGAACAAATACCAAACACACACACACGTATAAATGAGGAAGGGTTAGGCGTAGATGTATGTGAAAGAGTAACTTGAACAACCAACCCTCAAATGAGGGTTTACAAGAGTTTATATAGGCAAGGAGCTAGGGCAACACTCCCTCTCCTTCCCTATTCCTTATTGGGCTTGGGCCTCAGCTTATGGGCCTTCTACATAAGCTGGACCTTAAACAAACACAAAGGCCATAATAAAGCTACCTATTACATATGAAATATAAATACTTGAAATACTGTTTAGGAGTGATTCCAACAGTGCTCTCAATGTTGTCTCACTTATCATTTATTATCTAACTCGTTCCCAATCATTACTGTTGATTGTATGTTTACTCAGATCATCAATGGCAAGTTCAAACCCTGAAAAGAGCGTTACCCCTTCGGCATCATCCAAAGTTCTCTCAGACGAAGAAATCCTTCCCAAGAGTCAATGGGCTGATATTGGAAAAAGTAACTGTTATGTGGACCTACAAAAGCTACAACAAAATCCGATACTCAAAGTGTCTATTGACATCCTCAAGAACACAAACTTCTTCGGTGCTATTACCAAGCAATGCTCAATTCCCACCATTTACATTCAACAATTCTGGAACATCATTCAATGGGACAAAATCACAGCTCAATACTCTTGCAAACTGGATGACAGGGAGTTCACGATTGATTCTGCTATTCTGAGCAAGGCTCTTGGAATCACCCCATGTAACCCTAACCTTCGTTCTGAATCTCCACCTGGTGCTGACGATCTGATTGTCTTACTAATTGGGTTGGGTTATCAGAACAGCATTTTAAGAGCATCCGACATCATCACTGGACACATGTATCAACCCTGGAGAGCTATTACAACTATTCCCAACTTGTGCTTATCTGGCAAAACATCAGGATTCGATAAAGTGAGAATTCCCATCTTGCAAATTCTATGGGGCATTGTCAATAGGGTTGATGTGAATGTCTCAGATCGTATTTGGGAAGAATTTTCCTTATCAATGAACACATTCATATATGATAGAACAAATTTTCAGAACAAAGCTCAAGGCCGAAAGAAACAGAACAAGATTGTGATTCCCAGCATCCGATTTTCAAAGCTTGTTATCCAGTTCTTGCAACAAAATCACAACTTCAATCCTAGGACTGAATCAACTATACACAAAGCAGAAGATGAATTTGTTTTAGGAAACCTGAAATATGTTCCTAGAGGTATGGATAAAGAAATATTTGGACTGCCAATTCCTGATATTCTACTCACGGATGATATCAAGAAAAAGGACTACTTCAAACAGTTCATGAAAATTGCTGCTAGATCATCTGTTAATGTCACACCCACTCCCTCACAACCCAATGCCCCCAAGACCATCTCTGGCTCTAAAGCATCTTATGCCTCTCTTCCTAAAAAGAGACGCGAAAGATCCCAACAGTCAGACTCCTCATCCAAAAAGCATAAAGAAAAGAAGAAGAAGGTGGAAAAAGGAATTGGTGACAATACTGAGGGAGCAAGGGATAGCTCCAAGGTAGTTGATGAAGATGATGCTGCTCTGCAAATGGGGATCCAGCAAAGCCTAGAGAGTCAGAATATAAAAGCCCTAGTTGGAGGAATCGTGTTAAGAGAACCTGATCAAGTGCCTCGACAATCCACCTCAACCATAAAAGACAAAGGAAAAGGGGTTGCTAGGGTTGAAACAGAACAAGCAGCTCACATGCTTCTAACAATCTCATCATCTCCATCAAGCACCACCAATCAATATGAGCTGAAGAGAAGAACAAAATCATCTCCTGCTAAAGAACAATCTGGAGTGGACAAAGTGCCTGAAACGTTTAAAGAAAACCTTACACTTAGTGAGACTCAATCTAGCCAGAATGTTGACGCTCTGTTGCAAAAAGGCTCGCAGGAGAATCTTGAGACAATATCTGATGAGACCTTGCAGATGAATGAACCAAATCTGTCTACCAACTCTCTATCTTCACTCAAGGACTTCGATACAGACTTCACTTTCGGAGATCAATACATAAATGACAAACCCTTAGATACTGCACAATCCATGGTTACGGTCAACATTCAGCAAGATACATCAACAATTCCTCCGATGTCAGCATCTTCACTCACAACTGAACTTCCACCTCCCAAACCTGCTCAATCAACTGTACGAACACCACCTACATCGTCACCAACCCCTAAACCTGTCATTACAGTTGCTGATGTGGATGCTCCACCAGCTTCACCACCTCAGATCCTTACCTCAGATCAACTACTGGACAAAGCTGTAAAAAGGATAGAAGCCCTTGAAAGGCAACTTCCTAAATCTGTTGATTCCCTTGTGGATCGTGTCTATAGATTGGAGCACCTCAACTTCAATGAAGGGGTTGCTGCCGCCATTGAAGGGGAAGTCAAGGATGCTGTGGAATGGGCAATGGAGGCCCCACTTCTTAGACGATTCAAGGACCTACCTATCACCGATATGAGAGCAGCTCTGTGTGAAAAGATGTATGAAGCTGAAGAGGACAAGCATGAGGTTCACAAGAAACTCTATGAGGCACTTGAAGAATCCATTAAGTTCGACAATTATGAGCAGTATATGATTGACATCAAGGAAAAGGAAGCTAAAAGGAAAAGGAGAGCTATTGTGTTGGAAACATTGAAGAAAGACCGTAAAGATCCTCCTCCACCTCCACCACCAACGGGGGGCGCTGGAACTTCTGGAGCTGGTGAACCTTCTATGACAACCAACACACCTCCACCACAACCACCATCATCACCGCCAAAACCTTCTAATCAATCAAGTCCTACAAGTAAACAAGGCACTCATAAGAAATCTGCTGCCTGGACGACGGTTGATTCAAGGTTCACATCCACACCCACCTCCTTTCCTGATGCTCAAATGGTTCACGAAGAGTCGCATGTCATGACAGAGTCAGAATCTGATGAAGATGATGCATCAACTAAGCATATTCCTAAGCCATCAGAAGAAGATTGGTTTGATGATTACCTGGCAGGTAAACGCCCCAGCACATCCAGAGTTGCACCGTCAAGGGACACAATTCAAAGTTGTATCATTGAAGATAGACCTCCTTCTCCAGAACCTACATGGTCCATCCCTGAGTCCGACTCAATGATACCCGACAACAATTGGGTATCTACTATCACCAGCAATTATGAAGAACCTGCTGAAGACTCTCTTCTTCACTTTACTGGTGATATGGGAAGCTTCATTAAATGGTTTTGTAAACGGAAGAGTATCTCATCCTTAACTCCAAGAGATCTTGAAGGACCTGCTTATGAAATTGTTAAGGTCTTCCATTCAGATGCCAATCAACTTCAATACCAAATGGAAGAATGCCATAAGATGCTCAATGACCAAGTCAGTGAGCAAATTAGCCGCTTCAATGTTCACAAATCTCTTCCTCTTGGTGGTGAACCTGGTCAGATGACCATTCAGGCTGAATTCTTCTTCAACCATGACTTGGACTATCTTTGTGGTCACTCTACTGAAAGAAGACCTGCACTATCAATATCCAAGATGAAAGCTGCTACCTACTCTGATCAGGGGCTTGAACAGATGGTTCCTGATCATTTCTGGGTTAATGAAGAACTTAAATATGACATTGCCGCATCATATGGTATTTCACACTGGTGGTACAAAAAGAAGAACTTCTATATTGAAAGACATAGTGCTGACAAAAGACGCAAGAATGTTAGATCCGAGCTCCGTATCTTAAGTGTGGTTCGTGTAGAGATCTTCCCGATATATGGATATGAGTATTTGATGAAGATTGTCCTTAAGAGATCAGATTTGAAAGAATATACTATTGAAGAAAATGACTTCAAACATCCTCTGCCGAATGATTTCGAAGATCTCTACCTTCTGAATATTCAAGGACACCTTGAGCATTTGCCTGTCCGTGAGAAAAAGGCCCTATCTGCTGTTACTCTTTGGATTAGAGGCTTAGTCATTCGAAAACGAGTTGAGGACTTCCAACTCGGCATGGAAAGCTACCAAACCAGGATAAACCTTACATGTCCTCAATGGAGTGCCACAGGGCATGAATTTCATCATGAATACAAAGTCCTCGACACCCCGAGAGACGTCATCTTTACTGACAGATATGGGACTCCCATGCTTATGAGACTATGTGAGCTCTACAAGTTTAGTGACGGTACGCTCAAATTGGTCGAAGAAGAACTTGACACCAGAGTGAAAGAAGTCAAAATTGATATGAAATCTTGGGTTAAGACTACTTTTTGGACTGATGATGACTTGAAGAGGTGTGAACATTTCATTGCTGCAATCAGACGAAGACTCAAGACACGAAGGATCTTCCGCAGCCTTGAAAGTTTTGTTGGTGGAAGGCTTCGGGATGATCACTACAAACTTCTTCAGAGAACGGAATAAAGACATCTTTGGGACTCCATCTCTTATGTATTAAATCTGTGTATTATGTGGTGTACTAACTTTGAACTACCGTAATGCATGTAATAGCGATAGGTTTTGTACTGTGGATTCCTCTTATTTCAAAAAAGGGGAACTTCAGTGGTGTCTTCTTCTTTTCATATAAAACCGGACACATTTTTCTCCAACAAATGTTTTTGTCTCATATATATTTAAATCACTTGAGATCCAAAATCTCAAAGGATTTGAAAGTTTTGATCGGGGGAGAAAATGTGATATAAATATGAAAGATGATTAAAAGATGACCAGTTTTGTGCATACCGCTCTCTAATATGTGCTAAACAATTTTCGAATCTCGAAGCATATATTAAGGGGGAGCATTTTTCTTTTAACAAATTCAAGACTTCAGGGTACACAATTTTCCAGTTTTCTAAGGTACCTTGATTGTATGTTAAATGGCTTCTAATCGCTTGGTGATCATGCCTGCACTTCAATATAAAGGGTTCCCTCTAGTATGTGCAAAACTCTTTTCAAACCTAGAAGCACATATTGAGGGGGAGCAAAATCATGAAAACCTCATCCTTCCCCTAAAATGCTCTATCTACCTGATTCGATTTGGGAAGTGATGTTGATATCTTTTAGAAAATGGTAATCAAAGAAGTTAACTCTTTCTCTTGCCTCCGTGTGCAAAACATTTTCAAATACTTGATGCACATGTTGAGGGGGAGTTCTCGTTCTAAAAATATCAAAAACAATTTCAGGTACAAAATGCTTTGATAATATATCATAAGTATCTGAATTGATTTTCAAATGGTTTTCAATTGGTTCCATATGGCAGATGAACAATACCAAAAAGACCGACCAACTTTACTTTATGTACGATGATATAAGGATGATAAGGTTAGGTATTGGTTCCCATGATCCGCCAGAACCGGAGGGATCTACCCAGGGACAATCCACTAGTTAGTGTAGAAGTCCTTAGGTATGACGATAAAAGGAGAAAAGTGAGATATGGGAAGAGTGCGGACTGAGGCAGAGCAAGTACTGGAACAAACCCAACAAGGTTCTTGCAATGAAGTCTCGGTAAGCACTGAAGGGGTTGAAGAATTAAAAAGAATTGAATGAGAATAGGGTGAAAACAAATAGCCCTCCATTTATTCAACCTTAGGGCAGAAACCGGGTTCAATTCATATGCTACTGATGGTAACATCGGTATTGAAGACAAGACGTCATGGACCCAGTGACGCACTGCACTTCAACTTTCCAAACCACTCAAGTTCCTCTTAAAAGGACTTGTTTCATTCTCACGGGGAACCAACATTATCTATCGACTTTCTCTTAGAGATTGTTGATATTGAAGAAGGAGACCCTCTCCCTAGTCTCCGGCACAGGAATCAAATATGCACAAATTGAGTCTAGAGCCACGAGATCATCAATAAATCTCATTAGGACACTTTCAATGAAGACTCTCTGTTTCACACAATGTGGAAAGAGAGATTATATCTTGAGTCCTATGCATTATCCTTGTGGTTTTGCCTGAACATCCGAGTGATATGTGAACATATTCACAGTGAAGATGGAAAACCTTCTGGAGCCAACATCAAACAAGCTCCTGGTAGGTGGCATGTGAGATCTATTCATTAGATCAACCATGTGACAACTGAACAGAAACAATGGGGCGATTCAAGTCTGGAATCAATCCTGGTTCAGGTTATGGATTGACGGATTCCTTTGAAAAACCGGTATTTGTGCTTAAAAACTCTTTTCTTTAGCACTTAGACTGCGTACAAAGATTTCAAATCAAAAGGTGTTTATGATTGATACTTGATTTTCACTAAAACCTTCGTTGCATTGCAAAAACAATTTCTATTGAGCAATACACGATTGTTTTTCAAATCTCTTTTCATCAATCAGTGGACTTAAAATTCGCTTGTTCACTCACTCCGTGTTGTCTTCTTTGAGATGTTCCGGTTTGAGAACAGCTAGAGCAGCTGCGAAACCCTGTCAAGGAAATTCTTCGGAATTATACCTGATCACAGGCAGTACATGTACTGATCAACGGGGAACCGTGGGCCGTGTACCTCAATTCAACGAAAGTGATCAAAGACACTTTCGTGCGATTTATTGCTAACTGTTGTATGCAGGTACACCCGACGTTTGCAGCTGATCAGAATGAAGCGGTCAATCCATAGCCGCATGCTCACTTAACACATTCATCTCAAAAGAAATCATGATTAGTGCATCAATGACTCTGATATTTTCACTCCATGCTTCTGCTACGCTGCTGCCAATATCATGAATCAACTAAAGCTTCCGCTACTCTGATGAGAAGATATCATGATCCAAAAAAGTGAGCATGTCGGTCCGAATGTCACAACATCACAGTAAACCAACACCACAATGGATGTCTCAGAGAATTTTTCATAACTAATGATCTCAAAAGATGGCTCATAATTATTATCTCATGGATCATTAAAGACCTCCACTTTAAAGTACAAATCTATGCAGACTTTGAAGTTGCACTACTTATGCACAAAGATTGCAAAGTTGAAGTATTAAAGTCTACGAGCTCAAGAACATAGTCAAGAATAGAATGCTAGGATTTGAAGTGTAAAACATGGGGTAACCTCCCTTAGGGGGAGATTGTTAGGAATTAGAAAATTCCATAGTAAAGAGTCGGTCACCCCAACTATTATCTAGCATAAGGTAGCTCGTAGATTTGTCGTTAGTTTCGTTATTTAGGAGTTTATTAGTTAGTTTGTAGCATAGTTTAGTTTAGTGCAACACCGTGGAGGAAGGACGGGTCTTTACCCATTGAATCCCTGATCCACAGGCCGTCAGGAGGTCGTTTAGTTTGTAACCTATAAATACCCTCTACCTTGCAAGGTAGAGGGTTGGATGTTCTTTGGTAATCTAATATTCTACAAGTTTCTCTTACTAGAATATCCCACTTTCTCTCTCTCTCTCTAAAATCATCTATATGCTCATTGTGTTAATGTTATGATATGTAAGTGAAATCCAATAACTTACACGAAATTCAATTGTTCCTCAATTTTTAATGATTCAAATGCAACTTCACTTGCCATAGCGACAAATGAAAAGGGTTTTACGAACACAAACACAAAGAACGGGGATAGACTACAAGGAAGCTAATAAAAAGAAAAAATCTCACTTGATAGGAATCTTGTGAGTAGACCTAAACGAGATATAAATCAAGCCTAAACAATAACTATTCCCCGGCAGCGGCGCCAAAAACTTGATAACGCTACACGCGTCATTCGGGGTCAAAGGAACTTCCTTTTCTTCGAGCAAGTTTTATAACACCCTAGGCAGTGAACCTAATCGTTGTAGTGTAGTATTAGGGTAAGCCACGGGTATTGATATCGTTCTCTAGGGGAATAGGAATGCTAGTGAGAAGTTACTACGCTAAGGTTGGGGTTGAGGAAGATTATTTTTTTATCTTTTTATATTTCTAAGGAAAGGAAAGGTACGAATCTTGGGGTTTGGATTTGGGGGTTGGTATTTCTACCGATTATTCTACTTGTCTAATTTTCTAATCTAAGGTGTATGTAGTCTATGTCTAATTATTGTGTGCTCGTATGATGGTTTAAAGATGTGTTCACTTAGGTTTTATTACTTCTTAATTATCTCCTATTGATGGTTGAAGTGTCATGTCCTTATTCTTAATCGCGTTGTGTGTCTAAAGTCGTAGGGTATGCGTTTGTCCCTAACTATTTGAAACTACCAAAGGGTCTCGTCTACAAAATATCTAGGAATTATAAAATCTAACTCTAAGGTACTCTTTGGATGGTTTAGCCTACAACTACTATAGGTGTTATAGTCTAAGGTTCACAAAGATTAATCAAGCATTAATTACACAACGAATGACCTATCGCATTACTAGATCATTAACAATTAAGATAAGAGACAACCAATCAATTTTCAATAATTAAGTTTCATATTCCCTAAGCAAACACATAAGTAAATTAGCCGGACATGGAGAACATGCAAGCATACACACAAATAATTAAAGACATAATTGAATTAATGAAGTAAAACACTTATCTTGTGGTAAGATAGGGTTTGAAACCCTAAAATACTGTACAAGACAGCCTTGGTTCGGTTTAGGTTTTTACTCCAAAAGACTACACACTAAAACTGAAAAATTCGGATTCTATATATAAGATTACAATCGCGGCGGCGTCACCTTATGATTTATGATGCCGTCGGGTCGCCGTCAATAGGGTTTCGTCTTGGCCACGTTAGTCTTGCGACGACGTCACCTTATGCTTGTGACGCCGTCCCCTTCAGTCTCTGACACCGTCTGGATCAAATCTAGGCCGTCTGAGTTGCGACGGCCTACTCTTTTAAAGCCTGACACTGTCACTTGAAAATAAGCAATTTGGCTATTGAGCCGTCACAGAAGTGCTCCGACGGCGTCGCAATTAACACCTGACGCCGTCCCCTTGTATTTCAGCAGCTTGAGTGTCTCGATTCTTGACTTTGGCCATTTTCTTCGTATATTCACACCTTTTCGTCCAAATAAGTGCCATTCCAGCAAATTACCTTCAAGAGACCTAAAAAGTGAAAAGGAACGATATTAAGTAATAACAGATACAAAAGTGATCAAATAAGGGCTTAAACGACCCCTTAAAAAGGTACATTTTAAAACCTTATCACTCTTCTAGGTTACAGACAACGTAGGTGCCTGGTTACGTTGGATGAATATCCTGCACAACCTTTGGTTAGAAATAAATGTTAATCAATACATTGCATAAGTTGGTTGAAAATGGGGATTATTTTAATTGTTTGACCCGCTAATGTTTTCTTTATACTAAACTGTTATGTAGGTCATTCCTTGCAATTTCTGAGACAATGCTGACAATAACCAATTTGACGTTCTTGTTGCTGGCGTGCCCGTAGCAGCTATCACTCACCGTCAAATTGAAATACTGGAGGAAAACAGACACGTGCAATGAGTTTGGTGGACACGGATGGAATGTATTGGTTCACGATGAAAACCTATTTGCTGGCACAAGAGTTGTTTTCACAAATCTCCTAAACAATACTCTTTCCCTGATGCCATTTGCTAAAAATTGATTGATGATGCGTTCTGAACTTGTGCAACGTATGGAGCTGAATTGTACAAGACCGTTCATGAGAAACCCCGTAGATGAAGGTATGTTAATCAAAGTGTAGACATAATCTATGATTTTATTTTAAAAATAAACCTTTCCATATAATAGCTTTTAAATTATTTACCATTTTTATTAAATTCCAATTGCAGATGAGCGTATGAAACACATATGTGCATGGAACGAATGTACAGAGCATGAAAGTGAAAGGGATTGTTTTTACGAGCCCATCCTTGCATATGTCACGGACAGGAGTCGTTTGGTAAGTAATGATACAAATCGGACCATTTCAGTCATTATCTGCTTTCGCAAAAACTAATATATGCTTCGACACATGGACATACTTTTTTTGAGCATACTACATTGTTCTTTTTAATGCAGAACATACCACATAAGTTTACGAAGTGAAATCACATGTGGAAGTACCATAACGCACTGTTGAGATACCGGGAAGACATGGAGTTTTATGTGAACGTGAATCTGGAACACCACAGCGATAAGCCTAGAAGCAAGAACCACGTTACCATAAACGCCAGATGGAGAGAGATTGTTGAGGAGTGTCAGTGGGAACAAAACAAAATGGTCAGATTCAATCTTGTTGACTTTGTCAGCGACGACCAAGCTTCGGTGTCTTCGCGTACTCCAGTTATAATTCCAGTATTTAGCATGTGTTAAAATGTAATTCCAGGCGTTATCAGTTGTTATTGGTAGACATGTTTATAAACAGATTCTTGGATTGTGTAGGATTTGGTTGGCTTCATTTAGGGTGTGTGTTCCCAAGTAGTTGAAGCCATTCATGAGATGGAATGTAAACTACTTGGTATAGCCCCTATCTGGAAGTGTATGGTTCATAGTGGTGCATTAAAAGGTGTTCTTTGTGATGGTTTTGTACTGGTTGTCATCTGTCCATGGTTGTATGATATGGGTAATTTGTTTTTGTTATCAGACTTATAAGAACAGTTATATCTGATATTGAATAGAATTGCCTTGTATGCAACTTGATATGGGACTTGTCCATATCAGTGTGTGTTGCTTTTTTCATTTTACAAAGTTTTCTTGATTAATACAAGTTCATCTTTGCACCAAAATATATATATATATATATTGTGTTGTGGTCTACTTATAAACAGAAAACTTTAGTGGTTAAAGCTGCCAGTATAAAGTTAAGTCTGGTAGGTTAGTTTTAGTGGTTAAGGCTGCCAGTACAAAGTTAAGTCTGGCAGACATAAGTTAAGTTTGTTTAGTATTCGTAGTTAGTTCTGTTTATGAAAAACATAATACTTTTTTGTGTGACTATTGATAATCCAATTGCCACATCAAATTTCTTTTTGTGTGGCCATTTCTAACATTTAGTCACACAAAGCATGTTTCTTTTGGTTATTTAGTCACATACAATTAAGCATAAAGTGGCCAAAAGTGTTAATAAGTGTGACCATATGGTGTTTAAGGTGAAGAAATATGTCTTTTTTGTGACTATTGATCATCCAATGGCCACTTGAATTTTATGTTTGTGTGGCCTTTTGTAACATTTTAGTCACACAAAGCATGTTTGTTTTGTGTATCTAGTCACGTACAATTAATCATAAAGTGGCCAAAAGTGTTAATAAGTGTGACCATATGGTGTTTCAAGTGAAGAAATGTGTATTTTGTGTGACTATTGATCATCCAATGGCCACATTAAATTTATGTTTGTGTGGCCTTTTCTAACATTTAGTCACACAAAGAATGTTTGTTTTGGGTATTTAGTCACATACAATTAATCATGAAGTGGCTAAAAGTGTTAATAAGAGTGACCATATGGTGTTTAAGGTGAAGAAATATGTCTTTTTTGTGACTATTGATCATCCAATGGCCACATGAATTTTATGTTTGTGTGGCCTTTTCTAACATTTAGTCACACAAAGCATGTTTGTTTTGGGTATTTAGTCACATACAATTAACCATAAAGTGGCTAAAAGTGTTAATAAGTGTGACCTTATGGTGTTTAAAGTGAAGAAACGTGTATTTTGAGTGACTATTGATCTTCCAATGGCCACATATTAAGTTACGTGACCATATGTACTGGATTTTGGCTACACTTAAATAATATGTGTGACAAAACGTTTAGTATGACCATATATGGCATTTGGTCACGGTGTTAGTAGCAAATGTGACTTTATAGATTAGCTTTTGGCAAGCTAACACAAACTAAACTTTAAACACACATATTAACTTACGTGAACATATGTACTGGATTTTGGCTACACTTAACGAATGTGTGACAAAACATTTAGTGTGACCATATATGGCTTTTGGTCACAGTGTTCAAGTGTGTGACATATATTTGTCACTGTTTATATGTATATCGTGACTAATGCTTCAACCTTACTTTTCATTTGTCACTCGTTCCAATTTCAGATGTGGCTAAAGAGTTGGCAAAACATATCAGTCACCCTTAGATAATGTGTGACAAAACTTGACTCTATGATTTAGACACACAAAAAATTACTTCATGTGACTAACGCATCAAGGTTACTTGTATTTGTCACGCGTTCCAAATTCATATGTGGCTAAATGATCTGAAACAAAATCACCAGATACCTTTAGCCACACAATGTTCAATTGTGTGGCAATACAGTTCTAATGGTCACACAATCAAAATTTTCATGTGTGACTAATTAGTAAATGTTGTCAATTTTCGTACCTTCAGCCATACAAATATGCGAATGTGTGGCCATTCCATTTCGACCATGTGTGACCAAATCCCGTTTTTGTACTAGTGCGAGAAGTCGAGGTGACTAATCGATAGACACACAATGGTAGGCTATTTGGGTGATAATCCTATAATACTGCCTTCTTAAACTGAAAAGTCCAAATATATCGAGCTAACTTAACATACCTCGTCTATGGTCTCGAAATGATGCAAAGGCCAAGTTCTAAAGTTTACAAGCTACCGGCACACTCATAATTTGGTGGATTTGGGGAAAAATATTGGAAACGGATAAGGCTAATTTCACCATATAATATCAAGGGTTGTATGTGCACGGCTAAGGTCTAATCTAGTTAGGTTAAGAAAAACATGTCAAAATTTTAAAAATGGCATAATTTTTCAAAATAAACTAGAAAAACGAGGGAAAAATAAAGTTCAAGAGAAAATTCTACTCCCGTCCCCCCACTTGAATTGTACAAAGTTCTTTTTATACTAAGCGTTAAATAAAGGTGAAGAGAAAAGTAGAATTAGAGCGAGAACTTCCCTAAAATTTGCTCCAAAAAGAAAGAAGGCCCACAAAAAAGAGTCGTGCCTTCGTATAAGCATCCACGAGCAAACTTTAATCCCTGAAATCACACTACCGAGAAGCATAATTCTAAGGGTTTTGGCCGTACAATAGCAACGTACTTTTTCAAATGTACCGATCTAGTACGCGTACTATTTTTTGTCCCACTTAATGTTACGAACTTTCTGTTTTTGTTCCAATCTACCCATAAGTGACCGGCTACCGGGAAAAAAGTTTGGAAACCGGCTATGCATCATACATGACATTTTTTATTAAGCGTTTTGGCTGTACAATAGCAACGTACTTTTTCAAATGTACCGATCTAGTACGCGTACTATTTTTTGTCCCACTTAATATAACGTATTTTCATTTTCACAGGTTTTCGTCCGTTTTTGTCCGTTTTCGTTCGTTTTTGCACATTTTCACACGCTTTTGCATGTTTTTAATCCGTTCTCACATATTTTTGTTCGTTTTTACACATTTTCATTCGTTTACATGTTTTCGCCTTGTGATAAGAGTAACAGCTCACTTCATTTGAACGTTTTTGCACGTTATCGTCCATTTTCGCACGTTTTCGTCCGTTTTCGCCCGTTTTTGTTCGTTTCTACGCATTTTTATTCGTTTTTACATGTTTTTGCCTTGTGATAAGAGTAACAGCTCACTTCCTTTGAACGTTTTCGCACGTTATCGTCCATTTTTGCACGTTTTCGTCCGTTTTTGCCCGTTTTTGTTCGTTTTTACGCATTTTTATTCGTTTTTACATTTTTTGGCCTGGTTTTGCAGATGTTTGTCCATTTGTGTAAAAACGTGCGAAAATGTGCAAAAACGGATGAAAACGGGCAAAAACGGCCGAAAACATGCAAAGACAGACAAAAACGTGTAAAAATAGACGAAAACGTGCAATAATGGATGAAAACGTGCGAAAACGTTTAAAAAAGTGCGAAAACAGACGAAAACATACAAAAATAGACGAAAACATGCTAAAATAGCCTAAAACATGTAAAGACGGGCGAAAATGTGTAAAAACATGCAAAAACGGACAAAAACGTGCCTAAATGTGTAGAAACGCACGAAAACGTGCAAAAATGGAAATAATGTGCAAAAACAGGTGAAAACATGTAAAAACGAATGAAAATGCGTAAAACGAACAAAAACGTGTAAGAACGGATGAAATCATGCAAAAACGTGTGAAAATGTGCAAAAACGGACGAAAACGTGCGAAAACGAACGAAAACGTGCAAAAACGGATGAAAACGTGTGATAACGTGCGAAAACGTGTAAAAACGGACAAAAACGTGCAAAACGGACAAGAACGTGCGAAAATGGGCAAAAATGTTTTTTGGTGCCGGTTAAACAAGTTTGATGGGGTAGATTGGTACAAAAACAGAAAGTTCGTAACATTAAGTGGGACAAAAAATAGTACGCGTACTAGATCGGTACATTTGAAAAAGTATGTTGCTATTGTACGGCCAAAACCCTAATTCTAAAGAGAAAAAATGAAAAAATAAAAACAAACCTAACTCACTTTCGTAGGAATCACGTTTGCATTTAGCATATGCAACAAGCCTTTTAAACCACTTGGTGTCCCAAGTGGACGAGTGAAGTCTCGTGAGGGTTTACAGAGAACACACCCACAAAGTTCGTTTAAAATACTAATACAAGGTTATTGTGTTTAAATTGAAAGTGGTGCAGAGAATAGTTACGTCATAACTCTATCAGGAGCTACGCCGTAACTAGGCAAAACCTAGCATCATAAGTTCTGCTACTAGGGGCCTGTTACAGCGTAACCATGAGAATGAGTTACGCCGTAACTCTGTTCAGATCAGCATGCTGCAGCAGCAATTTCTCTTCGTTTCCTGCAAAAATGGTTAAAAACACAAAACCCTACAGAAATGGAAATAAAACAAAAGAAATGGATAATTCGGGTTCTCTCCCGAAAGAGCACTTTTCTTTATTTACGAGTCTTTAAGTTAGACTCAAAGCCTCGGGGAATTATGGTAGCCTTAGGACTTGGCCAACTTCCTCCATTTCTTTTTTATTTGAAGAAGGTTGGTCCCAAACACGTGGAGAAACAAACCTTTCTGTAGAAAATTAGCCTGTGCCCACTCGTAATGAAATTTAGCCTCTTATTCCCATTTTATTTTAACAGCTCCAAACTTTACTCGTAACCAATTTTCAAATGAGATTCCCTTGTATGCTACTTCACTTCTTTTTTCTTCGTCAAAACATGTCCATTCCTTTCGTTTAAGCCAGTTAGGATCGAGGATTTCTTCTCCATCGCAGATGTTGCGGTTGGGGTCGCATGTAGGCCATGCCATGGTGAATTCATCATACATCATAGCTGGTTCACAAAAATGAATGGTCCAATCAATCTCGGTGAACCATTCGTTAAGAATATTATGCCCTTGCAACCACTTTTTCCTGATAAGCTTTTCGTCTTCCCAGCACCACCAAACTTCCGCAGCCTCTTTTATTATTCGAATGAGATGCTGCCCTCATCCATTGCATCGTTTTTGAAAAGGAGAACACGTAGGCAATGTTACTTTGGTCCCATCAATCAAACAAATATCAGGAGCATAACAGTGAAGTTTTCCTGTAACAAAGTAACTAGGCACAGAAGGTGGGATCTCTTCCTCATTGCTGTCATCGTCACTTGATTCGGTCCCCTGTAAATGGCCAAAATATGAAGGAGGAAACCTATCGGAATAATCCGGTTAATACAAATAAGCCGTAAAAACGTTTATTTATATTTTATGATCTTCTAATATTTTGTCGATAACAAACGTAAAATCATTTTAACGAAACAAATAAAATACGTATATGGTTTGAGCCAATAGTTTTCTTACATACTTACGTTTTCACATAAAACACTAAAACAAGTATAAGTGATTTTATGATTTAATAATACATATGTATAATAACTAGTGTTTACATATTAGGCAAATATATACATAACTAGTATGTATTATAATAGGTAATATAAATGGGTAGAAACTTAAGTATTTGACCCATTGACCAAATACATTGAATATAGTTGGGTATAACCCAAAGTCCATGACCGATACCCATGGAGCTTGACCCATAACCCATTGCATGACATCATGCTTAAGTCATACATGGTTTTAATCCATGGCCCATAGTTTTAATCCATGAACCATGGACTAGATGCATTGCAACTTGGAGATACATTGTATCTACTTTGATACCATTATCCATAACCCATGACCTATGACCCAAAACCCATGGGCAAAGGGGAGCGTCCCACGGATCCCCAGTATTGCACTGGACGGATCCCTCAAGTGAGGGATCCGTGGAACAGTAGTTGTTTTCTCTCTATAAATAGTGAGCCATTCCTTCATTGTTTCTCACCCCTTTCTCACATATTTTCTCTTTGAGTTATAAACTTTCTAACCTCAGATCCAAGTGATCTACGTATGTAGTTTTGTTTTCGTGTGATTCTCTAGGTTCCTCTTAAAGGCGAGATCACAATCTTTTGAAGACGAGCAAGTTAAATTCCATGAGTTGCCATACTTCGTTATCATCAAGACTACTGAGGTTCTCTTGTTGATAGTTTTCTTCTTTCTCATAAGAAGTGTAGTGTTGAAGACATTAGTGAAAGATGTCTCAAGTGTCAAGATGAAGATATTAATGAAGGGTGTCGATCGTCCGTATTGAAAGCACTAGTGAAGGGTGCTTAGAAGTCAAGGCTAGAGGCATTAGTGAAGGGTGCCTAGAAGTCAAGTCACAAGACATTAGTGAAGGATGTCTTGAAGATCGAGTTAAAGTCATTAGTGAAAGGTGCCTAAGGTGTACATTCGATATGAGGTGATTCGATGTACATGATAGATTAGTATTGGGTCAAAGGATATTGTTATCCTTGATGATGTTATTATAAGGAGTAGATCTCCTTTGGGGTTAGGTGTTGGTATAGTGTTGGGTAGTAGTTCCTCCATTGTAATGGAACTCGGTATCTAGCCTAGTACCGGATAAAGGGTAGGCGACGTTGTGATAGGTTTGGTTCTACCTCGTGAAAGAACCCGGTATGAAGCCTTGTACCGGATAAAGAGTAGGCAATGTTGTGAAGGTTTCTCCACCATAAGGAGCTGGTGTTGTGTAGTGATTACAAACTCTCGAGTAGGTGACTCGGGGAGTGGAGTATGGCAAGGAAGGTGTCCTTGTAGCCTAACCACTATAAATACTCGCGTTGTGGTTTTGTGCTTCTTACTCTTTATCTTTTCATTACATATTTATATTTCTATATGTTTGTTTATCAACATCCAACATACATCCAAATAGATTGACATAAGTCGATCTAAATAAGTTTAAAACAAAGTTTTAATCGGTAAAACTATTCAACCCCCCCTTCTAGTTTTCCACAATTGGCATCAGAGCTTCGTTACCAAGTTTCTTAAAGTATATTGTACTTTAAAAACTTGATACGATTCGTGGTTAATTGAAAACTACAAAGAAGGTCTTTTATAAAAATAAATACCATATTTTTAAAACTCTTTGTTTAGATGTTGATTAGATGACAACATTTTTTTTACTTATTATTTATTCAATTGCAGTAATCTTCTTTGTCATGTTGCTTAGTTAAAGCTCATAGCTACCAAGTTATAGGAATTGCTTGGTAACAAGAATACCTTCCCTAAGAAGGCATCTTAAACACAAAGGAGCCGAAATTGTCTACTGACATTTGTTGTGTCATTTGTAAAGTGCATTAGAGGTATGACTTTCCACTTATCTCTAAATAACATTAGCTTGATAAATAAGTATGCTTACATAGGTATTTATATGATTATCTTTTGTGCATATTCATATATTACATGTAGCTTCATTAGGAAGTCTTTCTCGCATACGTGTTACCTTTTCCGTCTAAAGTCGAGGTTTATAAAATTTGTGTTTTACTTCATTTAATCCAAAAATCATATCTTTATAATAATAAAACAAAACACAAATCTCAAAAATTCCTCCTTCCCCATAAAAACCCCTTCGATGTTCACTCCACCTAATCCTCACTTTTTCAAATCTTCCACTTACAAAAATTACCTCTCATTCAAAACTTCATCTTCCTCTTCATTTCATCTCATCTCAAATCATCAACATGGTTTACATCGCCCTCGTACTCATCGCTCTAACACTCATCACTATCGTGTTTCCTATGATGAAGTTCACGTATGGAGATATGTACTTTGTGTTGTTAATCTACATTGGTGTTATATACCCAATCATTTGTATCGTTCTTAGCATTGAAATGAAATATTACTAATCTTCTAGTTTATCTAGTTAATTTCTCATAATGTGTTTGTCATTTCTTTTGCTTTATATCTCTCGTTATTTTTTTATCTTGAGACACTTTTGAAACCAACAATGCATGCTATAGTAAAATTTGGCTAAAATACATACCTTTGTATAAACATATAAGATGCAAAAATCCTTTTTCATCAAAATATTTTTCTGTCACTACAGATCCACGGATCCCTGTAGATATACTAGCCGGATCCCTTATAGGAGGGAACTGTGAGAACAGTCCTTCTAGATAAAAGTTTTTCATGCAAAATAAAAACCGCTTTATTCCCGAAAGAAATGTTCCACTAAAATGTCAAACATTAACTGAGTTACCATTGTTAATAAACATCTTTTAAAAACGTTAGGTAATCATTGTTTTGCCCGTAATAAGTCACATCCTATTAACTCTTCTTTCCTATAGGTCTCGCTATGTTGCATGAGTATGAGTTTGATTTTTCACTCACTAGCGTCTACACTCCTAACATCTCTCTTGAGCCCAACACCTGGAAATCATGTCCGTGGGTTCAATAATCTCGAAACCCGTCATTTCCACAAAGGACGTATTGTCGACACCCCTCTACAATTCGAAGAAGGCATCAATACTTCTTTCCGAACCATAGGACTAGAATGTCTTCTCAAAATTAATGAGAAAATATGTCCAAGGTTTGTATTGGAATTCTTCCGTCAAGTTGAACTCATTCGTAACGAGGATCGCTCTCTATCTCTTTGGTTTTGGATCAAAAACCAAAATTTTGTTTTAACCCTTGGGCAATTTGCTCACATCCTCCGAATTCCAAATCATGGACAATGTGCCTTCACTGAAGATTGGTCTCTTGATTCTCTCTTCAACGTTCGTGAAGAAAATAGTCCATATTGTTCACACATACCTTCCCCGGAAGACTTGACTCGCATAATATGCAAAGCCCATTACTCCGATCCAAACATTATCTATACACGGGATATCCGAGAAGAGTACAAGGCTCTTGCACTCATCCTACGTGAAAATTTTTGGAGTCTTAGGGGAAATCGAGAAATCCTTCCCGCTTGTTGTGCTCACATAATGTATTGTTTGCTAACACAACAACCATACAATATCGCCTACTTCTTCGCAAGGCGAATTGTAAATCTTCAAGGCTCTAAGAACAAACTAATCCCTTATGGAATGTTCTTGACACGCCTTTATCATCACATCATGTACTTCCATCCTCAATTTCAAAGTCCGTTGTACGTACTTGTGAACAAGATGATGGAACCTCTAAACACATCTCTCATGATGACTTTCTTCATTCCCGAATCGGCGAACACTCATCAACCATTTGATGATCCATCTAGCAAAAACGCTCAAGGAACTTAGCTTTCTTTCAAAATAGGGTCAATCCTTAGTATCCATGCTTTATCAATGTAATGTAATTTCCTTCATGAAATAAGACATCTTACGATTTGATATCTCTACACTAGTGTTAGAACTTCTTTGAAAAACCCTAACTTTGAAATATGATGCATTGTGCAACCCTTGCATACCTTTTGTAAAGGTTCTGCTTAGCAGAGAGACAGATCCCAAAGTTTGTGCTAGACGGATCCCTACTCTTAGGGAACTGTGTGATCCGGCAAACAGAAATGCAATTGCTATCATTGTATTTCAAAACATGTCCTTAGATCACTTCACACTAAGCTAGACATAATTCCTTAAGACAAATTGAGTCCTTATCAAGTTGAGTAAATTTTTCGTACTCACACATAACTCACTTAGATCACACTCAAAACACATGTAGATCTATCGTCATTACTCTTCCGATCTTATACTCACACATAATCCCTCACATGTTAAAACATCTAGCTTTAGAAACCTTTCAAAGATAGCAAATGGATTGTAGTCATCCTTACCTCAAAATAGGTCGAAACGGGTCAAAATAGCTTTTCCATCTTAAGCTTTTAGGATATCTTCCAAAACATTATCTTAAGTTACTATCTGGTTTCTAGGATCATTTAGCTCCATTTGACACTCTCAAATCTTTAGTGTCATCCTTGGTCACTCATTGGTACTCATAAAAGTTCCAATTTCTTCCATGAAAGGCTATCATTAGCTACATCACTCATTGCCCTTAAGCATTTAAGTACCCTTTCATTTAAGATACTTAGATGGACTGAAACACTCAAGAAGGTATAGGCTTTAGATCTTACAAACATCATTGCTATCTTTTCTTAACTGCTGAGAGACGGATCCCTAGGAATAGCCTAGACGGATCCCTCATTGGAGGGAACTGTGGGATCCGTATGACAGATTCATGTCAGATCTAAGTAAAACAATCATTTCAAGCTCATCTTGCTAACTTGAACACTCCATCTCATCTTAATTAAGTTCCTAGATCAGTACAACTCTGAAGTTGACTCTTGTGCATACTAATCATCACATTCCAATGAATTTTAGTGGCTTAAGTCTTGAATGCACTTGCCAAATTCCTTGCTTTATAAACCACATTGTTAGGACTCCTAAAGTCATCATCTTTATTCTCATTTTCAGCATTTAGAAACCTTTACAAACTTCTTTGAATTATCTCATCATGAGAAAAGCTCCAAGTGGTAACTCATCCACCAAAGGACCACCCAAGAAAATTGCTCGTGTTGTACACGAAACTTCTTCAACCGAATCATCTCCAGTTAAATCTACAAATGCTAGGATTTCTCCTCCACCAACTCAACCATTCAAACCAATCCCTAAAAAGATAGTTCCCACAAAACTACCAATGTCAAACACCACCATACCTCCTAAACCAAACAATCCTATTTCCACTAAACCATCACCATTGGTACCTAGAGCCCTATCATTCACCACTCCACTTTCATCACCACACCTCTAAAATCTAGAGGATATGCCTCCTAGGCCATCTCATCCTCCACCACCGGCAATACTCTCCTCATTAGGAGGAATAATGGAACCAAATCAAGGTATTGAGTCAACACTAGCTCCGGCTTCCTTTTCGCCGTCACCATCAAATAATCCCATTTGGATTATGAGAAATTATCAAAGTCAACCACCCGACCACATGGAAGTTAACACCTCTTTACCACCACCATCATTCTTGGTCGAGCCATCTTCAAATGCGCATCCACCAATCCCTTCATCGTTTGAGGCTCCTCAACCCGCTTCACTTGATCTTTCACATCAAGCAATTTCATTTCTTTCATCACCACTACCTACCCATGACAAAGATTGTTATCATTGTCAACATGTTGAAAGTTTGATACATGAAGTACGGGAAAATCAACGTTTCATTTTTTATCACCTTCTCGAACGTTTCGACGAGATTAAACCTAAAAAAACTTGAGCTAGAGGATTTTAGTGGTGTCCTAGTATCAAGCGTAACTTAGATAGTCTAGTAACTCCAAGTCATGTATCGTTCATTTTCTTAGTTATAGAGTCATGTATATCATATCTCTAGTTTTATTAAATCAAAATTACATGATATTTGCTATATTTCTGAGTATATGATTATTTGGTATAATACATATCTTACTTTGATATTAACATTATTTGTTATATCACCATTTCTGAATCTTGTCATCAGACAGACGGATCCCTGAAATTTGCCTAGACAAATTCCCCCAAGGAGGGAACCGTGGGATCCGTGCAACAGAAGACTAGTTTTCTACTAACTTAAGTCGTATTTGCAGGAAATTATGCTTAATATACTTGTCTTCTAACCTTTGTTTTGTAGGTTTTCAATTTAGACATGAAAACTTTGACACTCTAAAGCTAGGGGAGCTTTGTGTCAAAGAATTACATTGCAAGATCATTTGCAATATTAGGATTATATTTCATGACGTCCCCTTGCAAAGTTGCAATTATCTAGTGGGAGCATTATCGTTGCTAAGACAAAACCATTTGCAAACATAGTTGCAATGCACTAGCTTAGTAGTTTTTATTTACTTGACGCCCTCACAAAGGGATGAACTCATCAAGGGGGAGTTAAGACGAGAACTCTTCCCATCACTTGCTCTCTATTCTTTCTTTTCACATGTTTTTCTTAAAACAAAGTGTTAGTTTATTTTTGAAGCTCTTTTTGTTTCGACAAAAAGGGGGAGAAGAAAGTAAAAACTCCAAATTCAAACTTTTACGAATTTTAGTTTTTCCTTAAAATAGTTTTATGTTTTGTCATCAACAAAAATGGGGAGATTGTTAATACAAATAAGCCGTAAAAATGTTTATTTATATTTTACGATCTTATAATATTTTGTCGATAACAAACGTAAAATCATTTTAACGAAACAAATATAATACGTAAATGGTTTGAGCCAATAGTTTTCTAACATACTTACGTTTTCACATAAAACACTAAAACAAGTATAAGTGATTTTATGATTTAATAATACATATGTACAACAACTAGTGTTTACATATTGCGCAAATATATACATAACTAGTATGTATTATAATGGGTAATATAAATGGGTAGAAACTTAAGTATTTGACTCATTGACCAAATACATTGAATATAGTTGGGTACAACCCAAAGTCCATGACACATACCCATGGAGCTTGGCCCATAACCTATTGCATGACATCATGCTTAAGTGATACATGGTTTTAATCCATGGCCCATAGTTTTAATCTATGAACCATGGACTAGATGCATTGCATCTTGGAGATACATTGTATCTACTTTGATACCATGATCCATAACCCATGACCCATGACCCAAAACCCATGAGCAAAGGGGAGCGTCCCACGGATCCCCAGTATTGCATTGGATGGATCCCTCAAGTGAGGGATCCGTTGGATCCGTGGAACAGTAGTTGTTTTCTCTCTATAAATAGTGAGCCATTCCTTCATTGTTTCTCACCCATTTCCCACATATTTTCTCTTTGAGTTATAAACTCTCTAACCTCAGATCCAAGTGATCTACGTATGTAGTTTTGTTTTCGTGTGATTCTGTTGGTTCCTCTTAAAGGCGAGATCACCATCTTTTGAAGAAGAGCAAGCTCAAGTCCATGAGTTGCCATACTTCATTATCATCAAGACTACTGAGGTTCTCTTGTTGATAGTTTTCTTCTTTCTCATAAGAAGTGTAGTGTTGAAGACATTAGTGAAAGATGTCTCAAGTGTCAAGACGAAGATATTAGTGAAGGGTGTCGATCATCCGTATTGAAAGCACTAGTGAAGGGTGCTTAGAAGTCAAGGCTAGAGGCATTAGTGAAGGGTGCCTAGAAGTCAAGTCGCAAGACATTAGTGAAGTGTTTCTTTAAGATCGAGTCAAAGGCATTAGTGAAAGGTGCCTAAGGTGTACATTCGATATGGTGTGATTCGATGTACATGATAGATTAGTATTGGGTTAAAGGATATTGTTATCCTTTATGTTATTATAAGGAGTAGATCTCCTTTGGGGTTAGGTGTTGGGTAGTAGTTCCTCCATTGTAATGGAACTCGGTATCTAGCCTAGTACTGGATAAAGGGTAGGCGACATTGTGATAGGTTTGGTTCTACCTCGTGAAAGAACCCGGTATCTAGCCTTGTACCGGATAATGAGTAGGCAACGTTGTAAAGGTTTCTCCACCATAAGGAGCTGGTGTTGTGTAGTGATTACAAACTCTCGAGTAGGTGACTCGGGGAGTGGAGTAGGGTAAGGAAGGTGTCCTTGTAGCCGAACCACTATAAATACTCGCGTTGTGGTTTTATGCTTCTTACTCTTTATCTTTTCATTACATATTTATATTTCTATATGTTTGTTTATCAACATCCAACATACATCCAAATAGATTGACATAAGTCGATCTAAATAAGTTTAAAACAAAGTTTTAATCGGTAAAACTATTCAACCCCCCTTCTAGTTTTCCACAAATCCAATTTATCCTGCGGTGGGTCTTTGGTTGTTATAGTTTGATGCGCTCCCAAACAGTCAAGCTTTATCACACAAGCCTGCCACTTGTGAATGGCAGACCGTAACAAGCTTAAAACGGCTCAGGAACGAACTCAATGAAGATCTGAGGAGTATAGTGTTTCCCCGGGTCGTTATGTCCCAGCGAGCTATGCAATGAATTATCAAACGTAAAGTGATCGCGAGATTTGAACGGGAAAAGGATTTTGAGATTATTATAACTACGGAAAAAGCCAACAAATTAAAACGGCTTAAATGCAAATTAAAGGAAATTAAAAAGATAAAATCTATTAAATAAACGCTATCACTATATTTAAAATGATGTTTTGTTTTTATGTTTTTACAAAACTGAAATAAAAACTACGCGACGTACAAATTAAAAAGTGAAACTTACACAATATTAACCCTAAAAATATGAAAAATACATTTTTACAGTCCTAATGATAAAAGAAAATTTATAGAAAAAGAAAATTATTTTTATAACTAATTATCTAATTATTATTAATTAAAAACTATTTTTAACTATTTAATAATTACCTAAAATACAAGAAAATAGGAAATAAAGCTAGAAAAATAATATTAAGACTTAGAAAAGTCTAAAATATCAAACTAGAATTTTCAAAACTATTTTTGTATTTTTTTGATTATTTTTCTATTTTCTAGGAATTTTAAACTATTTAAAACTAAATTAAATTATTTAAAAATACAAACTTAACTAAGAAAAATCTAGAAAAATACTTTTTTGGCTTTTTATATTTATCTAAACTTAATAAAAATGAAAAATTATTTTTTTGAACCTTTTCTTAATTATTTGTATTTAAAGCTAATTAAAAATGCTTAAAAACTAATTTAAATTAAGAAAAATAGCAAATCAACTTAGAAAAATCTGAAAACTTCAGAAAAACTCTAAAATAATATAAGGAAGCTAAGAAAAATGGAAAAACATGGGGTTGTTAGGAGGAATTTGAAACTGAAGTGCAAAAGGCTTATCAATAAGCTCTTGGAATAAGCTAATGAGCACCAAAGTGAACCAACTGATTATATAAGCTAATGTATGCTAAAACCACTCTAAGACAACCAATTGCATCTACTCCTAACCACTAATGAGCATTTTACCTAGGATTAAGCCAACTGAAATTTCAACAAAACAGTGGCTTGACCCCACTGTTTAAGCAGTTCTATAAGCTTAACCAATAAGCTAAGGTGAAAACTAAAAGCATGTCTCTCAAGACCACCTACCAGAGATCACATATCCAGATTTATAGCTAATTAGGACTAGTAATGAAGAAGATATTGAGCAAGTTAAAATGGCATAAATGGACAGGTTGCTGTTGAATGCAGCAAAACAGTGAAACAGGTACCTACTATAAGCTAATGTAACGGCTAATTCAGTAAGCTAAAACAAAAACCATGAATGTGGTCTTGAAGACCACCTAGCAGACTGCTTAAAGACCAAAGATAAGACCCTAACTAGATGAAATGAAGACTGTGCAATGACTGCAACTTCTGCAAAAACTGGTTTATTGGCTCACTTTGACTTTTAAGAACAAATTAGCATTTTGACTTTCTTGAGATTAGAATGCAAATGATTGACTGGAATGGATGAAATATGATGTAGTGAAAGCAATGCAAGCTAGATGATCAACTTCTAAACCTATGTGATATGATTACTGTACCTAGACTCCAACAGAAATGCAACAAGAACAGTGGGCTTATGAATTTGACTTTGAACTCAAATGACAGTAAGACAATGACAGATATGATAATAATAGACTATAACAAGAATAATGCAACTGATCTAATACAATATTCTACCCTTGAGCACAGTTGTAAGTTCTAATCCAAACACCCCTTTAGAAACAAATTTGCAATGAAAATGAAGCCAACTGATGAACAAGCTAGTGAAATAGATCAAATGGAGTTTAACTACTCTAAGTACCATTAAATAAACAAGACTAAACCAGATGTAAGCACAGATACATGTACAAAACCAATTATGCAAAATAGATTGAAAATGACAAGTGACATTCAAACTCACATGGGTCCAGCTTGGATTGCAGGCTAAAACCAGAATCCCCACTATGCTAAACTATTCTAAACCAACCCAAAATCCAGCTGCATCAACCCAATACCCATTTCCTTTTTCAATTTGAGCCCACAGTTGACTTGTGTTGACCATGAACCTAAATTACTTAAACTTTGAATGTGAGTTGATACAAAGCTAAAATGAGCTTATACAAGCTTGTTTGAGATTAAATATAAGCTTCTGAAAGCTTAAACTTAAGATTTTAAGATTTAAAATTTCAACAGTAACTTGAAATATGGAATTTATCTAAAAACTTGAATTGAGAACTCAATAACACATTACAATGATAAGTTAACTTGAATGTGATATAAAGAAAGTGGAGTTACAACATTTAGACTTAAACTACTACTTTTATTAAAAAAAACGACATTAAAGGAAAATTTAAAACTAAAACTACTTCTCTTCTTGCTTCTATCTTCCTTCTTTTATACCCCAAGTTGTTTCTCTCTCATGTCTGAGCAAATCCCACTTGAAATCTAGACCCTTGGATGGCTTAAAGAGATCCTGGCCCTTCAATAGATTTTTGGCGGGAAAAGAGTTTTAAGCAGGTGAGGCTTGAGTGTGAAGAGGGGGAGGTAATTATTGATTCTTGGATGTAGTGTTTGGAGGGGGGGACATGGTTAGTGATAAGGTGAGGGAAGGTTGTGTGTAGCAGGGGAGTTGCAGGGCTAGTGGGGGAGAAAAGGATTTGGCGCCAAAGGGTGGATTGACCAAGGATTTGACCAGAGTATTAATAATCAAAGGGGGGTTCACAATTCATTATGACAGGGGTCCAAAGTCTAGGCAGGTTCCAAAATTAATTTGACAAGGGATTAAATGACAAGGACCTTTGTGTAATTTTCTGAAATTTAGGGACTATTACTGCCATTTCATCAAAGCTGCTCCAAGGACTAAAAGTGATACTCTCAAAAAGTATAAGGACCAAAATTGCCATTTTGCAATTTTCCAGGGGCCATTTCTGCCAAATTTCAAAGTTGAAGGACTAAACTTGTAGTTTTCTCAAACTTTTGACATTTTTCACCAAAGGACTAAATTTGACAAGTTATGATTTTAAAAGGACCTTTGGTGATTTTTCTTTTGAAATTTTGACTCAGGGACTATTTTTGACAATTTTAGAAACTTGGGGGACTGAAACTGCCAATTATGCAAACTTTGCTCATTTTTCATCTGATTTTAAACATTTTGCATCTGAAACATATAAAATGCAATTTTGGAATATTTTCAGTATTTTGATGCATTTCTGAGCATTTTTAACCGTTTTGCAGTTCAGATTTGACTAAAAATGATGAGTATTTACACACTCATCAATCCCCCACACTAAACTATTGCTAGTCCCTAGCAATCTTTTGAGAAAAACTAATGGATTTCATCTCTTTACCAAAAGCCATTACTTCTGGAGTAGCCAAATGTTTCAGTTCAAGTAAGAACCATGGTACACCGATAACCATGTGATTTTGAGCAAACCACCAGCTTTCAACGGATTTGATTTTGTCTTTACCAGAAGCCGTACCCTTCTGGACTAGCCAACTCTTAGATAAATTATCAGAATTATCTTTGGTGAGCTGATTACCAATTATGGATTTTCCACTGCCTTTACCACAAGCCATAATCTTGCGGGCTAGCCAACTCTTCACTTTTTAGGATATGGTGAGTTGAGAACCATACAATTTTGGGCAAATTGCAAGCCATATAAACGGATTTGAGAAATCTTTACCAAGAGCCGTTTGCTCCTGGATTAGCCAATCCTTTTGTCTTACAGACATGGCGGACTGATAACCAAATGAGTAAGTGTAAAACACTTACTCCAAAAAAAATTTTGGCCAAAAACGGGGGAATTGGTATAATTATATGATAAAATTCGTGAGAATTCCCCCCCACACTTAGAAATGAATATTGCCCTCAATATTCAAAGTACCGGCGGTTATGCCGAAACAAAGAACGTAAAAGGGAAATACCACGGCAATTATTTAGAAAGAAGATTTTTTTTTTTTTTTTTTTTCAAGAAAACTTATATATATATATATATATAATATGTGGGGTAACTCCCCCACACTAGGGTGGAACACAAGGGTGAAGACCCATGTTTAGCTACTGTTTTTGATTACCGAGTCGCTAGCTTGACTCGACCCCGAATTAATTGGTTCATGGGGAAGCAAAGTGGAAGAAGCAATCTCCATCGGACTTTCATTCAAGATGTTTGGACAAACATTTGAAGCGCGTGAAAGTTCCACACCGATGAGATATACATAGAACCGGCTAAAAAATGATATATGGAAATGCCGGGATCAAAGATAATGTCTTCATTCCCGAAGGAGTGAAGAACAGGAGAAGTCACGGGATAGGTGAAGAAGAGATAGAAAATCATGATAAACATCATGACTAACTCATCTTCATCTATAGGAGGATCCATAATCTCATGAATCTCATCAGTTAAGCTTGCTTGATCAAGACATATTATGAGAGTGTCTAGATCAAAGTAGAAATTATCATACTCCGGCAGAGATATGATATGAGTGAGTTCATCTGAGAACTCCATGAAGGTGAATGAATCATATTCAGAATTGATATGAGTGGGTTCACTGGCGAACTCCTCAAAAGTAAATGATTCATGATCGAGGAGAGAATTATGAGAATGAGAAGTGGTACTGCCACTAATCTTCTCTCCCATATTAGCAAAACAGAAGGCTTTCATTTCCGGAATAGAATCATCGGAAAGAATGTCACTATCATTAATGGGGATAGGAGATGAAATAGGTTTCTCTTTGAAAGCCTCGATTTTAGAAATGAGAAGACTGACATTCAATAATGTTGCTCGAAGAGCTTCATCTTTGATTTCAGTGTCAGTAACTTCATCATTCTCTTCTTCTAAGCTAACAAGCTCAGAAGGTGAATCTTCCACATAAATGATGTCTCCACAAGATAACGAATCATCATCATCAGAATCGGAGAACATCTCAACATGATCATTTTGGAAGACAAGAGGAGGAGGGATATCACACACATGATCAAGAATTCCCTGTGACTCTCTTGGGATTGGGACAAGGTTCTCAACACTAGACTTTATGAATTCGTCCGATTCCTTTTCAGGAACAGTGTCAAGAGGCTCGTCCCCCATGATAAGAGAGTGAGTGTGAATCTCGGGTGTGATAGCAGTTGTTTGAGATGGAATCTCAACTGCTGGGATATCAACTGACTGAGGGAGTTGAGAAATATTATCTCTAAAAGGATAAAAACTCTCCTCGTCATCGTCATAAAGTGCTGCCTTGAGAAATTGGGAACGCCTTAGAGCTGCTTGCTCTAGGATAAATAATTCTTCCCTAGATTTGCGAGCCTCTCGTTCTTCTCGTTCTTCGGCCAGCAATTCTCCTATGGTCTTTTCACCACTCACTTGATTCTTAAAGTTTTGAATCATATCATCAAGTGTTTTCATTGTGGTTTCAAAATCTTGGGAGATTTCTTGAGACAATGGCTCAGGTGGAGTTTGAACCGTATGGTACTGTGGAGGTTGGAAATTATCAAACAAGTAAGAGTCATGATTGTTACAAGGAACTGGGTTCCCTATTTGACAATCAGAGCTGAAATGGGGACCTCCACAGTACTCACAACAGTAAAACTGTTGAGTCTGGATGGGTGAATCATATGGATTTTGGTCATAACCAAAGTTCTGAGCATCACTGGAAAACTGTTCATAGACAAACGTGTTTCCGGATTGACACTCAAATCCTTGGTGAGGACCTCCACAATATTCACAGCAGTAATGTTGATCATATGAAGATAAGTCGGGCTGTGGTGGGTAATTGAAAAAATTTAAGGGGTCGTTAAATGAGTTCTGATTAGGATCATAATCAAATGAATTCCTCGAACCACAAAACAAACAACTCCCGTTATGAATATCGTTACCACATTGTACACACGTACACCAACGACAGGGTGAACCAAAGAGAGGCTCACCACAACCGACACAAGGAATAAACGATTGCATTTGATAGTTATAAGAAGGAATCGGTTTATTCAAAGAATCAACAAAACCAACATGGTGATCCGAATGACTATCAAGTCTCGAAGAACATTCAGAAAAATCCGGAGGTGGGACAAGTGGTGTGCTCTGAGAGCTAGCAATTTCCACCACTTCCGTTATGGTCTCCGGTTTTGGTTCTTGAGAAACGTGAAGATTAGGCAAGTCATTCTTGCTAGTCACTGGTGTTTGAACGGATTCATCGTAATCAATTCTAATTCTCGACCTTTTTTCATCGGCTTGAATTTGTTCGATTAGATTACGGGCTCTATCTTCAAAGAAAGTGTCCTTGTAATCATCGGTGGGTGCTTGGGGTAGCTCCGACGTTTGAACTGGTTTGTCAAGATTAGAATGTATTTCAGGTTGTGGCGGGTGGTCGAAATAACTTTGAAAAAATTTTTTGATGGATAATTCGCACGAATTGCAAAATTCGCTTGAACTAGGCCCTCCACACCGCTCACACACATTTTTGACGATGAAGTTGACGATTGTCGACATAAGAATTAAACATATAGAGGATTAAGAAGAGAATCAAATGGTTGAGAGGATACGAAGAATAGAATTAAACGGCAAAAGAGGGTAAGAGAAATAGAATCAACGAATAAGAGGAATGAGAAGAGTATTTTTGGTATTTTTGGATAAGAAAATATAAACATATACAGATGGATGGTATGAACAAAGAGTGAATATCCAAATTACTAATCTGCTAAACGTAAGATAATCAGCACAGCTCCCCGGCAGCGGCGCCAAAAATTTGATGCGCTCCCAAACAGTCAAGCTTTATCACACAAGCCTGCCACTTGTGAATGGCAGACCGTAACAAGCTTAAAACGGCTCAGGAACGAACTCAATGAAGATCTGAGGAGTATAGTGTTTCCCCGGGTCGTTATGTCCCAGCGAGCTATGCAATGAATTATCAAACGTAAAGTGATCGCGAGATTTGAACGGGAAAAGGATTTTGAGATTATTATAACTACGGAAAAAGCCAACAAATTAAAACGGCTTAAATGCAAATTAAAGGAAATTAAAAAGATAAAATCTATTAAATAAACGCTATCACTATATTTAAAATGATGTTTTTGTTTTTATGTTTTTACAAAACTGAAATAAAAACTACGCGACGTACAAATTAAAAAGTGAAACTTACACAATATTAACCCTAAAAATATGAAAAATACATTTTTACAATCCTAATGATAAAAGAAAATTTATAGAAAAAGAAAATTATTTTTATAACTAATTATCTAATTATTATTAATTAAAAACTATTTTTAACTATTTAATAATTACCTAAAATACAAGAAAATAGGAAATAAAGCTGGAAAAATAATATTAAGACTTAGAAAAGTCTAAAATATCAAACTAGAATTTTCAAAACTATTTTTGTATTTTTTTGATTATTTTTCTATTTTCTAGGAATTTTAAACTATTTAAAACTACTTTAAATTATTTAAAAATACAAACTTAACTAAGAAAAATCTAGAAAAATACTTTTTTGGCTTTTTATATTTATCTAAACTTAATAAAAATGAAAAATTATTTTTTTGAACCTTTTCTTAATTATTTGTATTTAAAGCTAATTAAAAATGCTTAAAAACTAATTTAAATTAAGAAAAATAGCAAATCAACTTAGAAAAATCTGAAAACTTCAGGAAAACTCTAAAATAATATAAGGAAGCTAAGAAAAATGGAAAAACATGGGGTTGTTAGGAGGAATTTGAAACTGAAGTGCAAAGGGCTTATCAATAAGCTCTTGGAATAAGCTAATGAGCACCAAAGTGAACCAACTGGTTATATAAGCTAATGTATGCTAAAACCACTCTAAGACAACCAATTGCATCTACTCCTAACCACTAATGAGCATTTTACCTAGGATTAAGCCAACTGAAATTTCAACAAAACAGTGGCTTGACCCCACTGTTTAAGCAGTTCTATAAGCTTAACCAATAAGCTAAGGTGAAAACTAAAAGCATGGCTCTCAAGACCACCTACCAGAGATCACATATCCAGATTTATAGCTAATTAGGACTAGTAATGAAGAAGATATTGAGCAAGTTAAAATGGCATAAATGGACAGGTTGCTGTTGAATGCAGCAAAACAGTGAAACAGGTACCTACTATAAGCTAATGTAACGGCTAATTCAGTAAGCTAAAACAAAAACCATGAATGTGGTCTTGAAGACCACCTAGCAGACTGCTTAAAGACCAAATTTAAGACCCTAACTAGATGAAATGAAGACTGTGCAATGACTGCAACTTCTGCAAAAACTGGTTTATTGGCGCACTTTGACTTTTAAGAACAAATTAGCATTTTGACTTTCTTGAGATTAGAATGCAAATGATTGACTGGAATGGATGAAATATGATGTAGTGAAAGCAATGCAAGCTAGATGATCAACTTCTAAACCTATGTGATATGATTACTGTACCTAGACTCCAACAGAAATGCAACAAGAACAGTGGGCTTATGAATTTGACTTTGAACTCAAATGACAGTAAGACAATGACAGATATGATAATAATAGACTATAACAAGAATAATGCAACTGATCTAATACAATATTCTACCCTTGAGCACAGTTGTAAGTTCTAATCCAAACACCCCTTTAGAAACAAATTTGCAATGAAAATGAAGCCAACTGATGAACAAGCTAGTGAAATAGATCAAATGGAGTTTAACTACTCTAAGTACCATTAAATAAACAAGACTAAACCAGATGTAAGCACAGATACATGTACAAAACCAATTATGCAAAATAGATTGAAAATGACAAGTGACATTCAAACTCACATGGGTCCAGCTTGGATTGCAGGCTAAAACCAGAATCCCCACTATGCTAAACTATTCTAAACCAACCCAAAATCCAGCTGCATCAACCCAATACCCATTTCCTTTTTCAATTTGAGCCCACAGTTGACTTGTGTTGACCATGAACCTAAATTACTTAAACTTTGAATGTGAGCTGATACAAAGCTAACATGAGCTTATACAAGCTTGTTTGAGATTAAATATAAGCTTCTGAAAGCTTAAACTTAAGATTTTAAGATTGAAAATGTTAGGAATTAGAAATTCCCGGTATTAAAGAGTCGGTCACCTCAAGTATATGTAATCGTTAGAAAGCTCGTAGTCGTAGTTCTTTTAAGTTAAGTAGTAATTTAGTTAAGTAACACCGTGGAGGACGGACGGGTCTTTACCCACTGTATGCCTGATCCACAGCCCAAAGTGTGGCGAGTTATGTAAGACTATAAATACTCTCTACCTTCCAAGGTAGAGAGTTGGAGCTCATAATAATATCTTTCACTTTCTCTCACTAAGTTCCCTAAACCTCTAACTTTCTCTCTCTAGAATTCCATCTATATGCTACTTTGTGTTATGGTTTGATGTGTATGTGAAAATTAATATCTAACAATTGGTATCAAGAGCCATGGTTAGATCACATCTTGCACATCTTTGGATTTATAGTGATTTTTAGGTGGTTTTTGAGTTTGAAAAAGTTTAGTGGTTTTTGCATCATTTGGTTGATTTCTTGTGTTAAAGTTTGAATTTTGTTGGTACTTTTATGTTTAGAATCATCAAAAGTGTTTAGGTTTTCATTTGGTAAGCTTGAATCATCTTGGTTGGGTTGTTTTTGGATTGAAAAGTGATGTTTATAAGGTTTTTCTTGCTAGCGACTTAGCTCACGGTTTAGTTTTCTTCATAGCGACTTGCTTCACAAAATTGTAGCGAGTTACAGTTTTAAACCTAGCGAGTTAGATCTAGCGAGTTAAAGTACAAGTAGTGGACTCTCCACTACGAGTAGCGACTTGGTGGTAGCGACTTGGTCTGTAGCGAGTTGCTCTTTAGCGACTTGTATTTCTAGCGACTTGTGTAGCGAATTACTGCCAAAATTTTGCTAGCGACTTGAGGGGTAGCGAGTTACTACTTAGCGACTTGCTTTGTGTCTAGCGACTTGGGACTCTAGCGACTTAGTTGACTGGTGTAGCGAATTAGTTGTTAGCGACTTGGTTCAAGAATTCGTAGCGACTTGGTTGATTTTTCCCGTCAAAACTTCAAACGGCCATAACTTTTGAACCGTAACTCCGTTTTCAGCGTTCTACCCATCAAAACGACCGTGAGAACGAGGAGAATGGCACGCCGAATGAACTAGTTAGTTCGGGTCAATCTTCAAGGTCTAAATCCGCTCAGAACAGAAGTTATTGAGGTTTTTAAGTTTTTAGACCTTAATTTCTCAGGAAAAACGGGCATAAACCAATCCGAATCACAACCAAACAACATCTCTGCTAATCCTACAAACAATCATATGTCCTAACACACAATTGTCTATCATTCCTTTGGTCATTGCTTAATGGTTTGGTCTTGATTTTAGTAAAATCCCGCGAAAGATTCTATTTCTCGGTTTGAATCATAGACTTGTAAAATCCCGTGCATTCTACCACATCATGTCTTACTCTACTGACCAAGTGATTTTAGAAGTGCTTAAATTGTATGATGATGTAGTCAACCCTGAGAATGTTAGCTACACTGAACGATTAAAGATGATTGAATCAATCAATGAGGATGTGATATCTCCGGGTTCAGACTTTGAAAAGACTGAAATGCACCAGTCAATGCTACAAAATGCCATGCTAGAGGAATGTAACATTGAGCCCTTTCAACTACTTTATCAGCACCTCAAACTACTTTTATCTACAACTATGGATCGAACAAGCAGTGCTCTCCTTCGTCAGGATTTTCCCATCTTGACAAGAACTGTGCTACTAAACTTAGAACAACTGAGGTTTCAAATTACTAAAGAGAAGTTCTCAACTGATGAATCTAATGCAGCTCTTCAAGTAATCTTCGATCAATTTCAGCCATTTATCCGGGGGGAATATTCCTCAGATTTTGATGATGAAATGACTGAAGTGTCTTTCAAGAAACACACTGGAATGGAAATTAGCGTGTTCATTGAGACATTCATACAACTCATGGATAATGTGGAGAAGTACATTGAGGAAGTTACATAAAAAGATGAAAACGTGAATGAGTGTCAGGTGCAGTTGAGAAATAGTTGTGATAAGTTGGGTAATGTATCTGTTAAAGAATCGGGTGTTGTTGAATGCAGAATGTCAGAGTCAACATATAATGATGAGTCGGGTAAAACACCAGATGATGGATCAGTTGGCACTGAATACAGAGGCTCAGAGATTGATAAGCTTGACACATCCAGCGGTCCAGTGACTCTCGTTACACATGTTGTGGATGCAGATAACAGACCAGAAATTGAGCAGGTGTCATGTAATGAGGTACCCTTTACTGTTCAACATAGTGCATCTGCTAAAGCACTTAAACAAACTGATCATAATGTTGAACATGTCTTTCATAAATGTTCTGTTACTGAGGCTGAGTCTGAGATTAAGTGTTTCAAAACAAAAGATTTGGTTGATAAGAAGGCTTTTGATGAACTTTCAAACAAATTCTCAAATCTTGAAAAATATTGCATTTCACTTGAAATCGCGATTCAGAGTAAAGAAGAAAGTTTTCAACTTAACAAACCATGTAAAAAACCGGAACTTCCTGAATTCCGTGAACTTTTTGAAATTAACACTTTGAAAGCTCAGCTTCAAGAGAAAGAGTCAACCATTTACAATCTGAAGAAACATATTTCTGTCTTGAATGAGAAAAGTAATTTAGTCATGAATACACAAGACATTGATGCTATTATAACAAGAAATAATGAACTGTCAATTTATGTGGCTAAATTACTAAAGGAAAATGAGTCTTTGAGAAAGCATCACGTAGAACTTAGTGAGTCTGTCAAAGAAGCTAGAACTAAGTCAATGGAACAAAACTCTTTGATAGAAAAAATTGATGAACTCAAAGCTCAACTTCAGGAAAAGAGTTTCGCTATTGTTGCCTTAAAAAATGAGCTTAGGAAAACTCTAGGGAAAAGTGTGAACACTAAGTTTACAAAACCATCAACCTTGGGGAAACCAGTTTCTCATCCCATTAGAAACCGGCCCATTGTTAGGCAGCCTACTGCGTTTATATCCGAAAGACCAAAATTTTCAAAAACACGGTTTGCCTCCCAAGTTGATGAGAAACAAGTTTTGTCAAAACCAGTCACTTCACCTGAGTTGCCTAAGAATTATGCTTCTAGTTCCTCTAAACCTCAACAAGCATCTACTTCTACTCCTAGCACCTCTAGGATTAGTTCGAAAACAGTGTCAAAATCAAGCATTAAAACCCAGAATTCATATGATATTAATGACTTGTGTAAGAACTATTATCTAGAAAAAGCTCGAAAAAAGGCACAGATTCGAAAAGACGGAATTTTAGGTGCAAGACCTAGGGTGATGAATTCTACGAGATTTCAAGGCACTGCTAGTAGTTGTAAACCACTACCTAGGAACACTCAAAAGACTAGGGATTGGCGTGCAGCTAAGAGTAGTTATTTGCATAAGAATGCTAAGCATGTAGAAAACAAAACTAGAAATTCTGAGTCTTTTCCACATAAGAAACAGTTTCCTAATTCACATGCCAAGGTACTATCCACTAAGACCACTAACGCGACTAAGGTTCAACATGTTGTGAAACAATACAAACCAAAAACTTCGCCTAGATGGATACCAACTGCTAAATCTTTGGAAACTAGGATCAAGGATAAGTCTTCCACTGTGCATAAGAAGCCTTACAATCCTAGACCTTGCCATAAGTGGATACCGTCTGGTAGAATGTTTAAGGATGCTGGACTTAGGTGGATTCCTACCGGAAAGCTGTTTTCTGATGAAAAAATCAAGGTTGACCGTGAAACCCCAAAGAGTTTGGATACTAATGTCACTAACCCATATATATGCAATCAAGCTTGTAATGTTAGTACAGGTACTCCTTACTCAGTTGCAGATACTTCGATCCTTCAATACATGGACTGGCTTAAAGTATGGATTACAAATGGATTGATATCTCATAACTCACGGGCTCAAGTTTCTCAACATTGATACTCAACCGGCAATGACGTCTGTTCAAATCAGTTCAGGCCTCGTACTTCATCATTATGGTGTCTGCAGATAACACTTCAGGCCCCGTTCTTCAAAGAAAAGAAAAGTGTACGCTCTTATGTGCGCTTTATCTTCAACTAAAGAGAAATTCTCTCATGAATGGCTATACTCATCTACATTCTTCATCAACAAGCTTCATGTTTTTCCACGCTCATTCATTCATCAAGTGGATCTATGTTCAATTGGTGTATACTCTTATTCACGTGTTAAATCAAAAATGGCAACTTCGGATGCAATTTTTGAGGGGGAGAAGAGTGAATATACTACATGATGATGGATGTTTGAATAATGGTTATACGACTTAATTTTTGATGATGATGAGTGTATATTCCTTTTGATGAAGAGTGAATATACTAAGGATAACTGGGATTCATTGTTTTGATTTTTGATGACTCTCCTCCAACGCCTAATGCTTCACTTACTAAGGATAATTGGGAATCAATGTTTGGGATTCATTGTTTTTCAAACATAGGTTTGATGAGTACTTTCAACCTCCGACGAATGTTGATCATCCAGCTTCTGAAGCTCATGCTCCGGTTTCTATTGACTCAACTGGTTCACCATCTAAGAAGTACTTCTTGGAATTCTCAAGAATCCCAAATCTCCAGTTATTCCTCAAGGCGTTAATAATGACTATCATAATATTGCAGTTGCACTCATGAATAATGATCCGCTCTTTGGTATTCCTTACCAAATCTTCACGGATTATTGTTCATGAATAGTGATCCGCTCTTTGGTATTCCTTTGCCAAATATTTACGGATTATTGTTTCTCTCAATGTGCACGCTATAAATCAACCACATGAACTTAAAGAAAAATGACTTCCTCATCCGCTCGAAGACATTATTGGTGAATCTTCCAGATCAGTCTCTACATGTTTACGTTTAAGGAAGAATGCATTGATGTTGAGGAATCATTTGTTCCGGTTCATTCAGTGGGACAATGTACATCCGATTGTATGTTGTTTTCACGTGTTGGGCATTTGACACAAGTTGATGACTTCAGAGTTAATCATTTATCACTTATTTGAGATTGAAGTTGTCTTTCACAAAGGCGTGTTCTTATTTGATAACTTGCTCGGGCTTAAGAATTTGAGTTGAAGACTTGGTTTATCTAGTTACCAGCAGTCGAGGTGGATGGTTGAAGACCTGGTTAACTATCACTATTAGGAGTTACGTTGTTTTACTCAGTGTCACATGCAGATGACGATGTGGATAATCTCAAGAGGTTTTAATGTCTCATACTTTGTTTGAGTAGTGAGTACTTAGAGATTTGCTTGAAGCATAGACTCTCGACACCGTTCTTCCGTCTTTAAGTGCAAGCTTAAGACACAAATGCGGGGAATTCGACTTCAGTTTCAAGTTTGGTATATCGGGTTTTTCATCAACAGTGGTCACTTCAAATTGTCTACATATGGGTTGATAAAGATAGTCAGAGAGAGTTTATGTAGCAGTTGATTCTCACAGGATTCATTTGGGCTATTTGAGTTCTTCTCACAAGATTTCAAGTTTATGGATTTATTATGTTTTGCTGATTCTGAGGTATCAAAACCAGCAAGGGGGAAGGATGTATTATTCCAACTATTTGGGGGAAATGGTCTCTGGAGCCTTTTGGTATGTGTTACCTCAGCGTTCAGTTGAAAGAAATGTGAGGAGAATATATGGTACGTGAGATGATATTGCTTATCGACATCTTCGATATGTTTAATGGTAAAGTGCATCAGGCTATTGCTTCATGTACACATTGGTATGATGATTCCAATGAGAGTGCAAACGATTAATGGGAAGAGATACATTTTAGTCATTGTTGATGACTACTCTAGATTTACTTGGGTCAAGTTTTTGAGGACTAAGGATGAAACTCCATCTGTCATCATCAAACTTATCAAGCAACTACAGGTTTGTCTTAACAACACGGTTAGAATTGTTCGAACAGACAATGGCACAGAGTTTGTTAATCGAGACTTAAGTCAATTTTATGAAAGTATTGGAATCAGTCATCAAAGAAGTGTTCCACGAACTCCTCAACAGAATGGTGTAGTTGAAAGACGAAATCGAACTCTTGTGGAAGCCGCTAGAACAATGCTAATTTATTCGAAGGTTCCAATGTTTCTATGGGCTGAAGCCATTGCTGCTGCCTGCTACACCCAAAATCGTTCTCTCGTTCACACCTCTCATGGAAAAACTCCATATGAACTTGTTCATAAACGAAAACCTGATTTATCCTATCTTCGTGTGTTTGGTGCTTTGTGCTATCCAACAAATGACGGTCATGATTTAGGTAAATTATGAGCTAAAGCAGATATTGGAGTTTCTGTAGGTTATGCACCAAACAAGAAGGGTTACCGAATCTACAACAAAAGAACCCGAAATATCATGGAAATAATTCACGTTACGTTTGATGAGCTGACCGGTCAAATGGCTCCTGGACACTCCAGCTCAGGACCCGCACTTCAAAACAGTCCTATTGGTTCATCCCTTGTTCCAAACTCCTCTCAAGAAACTCCATATGTACCTCCATCTGAAGATGATGTAAAGAAATTGTTTGATCCCATGTTTGATGAACTGTATGAGTCTACTACTAATGAGGTGCTGATCCCTACAACAGAGGATGCTCATATTCCAGTGAATGAAGTCAATCCATCAGTCTCAATATCTGTAAGTCAAGAAGCACATGCTGCTGATCCTTCAGTCTCATCAACAAATCATCATTCTTCAAATGTACATCATGGAAATGTTTCTGGCATCAATGATGAAGTTAATCCCTTTGCGACTCCTGAAGATGCTCCATTTGAAAACATATTTGCTACTCCTGAATCATCATCAGAACCATCTTCTTCAGGAGACATCGACTCAGCTACCTCAGTTCCTCAACAAATGCCACATGAACACCTCAGAAAATGGACTCACGATCATCCATTAGACAACATCATTGGAAATCCCTCTCGTCCTGTATCAACCCGGAAACAACTTGCAACCGATGCCTTATGGTGCTTCTTCAACTCCGTACTATCTAAGATCGAACCAAAAGATTTTAAAACCGCCATGAATGAAGACAGCTGGTTCAATGCCATGCAAGATGAAATTCATGAGTTTGATCGTCTTGATGTATGGGAGTTAGTACCTGCTCCAGACTGTGCTATGATTATAGCTCTTAAATGGATCTTCAAAGTAAAACTTGATGAGCATGGTGATGTGTTGAAGAACAAGGCTCGATTAGTTGCTAAAGGATATCGTCAAGAGGAGGGTATAGACTTTGAAGAATCTTTTGCTCCAGTTGCTCGAATCGAGGCAATCAGAATCTTTCTGGCTAATGCTGCTAGTAAGAACATGGTGGTATATCAGATGGATGTAAAGACGGCATTTCTGAACGGAGATCTTAAAGAAGTCGTCTACGTCAGCCAACCTGAAGGATTTGTGAATCAAGAGCATCCTACTCACGTTTATCGTTTGAAGAAGGCTCTTTACGGTTTAAAGCAAGCTCCAAGGGCATGGTATGATACACTGTCAAAGTTTCTTCTATCAACCGGATTCATCAAAGGAGCAGTTGATCCTACATTGTTCACCAGGAAGTCAGGCAAACATTTGATTCATGTTCAAATTTATGTTGATGATATTATTTTTGCCTCGACTGACCCAATGGAATGTGATCGGTTTTCAAATGAAATGAGTTCAAAGTTTCAAATGTCAATGATGGGACAAATGTCATTTTTCTTGGGATTACAAATTTCTCAAAGTCTCGGAGGCATTTTCATTAATCAATCTAAATATGCAACAGATATTTTAAAGAAATTTGGATTTGATTCAAGTGACCCTGTTGACACCCCCATGATTGACCGAACCAAACTAGATGAGGACCTCTCAGGGATCATGATTGACCAAACGAAATATCGAAGTATGATTGGATCCCTGATGTATCTCACTGCTAGTAGACCAGACATCTTGTTCTCTGTGTGCATGTGTGCAAGATACCAGGCTAAGCCTACTAAAAAGCACCTTGAAGCAGTTAAACGGGTCTTTCGGAATCTCCAAGGAACCATCAATATGGGACTATGGTACCCGAAGGACACCGGTATGTCACTAACGGCCTATGCAGATGCTGATCATGCAGGTTGTCAAGATACACGTCGAAGTACGTCAGGAGGTGCTCAGTTTTTGGGTGATAAGCTTGTAAGCTGGTCCTCAAAGAAGCAAATGAGTACTTCTATTTCCTCTACAGAGGCTGAATACATATCCATGTCATCTTGTTGTGCTCAAATCTTATGGATGAGATCTCAATTATCTGACTATGGCTTTGAATTCAACAAAATCCCTCTGTACTGTGATAATAAAAGTGCTATTGCTCTCTCATGCAACAACGTCCAACACTCAAGAGCAAAGCATATCGACATTCGACATCATTTCATCAGGGAACAAGTGGAAAAAGGTGTGGTGGAACTATATTTTGTGAGGTCTGAATATCAGTTAGCGGACATCTTCACCAAAGCTCTTCCAAGAGAACGTTTTGAGTTTATTCTTCCACGTCTTGGTTTGAAAAGCCTTCAACCAGAAACTCTCAAACGTCTTCAGGAGGAAGACGAGGAGTAAAGGTCTATCTTCATCTATCTCTTGTAAATAGTTATTTGAAAAACAAAATACAAAATTATAAAATCCTCAAAAATCAAATAGAAAAATATAAAACTTTCAAAATCCATAAAAATTTGAAAAATTCGAAAAATCTTCAAAAAATATTGTCATTTTGTCTTGTTTCTCTCGGTTCGATAATATCTACGGTCTTTGTGTTGTCATTCAAAGAATGACACGGGACTTTAGATGTTGTTCGAATTTAAAAAAAAAAAAAAAAAAAAAAAAAAATTAAAAAATCAAAAAATCAAAAATTATTTTTGGGAGAAAGAGAAATAGTTTATTGTCATTTTCAGGCAGTAACCCGGTTTTAAAAGAAAGAACAGAGCCATGTTTTAACATGTTTTCAAATTCCATGCTCTGATTCTATAAACATTTATCTCTGAAAACCAAATGCTTTGAAAAATAACTCGATCTCTATTTTTGATAATCATCTGGACTTATTTGTCAAAATCTCTATCTCTCAATCAACAACCTATGTCATTGATTGAGGGGGAGAATGATTTCAATTAAATCAAAAAGTTATTTGGCATTAAATTGTTTTTAAAAGATATACATGCATGTTTTATCAATGGAGTTTAAAGTCTTAAAATCCGATCAAATCAGTTCAAACGCTTTCATAATCAAGTCACAATTCTCCCTAAAAGCTTTCAAAATCAATTTAAATCTATAAGAGATCACAAATCTCAAATGATTTGATAATTGTGATCGGGGGAGAATGTGTGATTTAAATTGGATTTAAACTGATAAATAGGTAAATGGTTTTATAAGGATGTACATGCTATCCTGCCCACATGTGACAAACGATTTCAAATTTTCCATGCACATGTTGAGGGGGAGCATCTATCTTAAACCTATGATCTGAAATGTGATCAACTTTTCCCAATGTGCAGGTTCCCTCTAGTATGTGCAAAACTCTTTTCTAATCTTGAGGCACATATTGAGGGGGAGCAAATTTATGGAAACCTCATCCTTCCTGGAAATGCTTTATCTACTTGATTTGATCAAGGAAGTGATGGTGATATTTTTTAGAAAATGGTAATCAAAGAAGTAATTTCTTCCTCTTGCCTCCGTGTGCAAAACGATTTCAAATATTTGATGCACATGTTGAGGGGGAGCACTTATTCTAAATATATCAAAAACAATCTAGGTACAAAATGCTTTGATAATATATCACAAGTATCTGAATTGATTTTCAAATGGTTTCTATTGGATCCAATGGCAGATGAACAATACCAAATTGACCGACCAACTTTACTTTATGTACGGTGATATAAGGATGATAAGGTTAGGTATTGGTTCCCATGATCCGCCAGAACCGGAAGGATCTACCCAGGGACAATCCACTAGTTAGTGTAGAAGTCCTTAGGTATGATGATAAAAGGAGAAAAATGAGATATGGGAAGAGTGCGGACTAAGACTGAGCTAGTACTGGAACAAACCCAACAAGGTTCTAGTTATGAAGTCTCGGTAAGCACTGAAGGGGTTGAAGAATTAAAAAGAATTGAATGAGGAAAGGGTGAAAACAAATAGCCCTCCATTTATTCAACCTTAGGGCAGAAACCGGGTTCAATTCATATGCTACTGATGGTAACATCGGTATTGAAGACAAGACGTCATGGACCCAGTGACGCACTGCACTTCAACTTTCCAAACCACTCAAGTTCCTCTTAAAAGGACTTGTTTCATTCTCACGGGGAACCAACATTATCTATCGACTTTCTCTTAGAGATGGTTGATATTGAAGAAGGAGACCCTCTCCCTAGTCTCCGGCACAGGATCCAAATATGCACAAATTGAGTCTAGAGCCACGAGATCATCTATAAATCTCATTAGGACACTTTCAATGAAAACTCTCTGTTTCACACAATGTGGAAAGAGAGATTATATCTTGAGTCCTACGCATTATCCTTGTGGTATTGCCAGAACATCTGAGTGATGTGTTTACATATTCACAATGAAGATGGAAAGCCTTCTGGAGCCAACATCAAACAAGCTCCTGGTAGGTGGCATGTGAGATCTATTATACAGATCAACCATGTGACAACTGAACAGAAACAATGGGGCGATTCAATCTCTTGAATCAATCCTGGTTCAGGTTATGGATTGACGGATACCTTTGAAAACCTGTCTTTGTGCTTAAAAACTCTTTTCTTTAGCACATTGACTGTGTACTCATTTTTCAAACCAAAAGGTATTTTTATGATTGATAATTGATTTTCAATAAAACCTTCGTTGTATTGCAAAAACAATTTCTATTGAGCAATACACGATTGTTTTTCAAATCTCTTTTCATCAATCAGTGGACTTAACAATTCGCTGGTTCACTCACTCCGTGTTGTCTTCTTTGAGATGTTCCGGTGTGAGAACAGCTAGAACAGCTACGAAACCCTGTCAAGGAGATTCTTAGGAATCCTACCTGATCACAGGCAGTACTTGTACTGATCAACGGGGAACCGTGGGTCGTGTACCTCAATTCAACGAAAGTGATCAAAGACACTTTCGTGCGATTTGTTGCTAACTGTTGTATGCAGGTACGCCCGACGTTTGCAGCTGATCAGAATGAAGCGGTCAATCTATAGCCGCATGCTCACTTAACACATTCATCTCAAAAGAAATCATGATTAGTGCATCAATGACTCTGATATTTTCACACCAAGCTTCTGCTACGTTGCTGCCAATATCATGAATCAACTAAAGCTTCCGCTACTCTGATGAGAAGATATCATGATCCAGAATGTGAGCATGTCGGTCCCAAAGTCACAACATCACAAAGGATGTGTCAGAGATTGTTGATAGCTGATGATCTCCAAAGATGGCTCAAACTTATCATCACGTGGATCAGTAAAAGACCTCCACTTGGAATAACCAAACATGCATTGTGAAGAATCAATGACTACGAGTTTAAGTGCAAAGAACTACATCAAGAATGCAAGATCAAGTGTTAATGTAATATCTATTTGTATTCTATGTAATTTGTTACGTGATTAAGGTGACCTCCCTTAGGGGGAGATTGTTAGGAATTAGAAATTCCCGGTATTAAAGAGTCGGTCACCTCAAGTATATGTAATCGTTAGAAAGCTCGTAGTCGTAGTTCTTTTAAGTTAAGTAGTAATTTAGTTAAGTAACACCGTGGAGGACGAACGGGTCTTTACCCACTGTATGCCTGATCCACAGCCCAAAGTGTGGCGAGTTATGTAAGACTATAAATACTCTCTACCTTCCAAGGTAGAGAGTTGGAGCTCATAATAATATCTTTCACTTTCTCTCACTAAGTTCCCTAAACCTCTAACTTTCTCTCTCTAGAATTCCATCTATATGCTACTTTATGTTATGGTTTGATGTGTATGTGAAAAGTAATATCTAACAGAAAATTTCAACAGTAACTTGAAATATGGAATTTATCTAAAAACTTGAATTGAGAACTCAACAACACATTACAATGATAAGTTAACTTGAATGTGATATAAAGAAAGTGGAGTTACAACATTTAGACTTAAACTACTACTTTTATTAAAAAAAAGGACATTAAAGGAAAATTTAAAACTAAAACTACTTCTCTTCTTGCTTCTATCTTCCTTCTTTTATACCCCAAGTTGTTTCTCTCTCATGTCTGAGCAAATCCCACTTGAAATCTAGACCCTTGGATGGCTTAAAGAGATCCTGGCCCTTCAATAGATTTTTGGCGGGAAAAGAGTTTTAAGCAGGTGAGGCTTGAGTGTGAAGAGGGGGAGGTAATTATTGATTCTTGGATGTAGTGTTTGGAGGGGGGGACATGGTTAGTGATAAGGTGAGGGAAGGTTGTGTGTAGCAGGGGAGTTGCAGGGCTAGTGGGGGAGAAAAGGATTTGGCGCCAAAGGGTGGATTGACCAAGGATTTGACCAGAGTATTAATAATCAAAGGGGGGGTTCACAATTCATTATGACAGGGGTCCAAAGTCTAGGCAGGGTCCAAAATTAATTTGACAAGGGATTAAATGACAAGGACCTTTGTGTAATTTTCTGAAATTTAGGGACTATTACTGCCATTTCATCAAAGCTGCTCCAAGGACTAAAAGTGACACTCTCAAAAAGTATAAGGACCAAAATTGCCATTTTGCAATTTTCTAGGGGCCATTTCTGCCAAATTTCAAAGTTGAAGGACTAAACTTGTAATTTTCTCAAACTTTTGACATTTTTCACCAAAGGACTAAATTTGACAAGTTATGATTTTAAAAGGACCTTTGGTGATTTTTCTTTTGAAATTTTGACTCAGGGACTATTTTTGACAATTTTAGAAACTTGGGGGACTGAAACTGCCAATTATGCAAACTTTGCTCATTTTTCATCTGATTTTAAACATTTTGCATCTGAAACATATAAAATGCAATTTTGGAATATTTTCAGTATTTTGATGCATTTCTGAGCATTTTTAACCGTTTTGCAGTTCAGATTTGACTAAAAATGATGAGTATTTACACACTCATCATAGTTTCATCCGGTTCATGGCACAAAGTCTTGTCCAATTTGAATTCTATTCTATCGCCATAGTACCCTAATGAGTCCAAGAATGGTTTACCAAGAATCAAACGTTCCTTTATATTTTTCTCCATGTCGATAACCACGAATTCGGGGGTAGAAACAAATCTATCGACCTTGACAAAAGTACCACCTGTAATTCCTAATGGAGTAGCCCTGGTCTTATTCGCCATTTCAATCACTATATCCGTTTTCCAAAGATGGATTAATTTGAGTTTCAAGAATATGGAAAGTGGCATGTTATTTACGCTAGATCCAAAATCTACTATCCTAAGATATCATAACTCCCAACTGAACATGGAATAACTAACCCGTTTGCGCTAATATCCTTAACTGAAAATAAATTGATTTCTAACCTGGTTATATTTTCTGGAACATAGTTACGCCGTAACTCGGGGAAATAGTTACGGCGTAACTGATCCTAGTTGTCGACAATCACTTTTTCCAAATTTTCTGTTGTAGATTTGCACTCCTCACTCTCACCTTGCGAATTATTATCAGCAAAAATGGCATTGCACACTACCATAGGTTTGGTCCCCTCTGGTTCAATGTTACTTATCTCTATCTCTGCACTGAGCTTTTCCACCATGGCTTTAAGGTTTTTTAGGGTTTCGTCGTGCCTTGAAAGATTCTTATTTGTGTTTTTGTGGAAATCCCTTAGCCATTTATCTTGTTCTTTTTGCTTCTGGGCTGAATTTTCCAAGAACTTGTTTATGGTCTCTTCAAGGTTGGGCTTTCTTTCTCCATAAGGCCCACGGTTGTAATTTCCATGATACCCATTACTATTTCAAACATCTCCGTAAAACGGTCGATTTTCTCCACATTTAGCTTCTTCGATTATGTTTTCTTCGTTAACGTGAGGACAATTCTTGGTGAGATATCTTCCCCTATAGCTTTCACACCCCACTTGGATGGCATGAATGGTTTCTCTGACTTTTAGCATATCTCGACTCAGATTTTCAATTTTGCTAGCGATGGTTGCAATTCCGTCAAAACTTCCGCCTCGGTTTCTTTTGCTTCCTCCATCGTGCCATTTTTGGGAGTGCTCGGCCATTTTTTTAATGGCTTTAATTGCTAAAGTAGGAGTCATGTTCGGGATCGGTCCTTGATAGTCCAGCATCTGTCTTGTAGTCACGTTGATTCCTTTGTAGAAGATGTTGACTTTTTGCTGGTTGTTTAGATCATGTGTAGGACATTTGTAAAGGAGATCGTTGTATCTATCCCAGGCTTGATACAACGTTTCATCGTCTTCTTGCTTGAAATTATGGATTTCCAAGAGCTGGTTAGAAATCTTTGACGGAGGGCAATACCTCTTGATGAAGTGCTCCTTTAGTAGAGCCCAAGTATTAACTGCCCCAGTGGGCAATCTTTCAATCCATCTTCTGGCAGCCCCAATAAGAGTCATGGGGAACAGCCTTAGCATAACAGCGTCATGAGATACACCCGGACCGTTGAAAAGGCTTGCGATGTATAAGACATTTTCAACGTGCTCATACGCATCTTCGTCCCTATTTCCTGAAAAAGGGTTAGCACGAAGCTCCCTCATAAATTGGTCTTTAATTTCGAAACGGACATTAGCTCTAATTGCCGGTCTTACGAGACCCGACCCTTGTTCTGCTCTTGTCAACGCCAAATATTCCTCAAGAGTGAGGTCATCAATGTTAGCAACTTCCATAGTACCTGAAAACTTGAAAAGTGATCGTGAGAAAAAAAATTTAAAACAAAACAAAAATGAAAGACTTAATAGAAATCCTAATATAACTCCCCGGCAACGGCGCCAAAAACTTGATGCAGGTTTTACTGACCAGGTTTTAATATTTATAACGTCTTGTTATACCTATGGTCTACCCTAATGCACTAATGGGCAGTGTACCCGGTCGTGTGTAATGTAGTATTAGGTAAAACCGAGGTCATCCCAAGAGCTTTGTGTGTTGGATTAATACTAATTCTAGGTGTCACAGATTTTAAGATGGTTTAATTAATTAACTGATTAACTACTAACGCAAATAAAGGCAAAGATGTAATCAAATAAAGGAGAGTGGTGCTAACCTATTTATTCATCCTAGCTAGTAATGTCTACATCTAATTACTTCCAATAACTTCAGGTGGGGTCAAAGTCGAGAGGACATCATTTGGTCAGTTCGCCCTAACCTATCAGCAAAGATGCCACCACTGGAGAAGTCAGTGTCCCCTCATAAGTCCAGTTGTTCGTGGTCCCCTAAGCCGAGTCATTAAGTTCCGCTACATGCTAGACTTATAATAGTGAGTGCCCGGGCGCTAGCATCTTAGACACTCACCCCCTAATTCTTAAGTTCATCCAAACGGTAGATGATCAGTTGGTCAAATCGCAGAAGTAGAAAGGGTCGTCAGTTGGTCATATCTTACCCTTCCCGTCTCAGTCTACTCACTTAGGGTCAGTTGGTCATATCTCCAAAGCAACTAGCCTCTACCGGCATTCAAAACTACCGAAACAAGGGTAGCTACCAATAAACTATGCATGCATGCACTAGATCTGCTGGTTACGGCGTAACCTTAGAAGGGGTTACGCCGTATCTTCAATAATTCTTGGTTACGCCGTAGTTTATGCACGAATTATGGCGTAATTATCAGTGGCGCGGAACCTCATTTGACCTAATATAGTTACGTCGTAATCTTTTGGGAGAGTTACGTTGTAATCTACTGATAAGTTGGCTTTCTGAGTCACGCTTTAGTTACGGCGTAATGTGAGAGATGAGTTACGCCGTAACTTCTTCAAAGTGAGCATACTATGATAAATCTTTAATAATTCTCCAATTCCGCGTCTCTTTAGCTCCAATGCTCGTAATTTACCTGAAAGTGGAATATAATGGAAAACAAGCGTAAATCCATATAAATGATATAAATTGCAAGCATTATCGGGGGAAATTGACACTTAATATTCAGGATAATTTGATGTTATCAGTGATCATCCTTTATGTTACCACAGCAAATTGAGTTCGCGTTTTATCAGCCTTTTGAAATTCTTGATCGCATTGGCGAGGTTTCGTATCGTTTGGCTTTATCTCCTCAGTTATCTCACGTTCATAATGTGTTTCATGTATCTCTTCTGAGGGGATACAACTATCATCATCTTCATGTGATTTCCTATCCGTTAGATTTGATCCGAGAACATTTGACATTTGTGGAAGAGCCTGAGTCTATTTTAGATCGCCAAGACAGAGTCATGAGAAAGAAAGTCATTCATTTTGTTAAGATTTTGTGGCGAAACCATCCGGAGCGGGAGGCTACTTGGGAAACCGAGGTGTCTATGCGATCTAGCTACCCGCATTTCTTTGCTTGATTCGGCACATTGTTTTCTTTACGTCTTTTTAATTTCGAGGACAAGATTTTCTTTTTAGAGGGGAAGAATTGTAATAACCTAGTTTTCGTTTATTATTTCCGTCATATATTTGAACCTAAAAAGACCCAAATTAAAATTTGAAACTTTGTTAGACGCGACGTTGAGAGAACTTGTTTACGAATTATAAAGACTACACAATTTAATCTATAGTTAATCTATGATATGAAGTATATATTTTATTTTAACCTACGTTAAATAAATAAATTTCCTAGACCCTTTTTATTTTAATTTTGTGCATTACTTACTTAATCATAAGGTGTCTAAATACAAAAAAAAAAGAAAAAAAAAAAGGAAAGAATCCCCCCATTTAATCAAATTATTCAGCCATTAAGAAATTGTTCCCTCCTTTTATTTTTTATAACCGGCCATCTCTTCTCAAAAACCCTATTCGACTATAAAAAAAAGAGCGGCATCCTCCATTTTCTTCCAAAAACCGAATTGTGTTCCTCCCTAAAAACCCTTGTCGTCCCTTGCCATTGCACACACACCTTTTCCTTTGATTCGTGGCTGCTATTCCACGAAGAATTCGTGATCCTTGAAGCTAGGAGACTTGGGAAATTCGTTGGTGAAAGATTGGTAGTATACGATTTGGTGTTTGTGATTCCTTTGGCTCGTTATTTTCTTTGCTAGTCGATTTGGTACACATATCTCTTACTCTTTAATTCATACGTATAATATGATCATGATACAAATGATATAACATATGATTGTTGGCTTAATAATGGTGTTTGATAAGTATTTGCAATTCGCTTAAATAAGTATGCATAATAGTATTTGCAATTGGCTTAAATAAGTATGATTAATTGTGAGAATGATATGAGATGAAGTTTAAGATGTGTGTCATGTTTATGTCATTATAATTTGTGCTTTAACATCATCTTTGATCAAATCTATGAATTACATATGAAAATGGAATGAGAAACATGTGTTATTATGGCCTTTAATTAACCCTAAAATTGGACAGCATAATATGATGAATTTGTGTGTGTTATAGATCGAATTGTATAAGTGCAATATTCTTGGTTTTTGTAGGAAAAACTTATTTTATGTCTTAACTCCCAAGTGGTTTTGAGGTGTATTTCCTGAACACTTTCTGGGCAGGTCTGGAAATATGGATTTTTAAACCAAACTTAGACTCTGAGATAAAATCCACCAAATTTTGTGAAATTACTTAACTAATGTGGAAACCTCTGGGAATTTTCTTGTAATTTTTGGAATACTTCTGATGGGTTTAAAAATTCATGTAAAACTGGTACAGATGTGAGATTAAGAAAATGAAATATAAAAAGATGATATCAATAAGTAAAACACTTGTGAATGCATAAGAAACTTATAAAATGAATATATTGGTAATATGTGAGTATATTTACTGTAGATATTGTGAAGAGGGAGAAGTGATTTGGCTTTGTGTGCCTTGCTCTCGTGCACACACTTTGAGGTACATATATTCCGTCATTTCAGTAATGACACATCTTTTCTCTCATGACTCTTGTCCATTTTGATATCCGATTCGTATTCTCCTTACTTTGATTTGATATGATTTGTTTTGCTATGATCCTCTGATTTGATATTCGATTATTTATTCGTTTGATATGTTATCCGTTTGAGATCCCTTATTGATATGATTCCATTATATGATCAGTTTGATATGATATGATTTGTTTTGTTTGGTTGCCCGAGCTAACTAGCCATGGAGGTACCATGGCCATGTCATTGATGCACCAATGGCATGACACTATTTTGGGTGGTGTGATTACTCCTTGGCATTCCCTTATGATATGATTATGATATTTGTGCACTAGGCTATTATAACTACGTATGTACAGGCTCGTATTGGCATATGTATATTTGATTTGTTTTTCATGGAGCATATGGATGCATCCTAGATACTCAGTTCGGTTTTGGTGATGTGGTGCGTGTGTGTAATACACCCCCTCACATTTTGGTACATTTGGGCTAGCTACCCATGTACACTTTGATATGAATTGATGAATTTGATATGATATTGGTTATGCTATATGATTTGTAGATTTGGCTATTGGAGTATCTCCTTTAGTATTAGGTGCTCGTGGCAACATTCTGATTCTGGTTATTATGTGATTATCTGATATTCTAATTTATCCGTTTATTATGTCATGTTTTGTTCAGTTGTTCAGTTGGCTATTTGTTCATTCAGTACTCATATGTGATTCGTTTGACTACCATGTTCTCTCTCTTATATTCGGTTCATTTGATTACTTTGATTATTCTTCGGATTACCATGCTTATTCTTCAGTTGGGATTTTCCATTTGTTATGATATTTGTTTTGGCTTCGTGTATTTGATTCGGATTTTGATTATCGTTTATATATATTTGTTTATATATGTTCACTGAGCTTTAGCTCAGCCGCGTCTTCTTTTTCATGCGGCAGGTATTTAGCTGGGAGCAGGGATATGGGATTTCGAGAGTAGGAGTGGAAGACCTACCCAAGTGAACCCTTTTGTTGGACCTTTGGCATTTTGAACTATCTTTTATTCAGTATTTTGGACCATGTTATTTCAGTTATTGGTTATGTTTCTGAACTTTGGATGACTTATGTTTTGATGACTTTTTATGATTTTAATAAAAGTCTTCCGCTTGCATTTTTATTAGTATGTTCTGATATGGCACCATAATGTGGCATTCGGACCCTTGTCGTGTTGGGGTGTCACAATTATAGAATCAGAGCCTAGGTTTTGCGACCCTTAGGATTTGGCTGACCTGTGAGATTGGGTAGACATTAGGTTTCTTTTGTTTTTCTCTGCTCCCTTTCGTATTTGTTTCTCATGCCTTTTGTTTGTTGGTTTTGTTTTCGTTTAGATGGTGAATACGCGCCACAACACTCCTGATCCTGCTTTTGCTGCGGCTGTATCTCAGCAAGTTCAGCAACTTCTCCCCTAGCTTCGTACTGAACTTTTGGAAGAGCTTCGTGCTGGTTTTACCAGTAGCAGCGGTGGATCTGGTGGTGGAGGTCAACCCGTAGATATTCATGCTTGGCTCGAGCGGTTCATTAAGCAGAAACCGCGATCTTTTACTTCAGCTACTACTCCCATTGAGGCGGAGAACTGGATCTCCCATATCGAGAAGATATTTGAGGTGCTTGGGGTAATTGACGAGTTTAAAGCTCGGCTCGCGAGCTACAAGTTTGAGGGTGATGCGCTGAGTTGGTGGAAAGCTCATCGACAGGAGAAGAATGGTGAACCCTATGTGGTGGCTTTGACTTGGGCTCAGTTTCGTGAGGTTTTCTTACAGCAGTACTTTCCTTTCTCCGAGCAGCAGAAATGTGAACGGGATTATCGCTCGATTAAGATGTGGGAGAACGAGACTAATTCTGACTATATGAAGAGGTTTTCACGTGATATCTGGGTGTGGCAGCTGGGTCGTCACAAGAACAGTCACGACACTTCAAGTGGGGACTTCCTGATCGTATTCTGGGGCAGCTGGTTAATATTGAGTATGATGACGTGTCAGAGGTAGCGAATGCGGCACGCAATATAGAGATTATGTGGGAGCGGTCCGGTTACTACAAATGGGACCGTAATGGTGATTGACGTCAGAGTTATCAGGGTGGAAACCAGCGAGGTTCTGAGCAGCGTTCTAATGATTATCGATGTCATGATAGGCAGGGTAACAGTGGGCATGGTGACAACGGTCAGCGAAACTGGCGCGACTGCGACCAGCAGTATCATCGGGGATGTCAGGATTATCGTGGGTCTGGTTCTGGTTATGGTTCGGGTTCTGTTCATGGTTCTAGTTCCGGCACGAGGAGAAATGGTGATGAGAAGGCGGCGACTTCTAGCCGTGATGTGACGAAAGCTTCAGGTACTCTTACGGGCATTTTATCTATGTTTGATCACGATGTTGTATCTATTTTATTTGCGCATCATTTGGTTTTACATCTAGTTCACTTGATTACACTTTGTCTTTGACAACACCACTAATGAGCATGGTAATTATTGATTCTGTGTATTGTAATCATCCTTTATGTTGTGATAACCACAGCAAATTGAGTTCGCGTTTTATCAGCCTTTTGAAATTCTTGATCGTATTGGCAAGGTTTCGTATCATTTGGCTTTACCTCCTCAGTTATCTCACGTTCATAATGTGTTTCATGTATCTCTTCTGAGGGGATACAACTATCATTATCTTCGTGTGATTTCCTATCCGTTAGATCAGATCCGAGAAGATTTAACATTTGTGGAAGAGCCTGAGGCTATTTTAGAACGCCAAGACAGAGTCATGAGAAAGAAAGTCATTCCTTTTATTAAGATTTTGTGGCGAAACCATCCGGAGCGAGAGGCTACTTGGGAAACCGAGGAGTCTATGCGATCTAGCTACCCGCATTTCTTTGGTTGATTCGGTACGTTCTTTTCTTTACGTCTTTTCAATTTCGATGACGAAATTTTCTTTTTAGAGGGGAAGAATTATAATAACCTAGTTTTCGTTTATTATTTCCGTCATATATTTGAACCTAAAAACGACCCAAATTAAAATTTAAAACTTTGTTAGACGCGACATTAAGAGAACTTGTTTACGAATTATAAAGACTACACAATTTAATCTATAGTTAATCTATGATATGAAGTATATATTTTATTTTAACCTACGTTAAATAAATAAATTTCCTATACCCTTTTTATTTTAATTTTGTGCATTACTTACTTAATCATAAGGTGTCTAAAAAAAAAAAAAAAAAAAAAGGAAAGAATCCCCCCATTTAATCAAATTATTTAGCCATTAAGAAATTGTTCCCCCCTTTTATTTTTTATAACCGGCCTTCTCTTCTCAAAAATCCTATTCGACTATCAAAAAAAAAAAAAAAAAAAAAGGAGCGGCATCCTCCATTTTCTTCCAAAAACCGAATTTTGTTCCTCCCTAAAAACCCTTGCCGTCCCTTGCCATCACACACACACTTTTTCCTTTGATTCGTGGCTGCTATTCCAAGAAGAATTTGTGATCCTTGAAGCTAGGAGACTTGGGAAATTTGTTGGTGAAAGATTGGTGGTATACGATTTGGTGTTTGTGATTCCTTTGGCTTGTTATTTTCTTTGCTAGTCGATTTGGTACACATATCTTTTACTCTTTAATTCATACGTATAATATGATCATGATACAAATGATATAACATATGATTATTGGCTTAATAATGGTGTTTGATAATTATTTATAATTGGCTTAAATAAGTATGCATAATAGTAAATAAAAACCCTAGTTATATATATGAATTTGGTGTATTGATTTCTTGATTAATTGTGAGAATGATATGAGATGAAGTTTGAGATGTCTGTCATGTTTGTTTCATTATAATTTGTGCTTTAACATCATCTATGATCAAATCTGTAATATATTGGATTTCACATACACATCAAAACATAACCAAAGTAGGCGTACAAGATGAGTTCTAGAGAGAGAAAGTTAGAGGTTTAGGGAACTTTAGTGAGAGAAAGAAAAATCTTATTATGAGCTCCAACTCTCTACCTTGGAAGGTAGAGAGTATTTATAGTTATTACATAAAACGCCACCTATCGGGCTATGGATCAGGCATACAGTGGGTAAGACCCATCCGTCCTCCACGGTGTTACTTAAACTAAATACTACTTAACTTATATTAATCTACGACTACGAGCTTTCTAACGATTACATATACTTGAGGTGACCGACACTTTAATACCTGGATTTTCCAAATCCTAACAATCTCCCCCTAAGGGAGGTCACCTCAAGCATATACTAAAATTACATTGAATACAAACAGATATTACATTAAAAATTGTTCTTTCATTCTTGATGTTGTACTTTGCTCCGAAGCTCGTAGTCATTGATTCTTCTCATTGCATGTTTGGTTAATCCAAGTGGAGGTCTTTTTACTGATCCACGTGATAATAATTTTGAGCCAGCTTTTGAGATCATCAGCTAACAAAAATCTCTGAGACATCCATTGTGGTGTTGGTATTATGTGATGTTGTGACTTTCGGACCGACATGCTCACATTCTGGATCATGATATCTGCTCATCAGAGTAGCGGAAGCTTTCGAAGTTTCATGATATTGGCAACAGCGTAGCAGAAGCATGGAGTGAATATATCAGAGTCATTGATGCATTAATCATGATTTCTTTCGAGATGAATGTGATGTGTGAGCATGCAGCTATGGATTGACCGCTTCATTCTGATCAGCTGCAAACGTAGGGCGTACCTGCATAAAACATTTAGCAATAAAGCGCACGAAAGTGTCTTTGATCACTTTCGTTGAATTGAGGTACACGGCCCACGGTTCCCCGTTGATCAGTACAAGTACTGCCTGTGATCAGGTATAATTTCGAAGAATTTCCTTGACAGGGTTTCGCAGCTGCTCTAGCTGTTCTTAAACCGGAACGTCTCAAAGAAGACAACACGGAGTGAGTGAACCAGCGAATAGAGATTCACTGATTGATGAAAAGAGATTTGAAAAACAATCGTGTATTGCTCAATAGAAAATTGTTTTTGCAATACAATGAAGGTTTTAATGAAAATCAATTATCAATCATAAACACCTTTTGATTTGAAATATTCGTACACGCTCGATGTGCTAAAGAAAAGAGTTTTTTAGCACAACGACCGGTTTTTTAAGGTATCCGCCAATCCATAACCTGAACCAGGATTGATTCAAAAGATTGAATCGCCCCATTGTTTCTGTTCAGTTGTCACATGGGTGATCTAATGAGTGGATCTCACATGCCACCTACCAGGAGCTTGTTTGATGTTGGCTCCAGAAGTCTTTCCATCTTCATTGTGAATATGTTTACATATCACTCAGATGTTCTGGCAATACCACAAGGATAATGCGTAGGACTCAAGATATAATCTCTCTTTCCACATTGTGTGAAACAGAGAGTCTTCATTGAAAGTGTCCTAATGAGATTTATTGATGATCTCGTGGCTCTAGACTCAATTTGTGCATATTTGGATCCTATATCGGAGACTAGGGAGAGGGTCTCCTTCTTCAATATCAACAATCTCTAAGAGAGAGTCGATAGATAATGTCGGTTCCCCGTGAGAATGAAACAAGTCCTTTTAAGAGGAACTTGAGTGGTTTGGGAAGTTGAAGTGCAGTGCGTCACTGGGTCCATGACGTCTTGTCTTCAATACCGATGTTACCTTGGTAACCACCAGTAGCATATGAATTTGAACCCGGTATCTGCCCTAAGGTTGAATAATTGGAGGGCTATTTGTTTTCACCCTTTTCTCATTCAACTCTTTTTCATTCTTCAACCCCTTCAGTGCTTACCGAGACTTCATAACTAGAACCTTGTTGGGTTAATTCCAGTTACTAGTTCAGTCTCAGTTCGCACTCTTCCCATATCTCATTTTTTCTCCTTTTTATCAATATACCTAAGGACTTCTACACTATCTAGTGGATTGTCCCTGGGTAGATCCCTCCGGTTCTGGTGGATCATGGGAACAAATACCTAACCTTATCATCCTTATATCACTATACATAAAGTAAAGTTGGTCGGTCTATTTGGTATTGTTCATCTGCCAATGGAACCAATTTGAAAACCATTTGAAAATCAATCCAGATACTTATGATATATTATCAAAGCATTTTGTACCTGAATTGTTTTTGATGTTTTTAGAACAAGAGCTCCCCCTCAACATGTGCATCAAGTATTTGAAATCGTTTTGCACACGGAGGCAAGAGAAAGATTTAACTTCTTTGATTACCATTTTGTAAAAGATATCAACATCACTTCCCTAATCAAAACAAGTAGATAAAGCATATTAGGGAAGGATGAGGTTTTCATAAGCTTGCTCCCCCTCAATATGTGCCTAGAGGTTTGTAAGAGTTTTGCACATACAAGAGGGAACCTGCACATTGATCACGTTTCAAATCTTTGTGGTTTAAGACAGATGCTCCCCCTCAACATGTGTATGAAAGTTCTTGAAATCGTTTGACACATGTGGGAAGGAGAGCTTATACATCCTTATAAAACCATTTACTGAATTATCAGATTAAATCCAATTTAAATCACAAATTCTCCCCCGATCACAATTATCAAATCATTTGAGATTTGTGATCTCTGTAGATTTAAATTGATTTTGAAATATTTTTAAGGAGAATTGTGACTTGATTGTGAAAGCGTTTTAACTGATAAGGATCAGATTTTGAGACTTTAGACTCCATTGATTAAACATGCATGATTATCTTTTGAAAACAATTGTATGACATAAGTTGTTGATTGAGAGATAGATATTTTGACAAACGTTAAGTCCAGATGATTTCCAAAAATAGAGTCCGAGTTATTCTTCAAAAACAATTAGTTTTCATTAGATAGTAAGTAATTGTTTATAGAATCAGAGCATGAGATTTGAAGACCAATATAAAGCATGGCTCTGTTCTTTCTTTGAAAAGCGGGTTACTGCCTGAAATGACAATAAACCATTGTTTCACTTTCTCCCAAAAATATTTTTTGATTTTTTTTTTAATTATGTACATTCGAAGATCATCTAAAGGCCCGTGTCATTCTTTGAATGACAACACAGAGACCGTAGATATTATCGAATTGATAAAAACATGACAATAATGACAATATTTTTTGAAAATTTTCAAGATTTACAAATTTTTATGGATTTTTGAAAGTTTTATATTTTGCAATATGCTTTTTGTTGGTTTTGTAATTTTGTATTTTGCTTTTTGAATAACTATTTACAAGAGATAAATTAGTTTAAGAGGATGATGAAATGAGTACCAAGATAAGGATATCGTTCAGCACGTTGTAGAAGAAAGAAATCAACATCTCTTAAACTTTAACCACCAAAGCATTCGAGGCTTCTAAGACAATTGTCTGAACATGAGCCTTCTAAATGAGAATCTTTGGTAGCTTCCTCCAAAACCGTCAATCTTCGAATTAAGACAATTTCCCCCAAGAAGTAGAGTGGGAAGAAAAAATAGTCTCATTGAATGAAGCTCAACAACCCAAAGAAACATGAAAACACCAAAGTAACAAGTTGAACCAGAGATCCTTTCTGCGGTTATCAAACTCGGATACATGATTAAGCCCGATCACATGAACCTGTTGTGCATCCCCGATGTAAACATCATTTTGCAGATTTGTGCAGTCGTCTGTATGGGAGAACAATTATATCAACATCTTCAATTCACCAAATGTATTCTAGTTATCTTACATATAACCAATCAGCCCATAATGTACACATGTACCCAACCAGAGTGGATACTATGAAATCCAAGTAACATGTTGAATCACTGATTATCTCTACGGATATCAACTCCGGAATACCTGAATAAGCTCGATCAAGTGATCATGTTGTGAGTCCCTGATGTACACAAATCTCTCCCCTGATGGTTGCGATCTCATCGAAATCATCATTACATAGTGTACATGAAGCACTAACCGGAAGCACATTATCATAACCTATATCGAAGATGTCGATAAGGAATACCATCTCACGCTCCAAATATTCTTTTCATATTTCTTCCTACTGAGAGCTGAGTTAACACATACCAAAAGTATCCAGAGACCACTTCCCCTAAATGGTTGGAATAATACATCCTTCCCCCAAATAGTTAGATTAATATATCCTTCCCCCAAATAGTTGGAATAATACACCAAAGGCTATGAGTAAACACTGAGTTTCTCTACGGTTATGACATTTGTCTTTCCTGGGATTACTTCAATAGAGACGAAGTATTAGGTTCATCACGTGTACTCGTTGTGTGTTTAGATGTATGTCTCCTTCCCCCTTGCTGGTTTTGATACCTCAGAATTAGCAAAACATAATATACCCAAAAACATGAAATCTTGTGAGAAGAACTCAAATAGCCCAAATGAATCCTGTGAGAATCAACTGCTATAGAAACTCTCTCTGACTATCTTTATCAACCCATATGTCGACAATTTGAAGTGACCACTGTTGAAGAAAAACCCGATATACCAAACTTGAAACTGAAGTCGAATTCCCCGCATTTGTATCTTAAGCTTGCACTTAATGCTGGAAGAACGGTGTTGAGAATCTATGCTTCAAGAAAATCTATAAGTACTCACTACTCAAGCAGAGTATGAGACATTAACACCTCTTGAGATTATCCACATCGTCATCAGCATGTGACACTGAGTAAAACAACGTAACTCCTAATAGTGATAGTTAACCAGGTCTTCAACCAACCACCCCGACTGCTGGTAACTAGATAAACCAAGTCTTCAACTCAAATTCTTAAGCCCGAGCAAGTTATCAAATAAGAACACGCCTTTGTGAAAGTCAACTTCAATCTCAAATAAGTGATAAATGATTAACTCTGAAGTCATCAACTTGTGTCAAATGCCCAACACGTGAAAACAACATACAATTGGATGTACATTGACCCACTGAATGAACCGGAACAAATGATTCCTCAACATCAATGCATTCTTCCTTAAAAGTATACATGTAGAGACTGATGTGGAAGATTCACCAATAATGTCTTCGAGCAGATGAGGTAGTCATTTTCCTTTAAGTTCGTGTGGTTGATTTATAGTGTGCACATTGAGAGGAACAATAATCCGTAAAGATTTGGCAAAGGAATACCAAAGAGCGGATCATTATTCATGAACAATAATCCATGAAGATTTGGTAAGGAATACCAAAGAGCGGATCATTATTCATAAGTGCAACTGCAATATTATGATAGTCATTATCAATGCCTTGAGGAATAACTGGAGATTGGGCTTCTTGAGTAGTCTGAGAAGTACTTCTTAGATGATCAACATTCGTTAGCGGATGGAAATACTCATCAAACATATCTTGAAACAATGAATCCCAAACAATAAATCCCATTTATCCTTAGTAAGTGAAACATTAGGCGTTGGAGGAGAGAAACATGAAGTTGCCAACATCCATCAACATGTAGTAAATTCACTCTTCTCCCCCTCAAAAATTGCATCCGAAGTTTCCATTTTTGATTTAACCAGGTGAATAAGAATATACACTAATGAACGTAGATCCACTTGATGACTGAATGAGCATGGGAGAAACATGAAGCTTGTTGATGAAGAATGTCGATGAGAATGGACATAAACATGAAGATTTCTCTTCTTCTGAAGATAAAGTGCACTGAAGCGTACACCTTTCTTTTCTATGAGGAACGGGGCCTGAAGTGTTATCTGCAGATGCCATAATTTTGAAGAACAAGGCCGGAACTGATGTGAACAGATGTCATTGTTTAGAGTCCAGTTATATGTTTAGAGCCGCCCGAATCCAAATACCAAGGGACGATTTGTACGACCTGCTTTGGACAACAGACGAAGACAGAGAATTGGAAACATTGGATCCCCACGTGCTCATGAGGTCCTTTTGGTTAGCACAAACAATCTTTGAAACAGCAGAAACCCTAGGTGTAATGCCATTGTCACTAGGAGCTGAACTAGTAGAAGCATCAGACTTAGTCGAGGGACATTTTGTGCTTAATGGGATTATTCTACCAGTTGGCTTCCAAACCTTACAGGCACTACTCTAGGCATAGTGGATCTAGTTAAGGGGCAAGGTTTGCCATTCGTGAATATTCGACCTGTTGGCTTCCACTGAAATCCTACATTGGTAAAAACCTTCCCTGTAGGTTTCCAGGATTGCTTAATCTGTTTCGCTTTCCAAACTTTCTTAACTGGGGTATGATTCTTAGATCTCTGAAATAACACAACACATTTATCATGATTACCAGAAGATAGACATTCTTTACAGGTTTTGCAGACAACATAAGACTTCGAATTAATTTCAGTAAGCTTGGAGCTAATACTAGAACCAACACGCTTCTTTTTGTTCAAGTCAAACTTATTTTCCCTATGGTGTTCTTTCACTTTCTTCTCATGATCACTTTTAGTCAGCGAAATTCTGTCCTTCTTTGTATTGCTACAAGGTTTTGACCTGCTAACTTTAGTGTCAATATTAACATCAATAGAAGTGATGACGGGAGCCTTAGTTTGTTTTACTGCCATTTGATTTTCTGGTCTAGAAGTGTTGGGTTCTGAGGCTTTTAGAGGCACATTAAGAGTCACATTCTTATCCTTAGGCATAGAACTAGGTGCAACTATTCTATCTCGCCTATTACTCGCTTTCGGACTTGTGACAATTACATACTCTAAGAGTTCCTGAGATCGTTTGGCATCCATGCATGCATAAGTGATTGCACTATCAAAAGGCTTATCTAATCTATCATCCTCTACTATCTCACGGAGGCCCTTTAAACTATCCTTAAGTTGTGTTAGATATGTTTTATGTGCCAGTTCATTATTCCTAATAGGGGGAGGAATATATAACATATCAATAGGATACTTATCACAAGCAGGAACCTTTGGAACAGAATATTTGCAATTAGAGATTGGCAATTTTCCTTTCACCTCACGCTTCAGATTCTCAATATCGTTAAGCAAAGAAGTTACCTTTTCAATGTGTTTATCATGATTAAATTTGAATGAATCACATAACTCTTTGTTTTGATCATTAACTTTTGAAATTTCAGTTTTAAAACATTCATTTTCCTTTTGCAATTTATCAATAATGTTTTGAAGTTGGAAATTCTGAGAATCTAAAGGTGGAGGTATTCGGGAGCCAGTCACTTCATTCCTTTCATCTTTCAATTGTGAAATCTGGAATTTCAATCTTTTGATCGTGTGGCAACGAGATCGAATCTGTTCATCACGTTTGTTGATTTCAAAAACTGCATCAAACTCAGGAGCATTCAAAGATGTCTTGATATTTGAAGTTTTAACATTTTCTTTCAGATGTTGATATTTTAATTGTAAACCAAGATATTCAACTTCTAATTTAGAATAATGTTTGACCAAGTTATCATGATCGTCATTTTCGATTTTATCATTCAATTTTGAATTTTTGGTCTCAAGCTCAATGACACGATCCTGGGATACTTTCAATGCAACAGACATTTCATGAAATTGAGAAGCAGTAATGGAAAGCTTAGTAACAGTATAAAACACATCTTGAGCCACACAACTCAATACTAAGTTCTCATTTATGATATGCAGATTCTTCCTTTCAATTTCATTATATTTGAGTTCCCGTTCATAATCATTGACTTCAACAATCATTGCATCAAATTCCATTTCCATTTCTTTAATATCAGAGTTTATCCCCTTTTTAAGACTTTCAAATTGACCTTTTAATTGTTTAAAGAAAGGCATGACCTCAGTTAAATAGCATTCTTTAGTTTGCTCAAAACCCCTTTCCCCTTCAGTTATCCCAGTAGGTGTGATTCTCTTTTTACACGTTTTCTCAAAATCAACAAATAGTTGGTGAACTACATAAAGGCTGATTAAGGTTTTGCTATTAGTGGCAATAGAGGGAATTTCCTAATAGGAGGATTATTTTCAACAAGTTCATCTGCCTTTTTCTTGTCCATATCTAATTTCCAGAACACTTGTTCAGGGGTTAACTGAGTTTGAGGTCTAAACTTGTTTAAGGCAATCCAATTATCCTTAGTGTAATTTGGAGTTTTGAACGTTATATTATGATCAATACACCAAAGATATTTTAGTTTCTTTTCCATTTTCTCTCTAGAGGAATCTTCTAACTCTCTATCTTCTTCAGTGAATTCTAAACAAGTAGGCATTTGTCTAGGCTTAAGGATTTCATTACCATCATAGATCACTTTTTGAGCAGCTTTTGCTTTCTTACCATACTCAGGATTGGGTTCTTCTACAAGGCCAGTACTATGCTTATCGCTTAATACTCTATGCTTAGTGATCATGTGAGCAGTCTGAATGTTGTTGCCTTGTACATACAACTTGTTTTCAAGTTTGTTCTTTAAAGTTTTAAGGTTGGAAAAATTATTTAAAAGTTTTGATTCCTTTTGTTTGAACTCCTGCTTAAGCACTTTTACATTTTCTTGAAGTTCTTGTTTTTTCTTAGCAGTTTTATTAAGTTTCTCTTGTAAGGAATTTAACTCTTGTTTTAATGTTTCTTCCCTTAAGTTACTTTTTCTGATTAATGTATGCATTTGGCAATCCATTTCCTGCTCACGTGTGGTCAGCTCAAATTTAGCACGCTGTTCATAGATGGCAACTTGATCCTTAAATATATGTTAAGCTTAGTGGTAAGGGAGTCCTCAGGGATAAATGTAGAGTATTCATGCAACTCATAATCATCATTTTGAGTAGAAGATGCACAGTTAGGTATACCAGAAACTTCCATGCAGCTTTCCTCTGCATTAACGTGCACAGGTTGTGGCTGGTGTACCTCTATCTTGGCTAAATCTGAAGCTTCCATGGAGCATTCCTTTGCATTAACTTGCACAGGTTGTGGCTGGTGCACCTCTTTCTCTTGTGAATTTGAGCACGAAGATTCCATTTTAGGATTATCCGACTCAAACACGATAGTCTGTAGTACATTGTTGGGTATCTTCTGTTCATTGGTCACGTCGTATAAACTGAGTATCTTAGATACAACTGAATCCGAATCGTTAGGCATGATGTTGACGTGCACGGGATTTTACAAGTCTATGATTTAAACCGAGAAATAGAATCTTTCGCGGGATTTTACTAAAATCAAGACCAAACGGTTAAGCAATGCCAATAGAACATGTTAAGATAACTGATGGATAGACACAATGATAGACAATTGTGTGTTAGGACTTATGTAGGATTAGCAGAGATGTTGTTTGGTTGTGATTTGGGTTGTTTGATGCACGATTTTACGGAGAAATTTAGGTCTAAAAACTTAAAAACCTCAATAACTTCTGTTCGGAGCGGATTTAGGCCTCGAGGGTTGACCCGAATGAACTTTAGGCCTTGAGGGTTGACCCGCAGTTCATTCGGCGTGCCATTCTCCTCGTTCTCACGGTCGTTTTGATGGTTAGAACGCTGAAAACGGAGTTACGGATCAAAAGTTATAGCCGTTTGAAGTTTTGTCGGGAAAAGTCAACAAGTCGCTAGAGACAAGTCGTTATAAGCCTTGAGAACAAGTCGCTAAGTCACTAAGTCGCTAAGCACAAGTCGCTATGAACCAAGTCGCTAAACAAAAGTCGCTAAAGAGCAACTCACTAAGTATCCAAGTCGCTAGTATCAAGTAGCTAAATAGCAACTCGCTACTGGTCCAAATCGCTAACACCAAGTCGCTAAGAAACTTAAGAACAAGTCGCTATCAAAATTGAGAGCAAGTCGCTACCTTACCAAATCGCTACCCGTAGTGGAGAATCCACTAATAGTACTTTTTGTCGGCTTTTCTCTAAATGCAAGTCGCTAAGAACCAAGTCGCTACCACAATACACTACAACTCGCTACAGACTTACAAAGCAAGTCGCTACCAAGAAAAGAACACCGTGACTCAAGTCGCTAGCATGAAAAAATTCAAAAACACCACTTTTCAATCCAAAAACAACCCAACCACGATGATTCAAGCCTTCCAAATCAAAACCTAAACACTTATGATGATCCGAAACACAAAAGTACAATCAAAATCCAAACTTTAACACAAGAGATCAACCAAATGATGCAAAAACCACTAAACTTTCTCAAACTCAAAAACCACCTAAAAACCACTAGAAATCCAAAGATATGTAAGAGATGATCTAACCATGGCTCTTGATACCATTTGTAACATATTGGATTTCACATATACATCAAACCATAACCAAAGTAGGCATACAAGATGAGTTCTAGAGAGAGAAAGTTAGAGGTTTAGGGAACTTTAGTGAGAAAAAGAAAAATCTTATTATGAGCTCCAACTCTCTACCTTGGAAGGTAGAGAGTATTTATAGTTATTACATAAAACGCCACCTATCGGGCTGTGAATCAGGCATACATTGGGTAAAGACCCGTCCGTCCTCCACGGTGTTACTTAAACTAAATACTACTTAACTTATATTAATCTACGACTACGAGCTTTCTAACGATTACATATACTTGAGGTGACCGACACTTTAATACCCGGATTTTCCAAATCCTAACAAAATCTATGAATTACATATGAAAATGGAATGAGAAACATGTGTTATTATGGCCTTTAATTAACCCTAAAACTGGACAGCATAATATGATGAATTTGTGTGTGTTATAGATCGAATTGTATAAGTGCAATATTCAGTGTTTTTGTTGGAAAAACTTAATTTATGTCTTAGTTAAGTTTTTCAAGTGGTTTGGTCGAATTTGGAGTTGTCTAAGTCGTCTTTTTGAATTTTACAAGATCAAGTATCAAAGCTGAGAAAACGGGTCTAAAGTTTAGTTGGATTGTTTGATTTTTCATTTTCAAACCATAAGGAATTGGGAGCTATCCTTTTACAAGAGTGATATTTAGGATATAAATGAATTTTTGAGATTTTTGGGAATTTTTATAAGGTGTCTAAACAGGTCTAATAAGCGTAAACCTTTGAGGTGTATTTCCTGAACACTTTCTGGGCAGGTCTGGAAATATGGATTTTTAAACCACACTTAGACTCTGAGATAAAATCCACCAAATTTGTGGAATTACTTAACTAATGTGGGAACCTTTGAGAATTTTCTTGTAATTTTTAGAATACTTCTGATGGGCATAAAAATTCGTGTAAAACTGGTCCAGAAGCGATTAAGAAAATGAAAGGTAAAAAGATGATATCAATAAGAAGCTTATAAAATGAATATGTTGGTAATATGTGAGTATATTACTTGTTTAGTGCACGATTGTAAGGACAAAACTTTTTGGATTGATAAGAAAGGTAAGGAGTTCAGTTTCAGTATTAAAGAGGTTTGGAAGGCTATTAATGAGGATTAGTCTAATGTTATTTGGTATGATCATGTTTGGTATTATCAGTGTATACCAAGGCATGCTTTTGTCCTGTAGGTTGCTATTAAAGGGAGATTGAAAACTAAAGATAGGTTATCTAAATGGTTTATAATCCAGGATCAGTTATGTGTTTTATGTAGAGCTAATGATGAATCCCATAACCATTTATTCTTTGACTGTCCTTTTTCTAAAAGATTGTAGGAAAGATTAAAACCTTTAGCATGTATGAAGGGTATGAGTAACAGTTGGCCTTCTATAATCTCTGGTATTGTGAATTTCCCTGCTAGGAATAAAGTTTGGAGTGTTATTCAAAGGCTTTTGCTTGGAGCGGTTGTTTACTTTACATGGCAGGAGAGAAATATCAGGAGGATTCAGTTGGTTGATAGATCTGTTGAGTGTTTATTCCAGATTGTGGTTAATTCTGTTAGGCTTAAATTGATGGGGATACCTATGAAGTACTCTGCTGATGTGATGAAAGCAGCTAAGATATGGAATTTTTAAGTGTGCAAGTCTGAGCAATATAAGAAGTTATTGCAGGATTTGAATACTAACTCTACTTGATCTTGTTACTTTTTAGATGTGCAGATTATGCTGCTAATATGGAGCTTGTTGGTGCATCTCTGTTATATGTTGAAGAATGGTTTGTCAATTGTCTGTTGCTGTTTGAAGAATCTAAGCAGTAGTTGCACTCTTTTTTCCTTCCTATAGGTTTTTCCCTCTTTGGGTTTTACTTAGGTAAGGTTTTTAAGGAGGCAAAGCTGCTAGAATGGGAGGGTGTTTGTATTGATGTTGTTTTGGTATTGTCCTGTTATGTAAGATCTGATGCTAATTCTGGGATGGAGTTGTTGTGGTGGCTTGGATTGTTGAGCTGCGGTTGTTATGTTATTATTGATGTTTTTGTTTCCAGGGCTTTGTATTGCTACTTGTAATTGTTAGTTGGGGTCAAAAGTATGGTGATGGATTGGAATACTTTGATTGGTTTAGTATTTCATGGATTCAGAGTGCTTTGATCTTAGCTATATAGTTGCAAGTTTAGCTTTTATGTTATGTAGTCTTTGGTTATTTGGTAGGTGTTTGTTATGATGTATTATCGTTGGTTGTATCTTGTACTTTGTTTTTTTGGCCTGTTTCCTTAATAAAGTTTACTTTTAGGAAAAAAAAATATGTGAGTATATTTACTATAGATATTGTGAAGAGGGAGAAGTGATTTGGCTTTGTGTGCCTTGCTCTCGTGCACACACTTTGAGGTACAGATATTCCGTCATTTCAGTAATGACACATCTTTTCTCTCATAACTCTTGTCCATTTTGATATCCGATTCATATTCTCCTTACTTTGATTTGATATGATCCATTTGATATGATTCGTTTTGCTATGATCCTCTGATTTGATATTCGATTATTTATTCGTTTGATATGTTATCCGTTTGATATCCCTTATTGATATGATTCCATTATATGATCAGTTGGATATGATATTTGTTTCGGCTTCGTGTATTTGATTCGGATTTTGATTATCGTTTATATATATTTGTTTATATATGTTCACTGAGCGTTAGCTCAGCCGCCTCTTCTTTTCCAGGCGGCAGGTATTTAGCTGGGAGCAGGGATATGGGATTTCGAGAGTAGGAGTGGAAGACCTACCCTAGTGAACCCTTTGATTGGACCTTTGGATTTTCGAACTATCTTTTATTCAGTATTTTAGACCATGTTATTTCAGTTTTGGTTATGTTTTGGAACTTTGGATGACTTATGTTTTGATGACTTTTTATGATTTTAATAAAAGTCTTCCGCTTGCATTTTTATTAGTATGTTCTGATATGGCACCATAATGTGGCATTCGGACCCTTGTCGGGTTTGGGTGTTACATTCATTGCCCTGTTTTACTAGTTTATGATATTTTACAAATGCTTGGGTTGAAAATACATGCTTGTTTTTATGTAGACATAAGTACAAAACTGATGCATTGCCTAAGTTACCACATTTCCACTTAATTTCTAGATAGCACGAATGATGTGGATAGATCTATTGGGTTGACACCCCAGTTCGGGTTGGGTTGCATCAACTGGTCAAACGAACGCATACCATTTAAGGATTACATTAAGTGTCTGGCAAACACTTGGGTGGGGCATTTATGCACATTTGCATGCCAAATACGTTAAGCGTCGGGGTCATGAGCTTAGTGCAATTGTATTTAGTTTTATACTATTGAAATCTTATGCTCCGTACCAGATTTTACATTAAGTTAAACCTATGATCTCACCAACATTATGTTGACCTTTTAGCATGTATTTCTCAAGTATCTAGCTTGCTTGATTTCATTTCATGGAGTCAAGGTCGTTCGACATAACTGCAACTCTGTACCATAAAAGTCACGCCCCGGTTACATTCCGCTGCGATCCATTTTGGGGGTGTGACAGATTGGCATCAGAGCCAAGGTTATAGAGAACTAGGTTGCATCATAGACCCTAGACTATAATGACTAAGTCATAACACTTTATCATAAGACTATGTGTTCAAATTTACTATACATGCTTTACTTGCTTAGTTCATTAGAGTAATTTACATGTATGTTATATCGAGTTGTCGCAGAAACATGTCTTCGTCATCCTACCCTATCATCATCACTTCAAACTCCGATATCGAGGATGCTTTCTCATCCACCACTAAACCTCCCTCACCAATACATGCATCACCCATACCACCTACTAAACCCGCGCTACTTATCAAGCCCGGGGAGAGTATCCCACCCCATTGCATTTTTCGATATTACCCTACCAGACCCAGAATGGGACACACCAGAAGCCGCCTAGTGTGCCCACTCATACCGCTACCACCATGATATACCCCTGACATACCTACCTATTAAGACTTGGATGACTCGTTGTGGATAGTACCACGAGCATCACAAACTCGACTAGATCTTCAGCAAATCACTCAAGAGCTATATGGAATGTATGCTTTCTCGGATATGATCAACTCACACCTTCATGACGCGATAAACCTACAAAATGCCTTGAACAACATTCCAGCACCACAATAGAACCCGCCACCACCACCATCACAACCCCATGATGCTGCCACTTAGGGCCTTCCTAAAGGAGCATCAAGAGGATCTTAGACTAGACGATCATCAATAGTAGCTTCTATTATCCTAGCCATGCGATGTATGGCCATAATAATGACACTTGTAGTATCTTTTGTTGTATGACAAAATTGGGACAAGTTATTATTTAGACATGAGGTCGATTTTGCTATGTATCGATATTGGTCTAAGATAGCCGAAATTTTCCTTTATGGTTCATGCGTGTTATGATTGTATCCATACATGTCGTGACTATATTTTTGTGATGATTTATTCCTATCATGTTGTACTCTTATTACAATCTCGTCATGGTTGATTTATTCGAGTTGTGATTTCTTGTGAATAAAAGGACAATGCCACCAAAGAAACAAAGCATGAGTGCAGTTGCCATCAACCGACTCGTCGCAGAACAGGTTGCTGAACAAGTCGCTGCTGCTATAGCTGACTACGAGACCCAAATAGCGGTAATGGGAATAATGAGACAAGTGGAACAGCTGCCAGAATGGAGCCCACGACTCGTGGGTGTACCTACAAGGAATTCATGGGATGCAAGCCCTAGCACTTCAGTGGAGAAGAAGGAGCTGTCAGCTTAGTCCGATGGTTTGAGAAACTGGAATCCACTTTCCACATGTGTAACTGTGCGGAGGATAACAAGGTGAAGTTTGCTACAGGCACATTGTTGGATGGTGCCTTGTCATGGTGGAATGCTTATGCACAGACAGTGAGACTTGATACTACGCTAGGAATACCTTGGGCTGAATTCAAGGAGATGTTGACAGCAGAATACTGTCCCATAAATCAGGTGCAAAAACTAGAGGTGGAATTCTGGAATTTGGTTATCAAATGAGTTGACATTGTTGCGTATACCAGATGTTACCATGAACTGGCAACCCTTTTCCCGGAAATGGTATCAACCACCCGCAAGAAGATTGAGAGGTACATCTGGGGACTCCCACCTAGCATTCAAGGAAACGTGACCTCCTCCAATCCAAGCACACTTGATCAGATTGTCCGGATGGAACACAATTTGATGGATCAAGTTGTGAGAGCTAGGACTTCTAGAGATGCCAACGACAGTAACAACAAGAGGAAGTGGGATAACAACCAAGGAAGCAACACTGCCCAGCAACCCAACAAGAAACAGAAAGTTGTCAAGGCCTATGTTGCATGCCTGACTAAGAAGAAGGGTTATGTTGGCACTCTCCCAAAGTGTGACAAATGTCAATGCCTCCACAACCCTAGACCTTGCCCTGCCCCATGTGGCAATTGTAAGAATTTGGGTCATCGTACTAGTGACTGCAGGTTTCCTGCAGCCAATCAGACAGCCCAGGGACATGCTTTGGTTGTGGCGATCAAGGACATTTTAAGAGGGAGTGCCCGAAGACGAATAATCAAGGAGTTGGAGTGCAGATTGGAGAAGCTCAGAGTACAGTTTATTTCCTTGGAGGAGGAAAAGCTCGTCAGGACCTCAACAACATCATGGGTGATTACAATACTTGAATAGAGAGCTTCCCACCTTAATAAAACCGAATTCTAAGCTCTTTTGAGTTGTATTTCTTTAGTATTCAGACTTAAGTACTTTCTTGTGTAACTCGTTGTGCTACGTACTTCTATATCTAATGGATTCCCTATCTTTTATTACTACCATGTTATTTCGCTTTCCGATACGCTACTACTTTTCCAACCACCTTGCAAAATTTGCCACTACTTTGTTATAAACTAATTCGTTTGCAAACGTTTAATTTTTTCCCTTACAAACTTTTGTCACCCTATGAAATGTTTTACTAAATACCGTATAAATCTATATATTATACCAACTTGAAAATTGTTTTACAACTATCCTAGAAACTATATTTACTACCATTTCATAGACAAATGATTAATACGGCTAAAATTATTTTTAACTAGACCAAACATTGCATCATTTATCCTTAATTATATATAGCCTGGTCACCTATGTATAATTCTGGAAGAATCATGTCATAATGAGGATAGTTACCCTCTAAACCTTACCTAAAAACAAACTTTTACTCAAACTATTGATGAGCAAAACCTTTAAACCATTTATACACATTCTCACCAGAAAACACAGTAACCAAATAAACTTTTAATTCAATCCCATCCGGAACAGCTAACCTCATTTCACACCACATCCTGAAATGACAAAACTCCCCTTAAGGGTTAAGTATGCTTTCGACTCCGTCATGTTGCAATTCCGATCTCATAAGCCTTAGCTAAATTTTAGCCTTTCCACTAATCCGAACCACCACGACTCGTTGAAAAGGGTGGTTTAAAACAATTTCAAACTTGAGCCAAACTTTCAAAAGATCTCTTACTATTTATTTATGGCAACTTGTTTCCTAGCATGATCTAGTGACAGTTCTTGTTTGATGTGTTGAGAAAATCAAGTTAGAATCAAGTTGTTACTCAACTTACATAACCTAAACACATGAACAGTCAGGTCATAAGTTGTTAGAATCCATCAACTAAGAGTCTTTTGAGGGCCAAGCTCGAGGATGAGAAAGTTCGAACCACGAGAATGTACGCTTGTAGCCTAGAAGAACTGAATCTCGAGGACGAGATTCTATTTAAGGGTGGTAGACTGTAACAACCGACAAATTCTTGATCTACTTTTTAGATGTCACTATTTCATTCCGTTAGGAAAAACGCGAGTTAGTTATTTTTCAGGTATTTACGGATGATTATAACCGAAAATAAGAAGTCACGATGGTTTTTGTGAGAAACAAGTTCACACGCGTACCAACAACGTTTTAATAACTGTAAGGATTCATAATCATATTCGGAGTCAAAGAAACGTAATCTCTATTACAAATTACAAACACGCTTCCAGAAAAATAATTGTTACGATTTAGTAACGACAAAACATATATGAATCAACCATTAGATAACGACAAAACTATGTTATCAGGTTTTCCTAAACGTTCCTAAAAAAATAGAATTTATACTTTACGAATACCCAGAAAGTATATTGCACGGAAAGACGTCATTGCTTACGGAACCATTTATACAGTACGGAGTATACATAATACTTTTATTATTAATAATAATAAAACTAATAAAACCTATGTTACCTTAATAGTTTTTATTAGAAGTGATGGTCATTCACATTTAGGAACTTTGTAACGTGTGTTAGATATCGTGATAGAATAGTCAACGGGCTCGTGGAGTAGGCTAAGCTAATTGGTTAAATGTTAAGGTATGCTAAGCCGTGTATAAGCTTAAGCATCCCAAGCCCAATCCAAGTCCACGAAAAGCCCATGGAAAGCCTTTAGGGCAACAAACCTCTTGTACTATAAATACCCCTCAAATGGTCATTTGAGGGGTGTGCTTGAAAGTGTGTATGTGTGTGTTTTTCCTTTGAAGCAATATACAACTTATTGTTTTCATCTTTCTTCTCTCTACCTCTCTAAACATATACACGGTTTACATCATTCAAGTCACCAAGTTCTTTGCTTTCATTCATCTCTACGCATACTGTTTATGTTATACGTATTCTTGCTGTTGGGAACGTGAGTATTTAGGATAAGGTATATGTGATAAAGGGGAATAACAATTGGTATCAATCGCCTAACAATGGTTTAGGAGTGTTTGTGTTTGTTTTGAAGGTTGGTACGCGTAGCTTCGTTATAAAAGTTGTCACGCTTAAAGCTTTAATTTTTGCACTTAAAAATTCAAGATTCTTGTGATTTAAGGTTTATTTGGTGCTAAAGTTTCAGTTTTTTGCAAAAAGTTTGAAGCTTTACGCGTTTTGGTTAACTTTTAAACTCGTATTTTGTTCTTTCGTCATTTCTACTCGTAACTTTTCTAGGCACTTTGGGTGAAAAAGGTCAACATTTTTTGGTTATTCGAGTGTTTTTAAGGATATCTGTGCAAGCGAAATTGTTTGAATCGTTGGAAATTTTTTACGAGTAGGTCAAAACCCTATTTCTACGCGTAAGAAAGTCAACTACGCATAAGGTTCTACTCATAACTTTTTGGTGCAGATTCTTCAAGCTTAAACGGTGACTCAGTGCTTCCCTCACTTGGATAAATTTGTGGAACACTTCGACTTTTGGATATCCCTTACGCTGTGACAGTGTAAAGGATTTTTGGTTCTTAACCATAGTTTACGCATAAGCTAAAAGCTTACGAGTAACTCTACGCATAACTTCACAATTACGCGTAAGGTTTACGAGTAACTTTTTGTCTACGCATAAGCTTAAGGTTACACGTAAGATACTGTTTACGCATAAGGATTCCTACGCCTAAGCTGATTACGCATAAGATCCTACGCATAAGATCCTACGCCTAAGCCTCGTCTACTCGTAACTTCTGTTTCTACGCCTAAGCTCTTTCTACGAGTAAAATTTAAATTTTTGAGGAGACTAAACGTTCAATTTTTACGCGAAATTCAAATTTTGGTTTAACTTGGAAAATTTTGGTCAAAAATTCAAATTTTTGGGCCTAAATTCAAAATTTTCGGGTCAAATTTGGCGTCAAAATTGTCATAACTCAAATTTTTCATACGACCTTAGAATTGATTTTTATAGTGAATTTCAATTTTTGGGCGAAAATGTTTTAAGAACCAAGGTTACGAGTACGACTTTCAGAAACACCTCAACCGAGCTTAATCTTCTTCAAACACAACTCCTTTATCGTTGAATCGATCCTACATCAACTTTATCATACATACCTTCCTCAATGGCAACTCTGGCAGATCGTCTCAAAACTGCTTTCTTTGATTCATTCTTCAATGACCTAAACATTAGTCCAACTACACCAAATAACAACAACCAATGGATTTCATCGTATAATCCGCAGTTTGCTCAACCGAGTATGCATATGGGTCAAGGAGGACAAATGGTTGATGTTATTGGGAATCAGAATGAATTTGCTATGAGTATACAAATGGGGAATCAGATGCAATATGCAGGGCAGTTTGTTGGACATCACAGGGGTCAGATTGTGAATCAGAATATGGGATATCAAAATGGGAATAATTGTTTTATGACTTCTGCTCAGAATGCTACTTCCGAACCTCAAAGTCAAAGCCATGATTCAGGATATTCAGAATGCAGTGTCAAACCAAGGATATCGTCTGAAAAGCTCAAGTACATGCTGATGTTAGCACTGAAAGAAGAATCGAGAATAGAGTTGACTGCTGAGGAATACGAATTCAGGCATCCAGGACGGGCAGATAAAGCAAACGATATTGCAAACTCCAGTCATACAATCAATCAGCAGGACTCAACATCAAGCGGTATTTTTGATACACCTCCAGTCTATGACACAGATTCACTCAATGAGGTACCAAATTATAGTAATGTTGCTAATCAGTTTACTCATGATGAACAGCATTCTGTGACATCAGCACCTACTTATGATACATACCTGGACAATCCGAGTTGTAGCAATACGAACTCTGAAACTCCAGATGTGGATCCTAATGGCGGCTGTGTGGCACAAAATACTGAGACTGATGAGGAAACCCGTGCTTATTTTGAATCATTAATCAATAATTGTGGTATTGAGATTGAGAAAGTGAGTAAGGTCAATCGCGAGGTTAAGGCCGCAAATCAGATATTGACCGCTGAGCATGAGAGTTACAAAGAGAATGCAAGAGCCTATGAAATTCATACAAATAAAATATCAGAATTAGAAATTGGTTATCAAGATTCTGTTTTAAGAGAAAAAAATTGCAACTCAAGTATGACACACTTGATGTGAATTTGAACTTGAAAATAAAATCTTTAAACAAGGAAATTTCTGAACTAAATGACCAACTTTCTAAACAAAAAGCACTGTTTTCTGATCTTGAAAAAGAAAAGAAACAGTTGATTATTGATTTTTCAAAACGAGAAGATTCTCTTCTAGACTAAATTCTGGATAAAAATGAAACAATAAAAAAATTGGATAATTTGCTTCTTACAACGGGTCATTCCGCTAAGACAAACAAGATGCTTTCTAATCAAGTAAATTCGATTTTACATACTTCTCAAAAAATGGCTCTTGGTAACTCACCTCCTTGTTTTCTCAAGAAAGCTCAGAAATCTCAGAATGTGTTGAACAATGGAAAACCTTTGCATGAACCCATAATTGTGCGTGATTCTCTTGAAACGTTGGAACTATCTGAGGAGAGTAGATCAAGAATGAAACAAAAACATCCGGAAATCAAACCAATTGACTATAACAAATGGAAGAAAATTAATGGTATTTCGTTTGTTTCACATAAAGAACAATCAAAGTTTTCCATCACACCAGTTTCAAAACCAGTTGCAACTCCTGTAGTTGTCTCAAAATCTTTTTTGAAAATCGAACAAATGTCTTCAAACAATCCTTTTAACACAAGTGATGCCAGAAGCATTTTAGACGATGTTAAAACTAGAATTGGGAGACTTCAAGAGACTGTTAAAACTAAAACTCATAATACAACAAACATCTGGTTCAATAGTTTTGATATTGAACAGAAAAAGTTTTTTGAAACTGAAATTGCCCCTCAGCTGAATAACATCAACTCCAGGGTAATTTATTTTGAACAAGCCTTTTTGAAAGAAACAGCTGACTTTGTCAAGGACCATAAATCCCTGGTAAAGCAAGCTAATGAAAGTATTGAACACATCAAAGTTTTGGAAAATTTGAATGATTCTCTCTTCGAAGTTGTTATGACTACCGATATCATGTCCATTATCTTACAAACATATTCTGTTGAAGATCATGAAAGACTCCAGTCTGAGACCTCTGAAATTGTTTCAAAATATGAAAAAGCTCTTGAAAAACTTGAAAAAGAAAATGTCTCATATTTTAAACAACTTGATCGAAAAACAGAGGAATGCAAGTATGACAAACTGTCGTATGAGCGTGCCTACAATGACATGAAAGCGAAAAATGATCTTTTGAGAGCTCAGCTGGGAAGTCAAAAAGGAAAGACTGTGGATACTAAGTTTGCAAAACCATTGACTGAGGAGAAAACAACTGTTCCCAAACCGGTTTTCAAACCAAAAATGTCTATTTCTCAGTTTGCTCCAAAAGTCAATGAGAAAATTGATTTGTCAAAAACAGTCACTCCACAGTCCTTGCCTATTAAAAAGAGAATTGTCAAAGGTTTTGAAAAAGAAAAAGCAGTTGCTGCAAAACCTGTTTTTGATAAAGAAAAAGTGATTACTCATGGCATTTCTAGGAATAGTAAACGGAATGTGACCACAAATCTAGTTAAAGAATCTGTTTGTTCTAACAACATGGTCCAAAATCACTATCTAGAAGAAGCTAGGAAAAAGGCACAGACTCGAAAAGACGGAATTCTAGGTGCAACATCTAGGGTGATGAATTCTACAAGATTTCAAGGCACTGCTAGTAGTAGTAAACCATTACCTAGGAACACTCTACAAAAGACTAGGGATTGGCTTGCATCTAAGAGTAGTTGCGCAAAAGAAAATGCTATGCCCTTAGAAAACAACACTAGGAATTCTAAGTTTTTTTCGAACAAGAATCAATTTCCAAAAGACTGTAGTGACAAAGTTAAAGCTGCTGTTTTAAACAAGAATATTGAATTTGTCTATACGACATGTAAAAAATGTGTCTTTTCAGCTAATCATGATGCATGTGTCTCACAATATCTCAAGAAAGATAATTCTCGTGCCAAGGCACAATCCACTAAGACACCAAATAGAAACAAGCCCGTTGATAAAAAGACAAACAAAAAGACACCTAATAGGACAATCTCTTCAGGACGTAGTTTTTCTAAAAATGAGTCTTCCGCTGCATCTGATAAGAAAACAACTCCTCGATCTTACCTTAGGTGGATTCCCACGGGCAAAGTTTTCAACAAAGTAGGTCTTAGATGGATTCCCACAGGAAAGATTTTTGATACTTGCACTAACACAGATAATAGTGACAATCATTCGGATAAGGAAGTCAGATCCACTACAACCGTTGATAGTTATCACCCTCACTGTGAGGAAACATGTACTTCTAACACTGTTATTTGTGAAAATTCTTCTTCTGTGGATGCAGGTACTTGTAAAAGTGTTGAAGGTTCATATACCCCATGTGGTAAAGAAGAACTTTATGCCAATTTCGCATGTGGAAATCCTTTTCTAGTTCCACTCTTAACTCCACTTTTACTTGTCCCAACTTAATTTCTCTTTCTTAAAATCTTCTTTGTAAATATTTTTTTTGAAAATCAAAATACAAAATTTGAAAAACCAACAAAAGCAAAATATAAAAATATAAAACTTTCAAAAATACAAAAACAATATAAAATCAAAAATCCAAAAATATTCTTCTCACGACATGTCTCTCGTATAATCGATATTTTGTACGTTTCTAGAAATGTCATTCAACAATGATACGGGCATGTACATATGCTTGAGCGATAGTTCTTTAATGTTTTCCAAAACATGTCGTTTCTCAAAAATTTCTTCAACAATGGCTTTCGTATACTTCAGTACGAAACCCGGACTAAAATGATGACTTTTGATTATTTTTCAGATCAAAACTCGTGTTTTTAAAGAAAAAATCAAGTGTACGCTTCAGTGCACTAAATTTAAAATGGTGAGAACTCATCATCATCTTGAGCACCTTTTCAAGATTGTTCAAAAAGATATTTTCAAAATCTTTCAAAATATTTTGTGCTCAAGATAACTCCCGCTAAAACCCTTTAATTGTTTATGCTTTATTAAAGGGGGAGTATAAAACAAAAATGTTCCAAATTCATGGTTAAATCAAATCCGTTTGTCTCCCCAAAAGATTCTAAAATGTTGTTTAATCCGTTGATATCAAAAATATCACGTTTATGCTATTTTTGAGGGGGAGGAGACGTGATTAAAATGTGATCAAAAAGTTTTAATGATCGTTGTTTGAATCTCAAAATGAGCTCGACTCAGTTGAAACCAATGAATTGACGAGGAATCATGTACCATCTCGAGAAACTTTCTATGGACTTGACCAGGACGGGTAATAATTTCAAGCTAGTTCTCTAGTGATGTAAACGTGTCTCGAATCGGTCTAGCTCATTTAAAGTCGATCAATTCAAAAAGTGCGAACTCTACCCTCTCTGTGCAGATTTCAGTCAAAACTTATAAGCACATGTGAAGGGGGAGTGTTTCTGAAAATATAAAACTCTCAGAGTGTCTCAAACATGTTTTCTATCATAAACACTCTGAGAGATTTTCATGAAAAATGGTTTTATGGCAGTAATAGGACAATCATGGAGTTATAAGGTGACTAAGGATAGGAAATTCGTCCTATGATCTGCCAGAACCAGAGGGATCTACCCAAGGACATCACAAATAGTTAGTATTAGAAGTCCTCAGGTATGATTGAAAAAAGGAGTGATGTGAGAAAGGAGAAAGAAGTGGTTGAAGAATTAAAAAGAAAAGCAAAAGAAAGGGTGAAAAGAAATAGCCCTCCATATTCAACCTTAGGGCAGAAACCGGGTTCAATACATATGCTACCGGTTGTCACTAGTTGACATTGGTATTGAAGACAAAGACGTCATGGACCCAGTGGCGCAATGCACCTAACCTTCTAGCCACTCAATTCCTCTTAAAAGGATTTGTTTCATTCTCACTGGGAACCCTGCATAATCTATCGACCTTCTCTTAGAGATCATTGATATTGAAGAAGGAGACACTCTCCCTAGTCTCCGCTTAGGAAAACCAAAATGCACTATTGAGTCTAGAGCCACGAGATTCATCAAAAGATCTCATAGGAACACTTGACATGACATCGCTTGCTGTTCATCATTAAGGGCACAAGTGATATATTATAGAGTCCTACGCAGATCTTAGCAATCTGCCAGAACATTTATGAGAGGTTTCACAATTGTGATCCTCAGTGATTGAATGGAAACTCCTACCAGGGTCAACATCAAACAGCCCTGACAGCAGGTCACTTCGGTAACTCCCCGTGGATTACGCGGAGTGTGTCTCAAACGGTCTACAGTCGTGGGGTGATGCTTCGGTGTACCTCAGCGACTCATCTGAACTGTAGATGTACTTCGGTATATCGCGTTATCTCACTTGTGGGACTCCAGTTCAGGAACGGCCTTTGTAAGAATTAGAGATGTGTTTTCACACTATGCTGTTAACACCCTCGAAATTCAAACTTGTAAGTGCCGGAATCCACTTATTACTAACCTGTTTTTATGTTTTCTTCTTATGGAAGCTCCGGAGCGGATGGATCGTGCAGACTCTCCACATGCTCATAACAACAACACATGAAAGTTCTCATCATAATCAAAGGCTACTCAAAGTTAAAGATGATTCTTCGTCAATGTCAAAGAATCCTCAAAGTTTAAAGACTCGAGAACTTCATCATTGGAAACTCAAAGTCAAATAGAAGTGTGAGCATGGTGGAGAAAGGCGTGGAGACACCTAACCAACGAAGTTGACAACGGCAGACAACCACATTATCTGATCACAAAGCATGAAGGAACAAAGAATCAAGACTATTCTATATCTACACACAAAGTTCAAGCTCGAGAAAAGTAAAGACCTAATCAAGTGGAGCATCTTTTGAATGACCACCCCTTAGGGGGAGATTGTTAGCCTTAATAGTTTTTATTAGAAGTGATGGTCATTCACATTTAGGAACTTTGTAACGTGTGTTAGATATCGTGATAGAATAGTCAACGGGCTCGTGGAGTGGGCTAAGCTAATTGGTTAAATGTTAAGGTATGCTAAGCCGTGTATAAGCTTAAGCATCCCAAGCCCAATCCAAGTCCACGAAAAGCCCATGGAAAGCCTTTAGGGCAACAAACCTCTTGTACTATAAATACCCCTCAAATAGTCATTTGAGGGGTGTGCTTGAAAGTGTGTGTGTGTGTGTTTTTCCTTTGAAGCAATATACAACTTATTGTTTTCATCTTTCTTCTCTCTACCTCTCTAAACATATACACGGTTTACATCATTCAAGTCACCAAGTTCTTTGCTTTCATTCATCTCTACGCATACTGTTTATGTTATACGTATTCTTGCTGTTGGGAACGTGAGTATTTAGGATAAGATATATGTGATAAAGGGGAATAACAACCTATCCTAATAACAACCTATCCTAGTTTTTCTTTTCCCTATATGCCGCCCTTCCCTCCACATACTTTTTCTCTTTCTTTTCTTGATGTGTCATTTTCCCTTTTCCTGTTTTCCTTCCCACATTTCCCTTCTTCGCAAATTAACACAAATACAATTGAGTCTTCCTCTTTCTGTAAAAGTAAACCACAAAGGGTCTTCAATCCATCCCACAAACGGATTCCTATGACCCTAGGCACGGTTGTGGACAATGATGTGAGCCAAGAAGGAGTATCACCCTATACACAAGGTCAAGAAGGATAGGAGGCTCCCTTTTCCCTTATTCATCTATAAATTGAACCAATTTTCTCACAGATTCCTCTCATCCCACAGAATTAGGGTTCTGGGTAAATTAGGGTTTCAGAAATCAAAGGGGTTTTTAAAATTAGCATAGGGGTATTGTAATTGGGTGTATAAGAAAGATAGTTCGAGGAGTAATTACTCCAATTCGATTCGTGCTGCCATCAATTGGAGAAGTTGGTGTTCGGTTCTTTTTCCCACTCCCCTCGAGCGCTGTCTAATTATTGTAAGGATTATACACATGTTATTATTTTGATTAATGTTTAAATTCTCAATGTAATTTTTAGTATTCCGATTTTTTTTCTTTCCTTGAATGTCGAGGGAACTTGAAAAGAAAAAGGGTTAAGTTGATTTATGATAAACTTGAGTAGTTACTTGTTGGATTGTTGTTGTTGTTTGCGGCAGTGACCAAGAAAAACAAAAGAAATAAAAGTTAGAAAAAGAAAACTGGATTGGAAATAACTTATGCAAGATTAATCTTGTACTAATTTCATTGTTAGAATCTTTGTTACAAATCTGTTAATGTTATTATTGTTGCTTACTGTTCGAACACAGCAAACCACCCCCTCATCCTGATTATTGTTCGGGTCATGTGGCTTAGTGGTTTGGGCCGAAAGCCCACCACAAAGTTCTTTGGCTATTCAGTTGGGCCGAAGCCCATTAAGCTGTCCGGCTAGGACTAATAAGCCGAAGCCCAAGGACCAGAGTCCATTAGTGTACCCGATCCGATAACCCCCCCCCCCTCTCACGTCGTTTTTGCATTGAGTAGTTGTTTTGTAAAAATATGTTTGGCTCGTGTCTCGGGCTGTAGCCCGATCACGACACACATCAAAAGTTTTCAAAAGCGGTTTCTCACCGTCACATAGTACTATAGATAAAAACCGGGTTAGATATATATAAACAATTAACGACAAAGAAACTATAAAAACTTAACGTTAACGAATTCATATTTTCATAATAACGACTTAAATACCGGAAGAGTTTATAAGAACAATTAAGCATTTATCATTAATTCGTCCTTGACAAAATACTTTTTCAAATCCTACACCTATTTGTATTGTGAAAGTTTATTTGACACAATTATATTTCAATAATAAAACTTAACAACAAAACAAATCCTAAAAATTGTTTCAATAATAAACTTATTTTTTATGACTATTTGATACTGGAAAAATATGTACAAGAACTAATATAAATACATACACTTGTTTTTACAATCTAGACAATGTATTTTTCAATATTATGTTAATGAGTAATTATTGGGCAAGAATATTTTGATAGCAAAATTTACAATATATGTATACTAGACATTTATTGAACACGAGATATTTTTATACATGCAAAGGTATTGGAGAAGCCAATGATATGTATATAGTTAAACTTCAAATATCGAGTATCACTTCGGCATCTATTATAAAAATGTGACATATATTTTATGGAAGTTTTCGTCAAACCCACGTCTATTTACTAACAAAATTGTGTAAATTTCAAAATGACGTTACCTCGTCAAGTTTTCTTATTAGGCAATATCGTATTTTTCGTTATAAAAGCTCATTTTTTCCGTAATATACCTTTTTAATGTTATCTTCATACGAGTTTAATTTACTGAGAATATACTATGAGTATAATATTCTTCGAAACCTAAAACTGTTACACAAGCAACAACAACAACAATACAAAAAGGCTTTTATACACAAGTAAACTCTATCGAGTCTGAAACTAGAATTATGAACTAAGACTTGCCTCGTAATATAGTTTACGTGTCGGTCATATCATCATACTATTTGACCGTATTCTGTTCAAGATTGATTTACCAAGGTGAGTTTCATAGCCCCGTTTACTTGTTTACAATATTTTACAAATGCTTGGGGTGAGAATACATGCTTGTTTTTATGCGGACATAAGTACAAAACTGATGCATTACCTAAGTTACCACATTTCCACTTAAGTCCCTACATATCCTGAACCGTTAGTTTTTAGAAAGCCCGAATGTTGTGGATAGATCTTGGGTTGACACCCCCGTTCGGGTTGGGTTGCTCCAACTGGTCAAACGAATGCATACCATTTTAGGATTACACTAAGCGTCTGGCAAACACATGGGTGGGGGATTATGCACATTTGCAAACCAAATACGTTAAGCGTCAGGGTCATGAGCTTAGTGCAATTGTATTTATTTTTATACTACTGAAATCTTATGTTCCGTACCATATTTTACATTAAGTTAAACCTATGAGCTCACCAACATTATGTTGACCTTTTAGCATATATTTCTCAGGTATCTAGCTTGCTTGATTGCATTTCATGGAGTCAAGGTCGTTTGACATAACTGCAACTTTGTACCATGAAAGTCACGCCCCGGTTAAATTCCGCTGCGATCCATTTTGGGGGTGTGACAAATTGAGCTTGCATGTCTTCAAGAGGTGGTGATCTCACCTTTAAGAGGAACCTAGAGAATCACACAAACAAAAAACTACATAGAATGATCCTTTGGATCTGTGGTTAGTGAGGTTAGAATACTAAGAGAAAGTATGTCTAAGAGTGGTGGTGAGAAAGAGAGAAATGACTCACTATTTATCAAGGTTGTAAAAATCGCTAGGCGCTCGTGAGGCGGTTGGGTAGGGCCTGGCGATTAATCGGTTAGGCGGGGATTAATCGGGGATTAATCGGATTGCAATTTTTATAGTGAAAAATTTTAAAATCTAAACATAGTTCTAAGTTTCTAACATAAAGTTACAAACATTGGATTATTGACCGATTAATCGGTTTGTTGACCGATTATTGACCGATTAATCGGTCCGTTGACCGATTATTGACCGATTAATCGGTCCGTTGACCGATTATTGATCCGATTTTGACCGATTAATCGGTCCGTTGACTGATTATTGACCGATTTTTGACCAAAACGATTAAATAGGCCGATTATGGAAAATCGGGGCGGTTAATGGCCGATCAGCGATTATGCGCCGATTAATCGGCCGCCTGGACCGATTTTTACAACACTGCTATTTATAGACAAAACATGTCTACTGTCCCACGGTTCCCGCGGATCCCTCACCAGAGGGATCCGACTAGTGCAAATCCTGGGATCCGGCTATTGGGTCAGTTTAGTCCGGATTTTGGGTTGCAAACCAGGTTATGGGTTATGGGTATTGGATTATGACACCCAACAAGATGCAATGTACCTGTCATTGGGTTATAGATCTTGGGTCATGGGTTATGGACTTTGGGTCATGGATCATGGATAATACCCAACATGACTTTATGCATGATGTCATGCAATGCGTCATGGGGTTATGGATCATGCTCCATGGGTATGGGTTTAGACTTTGGTTTTTGCCCAACAATATTCATTGTACCTAGTCAATGGGTTATGGACTTTGGTTTTTACCCATTACTTACCCATTATAATATATACAATGTACATATACATTTCTATAAAATGTAAACACTAGTTGTTATACATACACATTTCTATAAGATGTAAACAATATTACTTGTTAGTGTTTTATAAAAATGTCTTTGGTTTATAACTTATTTACTAAACATGTTTTGATGGTTTTAATATGTTTACTAAATGTGTGTTAGTAAACTATTGGCTCAAAGCTTTAACGTAGTTTATTTTTTTCGTCAAAATGATTTTACATTTGTTATCGACAAAAATATTAAAAGATCGTAAAATTTAAATAAACGTTTTTATGGTTTTATTTGTGTTAACAGCACCGACTACTATTTTATTTAAAGAACTTTTAGAAAAGTCGACCGACCATGCTACAAAGGATAAAAAAAAAGTCTACCGACTATGCGCTTTAGTATATATATAATGGCAACAAATATAAATTGTTTATTTTTGTACTATCAGTTTTAGACAAAACGAGGTGATTACCCCCCGCCGCGTTGCGGCGGACGTTTTACGAAACGTGTTCACACTTTTTCGTCAAAATCTCAGGATACACAAAACTCATACGACTTCTTTAATTTTCCATAACTCAATCAGATCACAAAAATAAAGAATCTCAATCGTATAAATATTCAAAACATGTAAACTCTAACCAAGTCTTTAGTGGATATGGAGATATACTATTACAAACCAACCATGGTTCGATGATAATCATGTTGGATAACGACCTGAATTACTCCTACAAACAGACCGCCAACTGTGGATCTGCAGATGTACCGTTCAAATCCTGAATTAAACAATACTCGCACATCGGATACGTCAAAAGGCAAAGCTAGAGAGACAATCCAAGTTAGGAAAATACTGTAACTATCGCTTTGAATCGGTGAATATAGCTTGAATAGCCGAAAAAGCGGCTGCAGGAATGGGTCTTTACATGTGAATTTCTGCAGAACAGTAAAACAGAACGTCAGGTTTGGAAAGAGTAAATAACATAAAAAGCTTTAACAGTAGATACACATCCATCGATGGTACCCTTAAACACAGGGTATCTCCTATGAGTGATTTAAGACGAAGCACCATTGAATGGATGACTTGAAAGTCTGGATTCCCACTCTCAACCTGCACTTTTGTTATGCTAAATAGAAGTTGATTAGATTTGCGATAACTGTGAATACGTGTCATGTAAGCATTGTGTTGGAACTTAGATTTGTAGTGTCAGTACATACGTATTGTAACATGTAATGCGCTGCTATGGAAGGGTATGATATTACGGCAATCCTGTGTCAAGAATATCCATACCATAAGTAAACATAAAGGTCCAAATAAAGGGGAAAAAATTCCCTAAAAAAATACTTACAGTTTTTAGTTACTCGGTTAGAAAAATAAGACAGTCCGAGTCCTCTACAAAACCAAGAAACTGCACCATGTTCGGGTGACACAACGTTTGCCATAACTCAAGTTCCTTCAAAAATGTTTTCCTGTAATACGTTTTGTTACATAAGCGCTAATAATGCCAAAATGATTTTCCACAATAACTCATGTGTGACTATCTTGGGTCAAAGTTCACCTGACTTTCTCATTTGATGCAATGGAAGACCGTACTTTCTTGGCAGCCACTTTTGTACCACGCCATTTTAGTCTATACACTTCACTGTATGCACCTGTTGTCATGTTTAGCATGCATTAGGAGGTTATTTTATTAGGCAATTCAGGTTGATATAAATTATTAGTTAAAAAAATCAAGTAATGTTTACTTCTTAATGGAGCATTATCTTTAAAACAAAATGTAGTTTCATTGCTATGATGTTTATCTCTAATAATCATTTGTTAATTCCATGACCAATAACAACTGGCTTATTTATATGACCAAATTCGTTATAAGGTGGCGCTACATATTTCAAGTTAAAAGTTGCTTATTTACATATTATTATTTAATGGACTATGAGGCAGTCGTTTGTCTATTTGAGATGATGAATGACACTTCAAATGACAAAAATCGACTTAAACACATATCCAAACAGTCAAAAATTTAAAAAGAAAGAACTCACAGCTGGTTAAGCTCTTTTGCTAGTAAGAGGAAACAGTCGAGTCCCTGCGCCTCCACCCTAGATTATTGAAGTTGCTGTTTCCGCGGCCCTTTTTTTCTCATCAAAGAATGATGTATCCAAAGTCTAAGAAAAATAAAAATAAATCAGCAATTAAAATATTACTCATTAAGCACCTAATCGCAAAAACTATATCCAAATCAAACACAAAAAAAAAAAAAAAAAAAAAAAATTGTTATACTTTTGCACAGCAACAAACGTGGTATCCCCAGCAATTCGAAAGACACACTATTAACCAAACGACCCGCCTAAACTCACCATCATCACACGCCGACCAAAGTCGCCGCACACCAACAAACCAAGGCTATTGAATCGGTGCACATGGTAAACGAAAAAAGTAACCGCTTTTTTTTACCTGGCAACCATTATTGTAGGTCTCTCATTAGAAAAAGCAAATAAAGTGATTTTGAAGACTTACTTATAATCTCGTATTGGTTCAATCAGATACCTGTGTCATAATTTGTTGTTTGATCTTCCTAGCATCTTGTTTATGAATTAGATATGACCTTCACTGCATTTTGTGTGTCCCCTTTATCCAGATGAATATGCACCTCCAGTCACCTTCTTCATCAGCTACCTTCCGATAAGATGAGAAGTGTTGGAATCTGGAACAATATACACACACATAGAAAGAAAAGACCGCCTTTTTTTTTGGCTAAAGGCGGTGGATATGAGATGAGGATAGATGAAAGGCGGTGAAAAAAAGTGACTCGCGGAATATATCAGCCTCAAAACTTGAGGCCAGTGTCAGCAAACCCAGAAGCCCAACAACTCAAAAGCCCAAAGACCCATTTATTAGCCGGAGCCTGGCTTGTGACACGCACGTGAGACAGAAAGTCTTTTTTTTTCCACCGTCGCAGCGGATTAGCATATATATATAACAAGTATTCGGAACCCGCCGCGATGCGGCTGGGTGTTCCGATACCTTTTTCCTTATTTTACACAAACGCATATCATCCCCAAATCCCAAAACGGTCTTGATATTGCCAATATCCAACGGTCTGATATTTCCAACTCCCAACGGTTTCCGATTCAATAACAATGGCCTTTTGCGTAGAACTATATGCCATTTTTCTGTAAGCAAAGCAATGGATTATATTACCGAATGCGCATCAACATACGGTAAGTGTTGTTTGTTCCTGCTTGGTACTCCCCTGTTCCAGTATTCCACCAGTGAATACCAAACCATTCTTGCAATACACCCAAGTGAGCCGAACAGTGACCAGATTGATCCCCACATAGCATATCCTCTGTAATAAAACACACAAAAAAGTATACCTCGATTCATTAATCTCATAAAAAGCTACAATACCCATTTTTATAAATTTGACCAGTAAATTATATGAAATAAAATAACTAAAGAAAAGTATTAACATCAATCCAAATGCAAAAGTTACATAAGAAACAAAACCACCTTAAACCCATTTGCATCAGCTTCAAACGAATAGTTAAAGTGAAAAAATAATAAGAATTGATATGGAAACATTTACCATTTTTATAAAGCCTTCCAAAATATGATCAGAAGCCATATTTCATGCTAATTTTTTCATGCTAGCAGGTATGCATTCTAATGTTTAGTGCACTGTTGTCAATGTTGAGTGCACTGTTGTCGTACCCGTTGGTCCAGTAGTATCAAGCATTGTGTTCACTGCATTGCTCCTCTGAAGGTTGTGACTGTCCACTTACGGTAGACCTTTACATGTATGGCTTTGCCAATGTCTGATGGTTTAATGTTTCCCACCCGAACGCTTTCAAGCTCTGTCACTGGTCTATTCCCTACAGATTTTGCTACAGTAGCCGATGCACCACTATTCGACATGTTCCTGCAGGACAAACAACCGACAGATCATATCAGTTAGTATACGTATACAGATAAACATGAAAACGTATGGTTAAAGGTACGTAGAGTGTCCAGGTTATGAACTCCACGTGACTAACTAACGAATAGCATTCATTTACAATAATTGGTATCGAAGCAAAAGTAATAAGATAAATAGCACTTGATAACCCAAAACAGGGAGTATTTGTTTATTACCATATCATCCATGTCCAACCTTATGGAGTTCAACAAATTACGTCTTCGTTAGATGAGACTGAACAACACGTTTTACCCACTTTAATCGTATAATGCTATATAGTTCAAAGCAAAATCATTTACTGTAACAATTTTTACCTCTCTTACGGTTGTTCGCAGCCTCAATATACCCTTCTTTGGTCATTGTCTCCATTAGTTTACGAAGAGTATTTTGATTAGCCCCTCGACCAAGCTTGCTTTGAAACCTATATATAATAATGTACTCCGTTGGAAAAGCATGATAGAGTGGTTGCAATAAATGAAAGTGTCATTGTTAGAACATGAAAGTGAAAACTTGGAATCATGTTATGATAATGTTTGAGGGTCAAAAACATTGTGGAAAACTGGTCTAAATGGGTTTATACGTTTTCCAGAATCCCTATTTCCCTATTTGACGGTGAAATTAGTCCTTGAACTCCGACTTTCGTATCCACGTAGACATATCTTTTAACCACAATATAGGGAACAAAGGAGCAAAAAACTTTAGCCAAATGTTAGCAACCGGGTCAATTTAAATCTAACCTTTTTACATGTTTATCAAAATCCTCAAACCCCTGTGCCTACAAACATTCACAAACAAATAAGCGTCAGTCGGTCATTCAAATGCGTACTCAAACAGACACCCAAACTCGCCCAACAATGCTTAAAACGATTCTGAAATTACTTGTGTGTTTGCATATTATGCAGTAATATTAATATCAGATTATCCCGACCACAAATAAAAAATAAGGACTTTATAGAAAATCAATAACTTATCATTTTCATTTTGTTACGTTCACAAACCAAAATCCAGGCTATAAGAATCAGGAAATGATAGTCGTTCTACTCACATGAAAGTTACAGTGTCTTCCATTTTAGAATGTTTGCTAATACAATCAGCGATGATTAACTTTTTAGTATTTGGACAGTCCGTTTTCGTATCACCACACATCACTGTACGATATGTATAATTGTTTGTGTAAAAAAAGCAAGTTAAATAAATGGATAAAGCTACATACCACTAATACTGCAAATGCTGTACAAAGCTTATCTTTAATATGAGTAACCATTAGAGGAGGTTGCAATCTTTCAAGATCGTTGCCTTTCACGCTTAAAAAAACAATTCTTGCTCCATGCTTAACAAAGGAAGACATAGCTTTGGTTGTAATTCTTGATGTTGCCATTACTAAATCTCATTCGTTTTTCCTGGCTTTATCGTCTACCACTACTCCCATCTGTAGTATTAACCAAAACCGTCTATAAGATACACATCTAAAAACTAATGAAGCACATTACTCATTAAGATTGTGTTTGGAATTAGTGAAATCAATAATTAAGCAAACCTGTTGTTCGCCAATTCTGCGACTGGAACTTCACGTCCCTGATGTACACGTCACCATGAATGGTAAGTCTAATGTAAAAGCAAATGGTAAGTCTCTATGTTATCGTAATTCCCATGAATGATATAAGAGCCAACGAATGGGTAAATTTGCTTTGTGTTCATGTCCGATTATTCAAATAAAAATATCAGCTAATTTTCAACACTTGAAAATAAAACCACTATTTAAAACAAATGTCAGAGATTCACTTCCTAATAAAAAAGCCCAAAGTATATACAAATAATAAAAACCAAAACCCGAAAGTATGACAAAACCCTGATTTCAAAATTCAATTCTTATATGTATATGCTTTAAATGGTCAAACATGAAATAAATAAGAGTTAATTTCATATAAGATTTAGGTACCTTATTTTTGTGTGTCTTGATTTTGTATTGATTCCCATCTCCTTCGTCGTCGCGATTCGCACCCAGATATCTGGTCATGATCGTCACTCAACCATCACAAATAAGACATTTGAAATCATTTAAGAAAAGAGATAAGTGAGATGTATCTGGAATGAACAAACCTCGTACATGTAATTAAATCTTTGTATCTCTAACCTTAAGTGAGATGTTCTTGACATTTTACCAAACACATTGTCGGCATCCTAAAGTCATTGGCAAAGAACTGAAAATAGCAACACCAACATATGATAGAATAAAGGCTGTATATAAAAAATAAATGAATTAAAAAAAAAACAGTAATCTTTAAACCCCAAAATTACCTGTCGAGAATGAACAACCCATGAACTTCTTTTTTCCCTGAATCCAACAACCTCATCAACCGCATGTTTCCACTCTTGTTTGGGTTTATGATTTATGATGATCTTGATTTTCCTCTTCTAGTTTCTTACTGACTCATTCATGGAGGATCGGTTTTGTGGACACGTACTGGTGGTTTGAAGAGTTTGATAACACGTGTTACTCAATTGCTCGTAGCAGTTTCACATTCGGTGGGTTTATATCACACCATTTTCGATTATTGTATTGGGCTAGAACAACACCATCAGTTTGGGCTTGAGAGTTTGGACCAAAATATATTAATTTTTAAAGAGCTGAATAAAATACAATGGTTTGAAGGTGGCTTGTGCTATATATCTTATATAAATAATAAATAATTACGTATACAGTTATGTGGTTTGTCCAAAATTAAGTAGGTGGCCTCTTGTTGATAGTAATCTTAAATAGATGGGGTGACACTATTAAAAGCATCGTATCTATACTACTATATAAAGCATTTAAGTTGTGGGCTCCACAAAAAATTAAGATAAGGAGCTCCAATCATTGAGTGACATGTGTCACTTCTCTAACTAAAAAATAACAAAAATGAAGGAGCTCTAACAAACTAAAATAAGGAGATCAAATAATGGGGTGACACGTGTCACTTCTTAACTAATTAATCACCTTTATTTTTAAATTTAAATATCTTTTAATTCGTTTAATTTTTTTATAATCTAATTTCACCATATTTTTAAAAATTTTGTGCTCTTTAATTCAACATACATTTTGATATATTTTTATGAGTTTTTAGATTTTTAATAGGTTTATTTTATTTTGATTCAAATTTGTATAACTTTAACCTTTATTTCAATCAATACAAACTTTATTTATCAAAATCATTTACTTCTGGGAAAGTGGTTTGACGGGTAAGAGATTGTGAAGGTCTTTTTATATGCGGGAATAATGATGTCACGGGAAAAATACGGAAAACCCAAACAAACACATATACATTTGAGGTGTTGTGAAATGAATTCACTAAGCGGGTAGGGAATTGCGAGGAGAGTTGGTTTAGCTTCATTTACTATATTTATTATATAACTATATTTATCGCCGCCGCTGTGCGCGGGTATCCAACTATTTGTTTAAAAATGTTTTTTTAAATACTGAACTTAAAAAACGCTTTTGTGAGTACTAATGTTGTCATTTTTTTTCTTTAAATGAGTATTAAAAACATATGATGACTATTTTACCCTTCAAAGTTTTGAAAATTGCATCCACCGTCCCTAGGGTAGATTACATAAATAGTCCCTGTCGTTTGGAGAAAATTGCATCCGCCGTCCTTAAACCTTTTTTTGAAATTTTTTTTTTCCTAAATTTGTTTTTCGAAAAATAATTTCAAATTTTTTTTTTTCAGATTTTTTGTCTAAAAACTTTTTTCGTCTTATTTTATATGTTTTTGTCCGTTTTTTTTCGAAAACTTTTTTTGTCACAAGTGAATTTTTTTTTTCGTCCCATGTGAAAAAAATTTCGGATACTTTTTTTTGTCACAAGAGAATTTTTTATCGGAAAACTTTTTTTTGTCACGAAAAGAAATCCTATAAAAAATATTTCGGAAAAAGAAATTTCGACAAAAAAATTCCGAAAAAAAAATTGAAGAAGAATTTCAAAAAAAAATTTGGAAAAAATTTCGTTAACAAACGAACGAAATAAAAATTTTGAAAAAAATATAAATCGTAAAAAGGTTAGGGACAGCAAATGCAATTTTCTCCAAACGACAGAGATTATTTATGTAATTTACCATAAGGACGTTGGATGCAATTTTCGTAAACTCACAGGGATCATTTTATGTCATTTGAAAGCATAAAATTGTCATACTACTCACATAAAGACAAAAATATTAACATTAATTTTCACACGAGTATTTTTGTTAATTCACTACTTAAAAAGAGTATTATTAAACACGTATGATTGCTTTTTAATACAATATGATTGCTTTTTAATAGTATTACCCTTAAATAGATATATTGATAGGTAGAAATACTACTTGGTTAAATCTTTCAACCTTTACTCTTTAGGGACAAAACTGAACCAAACTTATTGTAACGCAAATCAATTATTGTTTTCATGCCTAGATAAATATACATGCAAATTGGACCCAACTAAACTGAAACAAATTAAAAAGTTAAGAGTATCATTCATTTGACAACTCCTACTCCTAATATGTATTCGACTAAAGCGTTTGTCTTCACATGTTTGTGGCAAGTTTCACAATCAAATAGTTTTGAGTTCAAGTCATGTTTAAGATATGTGAGATAAAATTATGGTGTAAATATTATAAAATAGTTAAAAATTTTCGTTCTAAATGAAAAAAAAAATGTATTCCAAAAAACACTAGTTTTCATGACCGTATATATTGATGTGTAGTTTCAGCCACATGTTGTTCTACGTGCATTTAATTGTTGGACCACAATTGTGACATTGGTTGTGGTGGAAATTAGTGACTTGGAGTCGCAATCGATATAATGTCACCATTTCTTGACTAATCAATTTGCGCGCATGGAACCCTTAATCACAAAGAAAATTTGATTTCAATAATGGGTTTCTCACGTCTATATCACCAAAGCTAGTCTATAATTCTTAAATTTATTACTTTTAAGTTGGAGATTCATTATATGTGATCGATCAAATTGATCATTCGTTACTTAAACGAGGTTTAAGTAGGGCAACCTACCATTACAGTTTTCGTACTAGAATTCTCAATTTCGTGACCTTTGTACTATGCCAAATTAAACTCTTTAATTGTTTCTAATGATTTTCACTTCTACCTTTTGATGAGCGATTACCCTTTTAGGAGCAAAATTAATGGCTCAATCATTTGAAAACGAATCATGATGTTGATCAAGATATAAATTGGGGAGAAAATGACCACCGCAAGAAAATTGCCGCATATTTTCTATTTGAAAGGCTTTCCTTATGAAAGAACTAGATAATGCCTTCCTACGTACAACCTTGCAAGAAAAAAGAAAAAAATGACCATTGGAGATAAGACTACTATTATTGGAGGATAGTAGAAAAGAGACGTTGAATATTCTTTTCAACGACACAACACATGCCCAAAAAACAAATGGGTCTACTACAATTTTTTTTTGTTTGACAAAATTTATGGGAATTGTTGAAACATTGATCTTATGCATGGAATGCCACAAAGTCAGAAACACATGCATCAGCATATACGTAGACCTTTCAAAGACAATATTACAGGAGTCTCTAAGTTACATAGTCCTTAATAAAGCTTTTCTTAAGTTTTTGATGCTAAAACTTTTAAAGTTTTGTATAATGACATATTGCATGACATAATAAAAGTTACATTGACAGAAACGTCAGAAATTGAGACTGCTCGACTTCGGAAGCATATTCGAAAGCCGGTCTTACCTTCTATGTTTTTAGTAAAAGACCTTTTCAATAAGGCCTCTTTTCCTTCTGCCTAGCTCCCCGAAAACAATGTTCGACTTGTAAGATCACTGAAAGAGGTCATCAATTTGGAGAGTTTGCTTCTACACGGAAACGAAGATCTTCGTATGCGCCTATTGGAAGATTTGGGCTACCTCCTCTCTTTCCGATCTCATCTTCCGCATATCTTACTCATCCGACATGGCATGAATCACCGAACCTGCACTCGGGAATAGTAATACTTTGAAAAAGGCGGGTCGAAGCATATGGTTGCCGGGTTGGTTAAATGCTATTAATGAGAATAGTAATTCAAAATAGGGAAAATGGTCTAAAAAGGCATCCAACTTGCCACTTTTTTCTTTTGTAGGCATCAAACTTTTCATTTTTCTATTGTAGCATCCAACTTTCTTAATTTTCCTATTGTTGCATCCAACTTTCTTAATCATCCTATTGTATGCATCCAACTTCCTTAATCTTTATATTCGTAGGCATCCAACATCCTTAATTTTTCCTATTGTCATCTCACTTTTTTGCGCTACAGGCCTACAATAGGAAAATTAAAAAGGTTAGATGCTACAATAAAAAAATTAAAAGTTTGATGCCTACAAAAAAAAAAGTGACAAGTTGGATGCCTTTTTAGACCATTTTCCCTTCAAAATATTGCATGCAGTGGCGGAGCCAGAAGTTGTAGACAACGGGGGCAACTAATGTAACAACTGGAGTTTGAGATATGTCATTTTTAGTATAGTTTAAAAGAAAATCGGGTCGGGTCGGATTTAAGTTGAATTTCATGTTAAAATATGTCATTTTTTAGTGTACTTCAAAACTTAATTTGAGTGTAATTAACTCTAGCTAGAATCGGGATGTTTATCAAATAAAACCCGATTAAAAGCGGTACAGATCAACTTATCTCAAGTACGTCGACTTGTGTGGTATTTTATATTTAGAGATACATTACAATAACTAAAAAGCTTAACGCTGGGGAAAAGAACATATAACAAAAAATGAAAGGGTAAGTTGTGTAAGTATATCAAAGTATATATATACGATTCATGTGGGATACATTATATTATTTTGTTTTAATTTGTCCCCACCACCCCTCTTCCCAAAAAATTGACTTTGTCTTCCCACAACCTTTCCTTCCCCAAGAGCAGAAAATTTTACTTTTTACAACGACAAAATCAGAGATTTGTATGGTTAAGCGGCAAAAGACATCTTTTTAGCATTAAGATTGTTAGTCTCTTTTCGACGATGAGGGCACGCTGACTTCTGGGCCGGGGGCACTGTAAATTTCTTCTACCAAATTGAGATTTTTTCCCACTGATTTTCTCTTTCAATAAGAACATGGTTGGGGGCATTTCCCCCTACTCCTCTACACATGGCTCCGCCCCTGATTGCATGACATCGTAAAAGTTACATTGACAGAAACGTCATTCGATAATCAAACGAGTCAAGAAATTATCACAATACTTAACTGTGTTTTTCAGAAAATATCATGAGCCGTCCAACATGTTAAACCATCCGTGTAGGTCGTCGTGCCAAGAACAAAACACTAATACTGTTCCGAAAATTAGACTAAGATTTTATATTAGTTTGTGACTCAACATTTGTTTGTTGATAATGACCAATGGTATTATTATCTATACTACTTTATAAAAGGTTTGGGACTTTCTATATAAAGTAGTCTTAAAAATTTTAAGACACAAAACATTTCTTTATTAAGAAATAACAAGCTATTTAGTAAATGTTGTTGACAATATTGGTCAATACTTTTTAATTGTGATGGTCAATACGTTTTGTAATAAAAGCCCTTTAATACAAAATGATCAATACAACTTTAAGGCTTTTAAAAGCTCTTTAATAAAAAGGTCTACATAGTGTTTAATACATACACATATGTTACAACTGAAAATTTAAGGGTCTTTATGTGCAGCCTATTTTGTAACAGCCCGTTTTATTTAAATACCCACAGAAAACACAAACAATTACACCACCATTATAGTGAAACAACCCCACCGGACCTCTCCATCCGCACAATGTTACACTACCACCACCGGGCATCTCCTCAACCACAGTTACACCGCAACCACCGAACTGCTCGCCACAAAAATAATCATCGAGTACCCGCCGCCGCATTGCGCGGGTACCCTTCTAGTAATATTATATATATGACTTGATGTTGATCATAGATTCATAGTCCATCGTGGTTTATGTGACCCATACGCCCAATAACCTTTTCAATCAACGAATCGTCCTATTGCATACTCGACTACTCGTAAACAGATCCATAACCCTTTCACACTAGTGAACCGTGAAAAAGCATTAAATATAAGATGGTCACTTTTTTAGTATAATTTATTTTCAAAAAGCTCAAATGTAGCTTAACTCCAATTTGAACTATGAACTATTGCAAGAACCACAAGACTGCCACATTTTTAATTGGTTGGTTATATTGTTTCCAAAGTAAAAGGTGTTATGAAAATACTATGACATGAACTCTGCTTCTCAAGTTGGTAAAGGTTAACGACTATCGTAAAAATAATAATAATAATAAATAAGAAATCTTAGGGTTCAAATTTTGGTTAGTGCAAATGACTCTAATGTAACACCACCTCAGACTCCTTTAAACGAGTGGTTTTATATAAGCGGATTTGTTAAAAATGCTTAATAAACAACCTCTTAAAATGTAGAAAATGAAAAGTTTGAGTGTACTAAATCTTAAATCACATTTAATTGTCGTAAATTGTAAGTTTAATTACACGTTAACAAATCCATCATTTAATTTTAGTCTACGGAGGTGACTATAATAAAATAAAATAAAATAAAAAACAGAGCAAAAAATATTGTATGTGTATTGTGAGATGTTTGGCCTATAGAGTCAAAATAGTATGAAACATGGAGAGTAAAATGTCAAAATCATTTGTTTAAAAATAAAAATGTCAAAATCATGGTTTTACCAAAATAGAAAATCTACACCGTCCAATGGAATATGATCTTATCACAAATTACATCCACTTTTTTTGTTCCCACTTTCTGTAGTCTGCATCACATGTAGTAATCTCAAGCAACCCTTTATTTTTTGTTCGTTTCCCATTTTGTCTTTTATACATTTCTATTGAGTTGTACAAAATTATACTCAAAGCTTTTGGTCAATTTGTTACTAGTTTTACCTATGGGTTGGTTAAAATGACTACATTTCATTTCACACCTTTGGTGATGTACATTTTAGTGAAATCAACACGTCTAGTCTTTAAGACTTCCCTCACCATAGTCTTTGTTTAGTAATGTAATAATGTTAGATCCTCCATGATTATTGGTTGCAATCTTTCTTTTATTCTTTGATATAACTAAAACAAATGGTTTCTTGTTTTATTGTAACATGTAGCGAAATTTCTTATGCATTTTTTAGCCATGCATTCATTTTTTTTTATTGTTTTATTCATTTTTTTATGCGAAATTTCTTATGTTTTTTGTAGCGAAATTTCTTGTTTTATTCATTTTTTATTCATTTTTTGTTTCTTGTTTTTTGTTTTATTGTAATATGTTGTATCGAAGATACTGTGGAAAACTAGAAGGGGGGTTGAATAGTTTTGCCGATTTTAAGTTAGTTTCAAAAACTTTAGATTCGTTAATATGTGAGATCTTATGGATGTAAAGAAAGTATAGATCTAATGATAAAGCAAGTAAATAAAGTAAAGCAAATGGATAGAAATGACACAACCGATTTTTAGTGGTTCGACTACAAGGACACATTCCTTGCCCTACTCCACTCCCCGAGTCACCTACTCGAGAGTTCAAGCACTATGTCAACAAACTCCTTCACTTGGCGGAGAAGCCTTCACAACGTTGCTTACACCTTTTTCCGGTACAAAGCTAAATACCGAGTCCGTAACACGGTGGACCAAACCAACACGACTATTACACAACAAATATGTGAAATATCAAATACAAGATCTTCGCTACAGAAATCTTGCGGCGGAACAAATCAATCAAGGACCCCTTGTTTGGATGACTTGTAGAATGCTCGTGATCTCGCCTTAGAGAAGGACCTATATGAGAATCACTAAAGAAAGAAAGAAGGAAGTACTCTCTAGATCAAGTGATCTTTTGTTAGAAAAGAATGAGAGTATATGAGAGAATTAGTAAGAAGACGGGTGAGTTAGAATGAAGAAATGGCTCTCTATTTATAGGCAATTTCTGCCACTGTTCCCCGGATCCCACGGATCCCTCCCACAAGGGATCCGTCTAGTGTAAACCTAGGGATCCGTGGGACGCTCCTCTTTGCCCATGGGTTTTTTGGTTATGGGTCATGGGTTATGGGTTGGTCCATGGGTATTCCTTTAGATTTAATGTATCTAATGAATACATTCTATCTAGTCAAATGGGTATGGGTCAATGGGTTATGGATATGATCCATGGGTTGTGGTTTTTACCCATCCTAATAAACTATTAGAACAAATAATTAATTACAACATTTTTGTATTTAAATGGCTATATGTAAATGCTTTACAAAAATAACATGTATCCTTATAATTGTACTTAAGATAACATTATATTTGTTATCAACAAAACACAAAGAGATCGCAAAATATTAATTAACGTTTTTACGGGTTATTTGTATTAACAATCTCCCCCTTTTTGTTGATGACAAAACATAATGTTATGATGATTAAAACTTAAGAATAGATGTATGTTTTGAAAACCCCTAAGTTTTACTTCTTCTCCCCCTTTTTGTTGAAACAAAAAGTTAACCCTTCGAAGAAATAAAAGTGTGGAAAAAATTAGTCCACATATCGCTTACTCCCCCTTGACGGTAGCTCCCCCTAATTTGGGGCGTCAAGTGAAGAAAAATAAAAAAATCCTACAAAGAGAAAGGTTAGTAACATGCTTAAAGAATCTTGTGATTGACGAGAATCAAGATTGGGAGCCAATGTATGTAAACAAGGCCTTGTAATAAAACAACAAAGTGTAGTGGTATTTATGCCACCTACAAGCATGTAAAAATAAGAACAATACTTTTTCTTAAAAATGACTCAAAAGAAAAAGTACTAAAAATAGAAAATAGTAATAATGATTCCTTCCATGCTTGCATAAGGTTATGGATGGAGGTTTGGATGAGTAATGGTATTGATGCGATCAAGGATGAGGTTGAGTATGAATCGCATTTCTTCCCTAACTTCTATTGCAATTTCCCTAGTGGATTGGCAATGTTCACAATGTAAGTGATGTGGGTAATGAGTACGGAAGTCTTCCGGGTTGTTATGATTTGTGAGTTGCGTAAGTTGTGGTGGAAAAATAGGAAAATACGGATCAAAGTCCGGAATGATTGGAAGTGGTGGTGGAAAAGAACCTAGATGTTCTTGTAGTGTAATGGGAGCTAAAGGTGGTGATGTTTCAAGATCATTGAATATTGTGTTTGGAGAAGTTGGAGGCAGAGGCGGAGCCAGTAGGGGGACTGGCGGGTGCTCGGCCACCCCCAACCGGCCCAACTACCCCAGCTTGTGGCTTTGTTTAAGGTCCACGTTTCTATAAACTCTTCAATCTAGCCATGGCAATGGGACAAACATCGTCATTACTCTTGTCTGATGATAATTGTGTGTTGCAATTGTTGATTGAACTAAAATGAAGTGAAATCAGTGATGATTTTAGTTTGGAGAATGATAGTTAAAGAAAAACTGAAAAAGAAAAAAAAAATTGAAGAGAAGAAGATGGGGAGAAGATGATAGAAGTAAGATAAAGATCTTTTTATTAGTAAAAAATTGCATTTGTTTTTTGTGGTTGTGGACCGCATGTGTTTATTTTTTTTACAGCACAAAGAAATATATAACAAAATGAAACAAAATTTTATTAGTAATTCCAATTTCAACAGGTAATAGTCTTATAAGAATTGATATAGATCGATAGAAATGATTTTATTTATAGTCTTACGGGTATCCATTTTTGTTTTTTTGTTTTTTTTACTATATTGGTATAAACTTGTTATATAACACAAGCTCAATCAAGTTACAAAGATTTTGATGTTATGTATTAAGAATACATTTTTGGAAATACAAATTAATTTTTCTTCTCGAATACGTAAGAGGGTCCTTGGTTTCGTTTTCTTCATTTTCTCATCTTGTCGACTAAGTATTACAATTGATCTATGCACCGTACGTTATTATACAAATTACTTACGGCCCCCCTTAACACGAATTCCTGGCTCCACCCCTGGTTGGAGGTGTCAAAAAAAGGCTATTTCTTTTTGTTTTGGTTGTTGAGATCTTGTTGGAGTCGTAAGGAGTTCCAAAAGAGTGATTTTAGGTGAGTGATTTGGTGATGAAGTTGGTGTACTCGTTGGTGATGAAGGAGGTGCTATAATGGAAGCATCTTGTGGTGAGTTATTTGATGGTGATGAGCCATATGATGATGGTTTTCCTAAGCAACAAGATCGGATGTTAATCCGTGCGGATATCCTAGAGTTTGATTGTGGTATTTTGGAAGGTGGAAGTACAAAAGTTTGGGTTTCATGAAGAGGAATCTTTGTACTAGGTGATTCATCTAAGTTGTAAGATCTTTTGGATGACATGGTGTTGTTTGTTTGTGAAGATGAGATGAATTATGCAAGCATTTTGGGAGTTCTTTATATAGAAAAACAAAGCATTGTAATGAATGCTTGACCCAAAATGTGGATTAAAATCTAATGATTAGATATAAATTTAAGGCATATGATCATGAGAACACAAGCATTAAAGAGCATACTCCAAAAAAAAAAAAAAAAAAAAAAAAAAAAAAAAAAAAAAAAAAAAAAATTGGAGTTTTCATCCAAAGTGAGAAAAATAGAAGGTAAAAAAAGCTTCTGTCTCAAGGATCCCACGGATCCTTCCCTTGAGGGATTCGTCCAGCATAAAGGCTGGGATCCGTAGGTCTGGTGATCCAGGCAGCACAAAATTTTCCTTTTGGAAACATTTTTGCCTAGTGTGTGCCTATATGCAAACTATTTGGAGTTGCGGTTATCTCGACTCCTAAGAAAAAAGAAAAATAAACTAGAAGTGGAAAATCATACTATTATGTGAGATAACCCGTAAACACGTATTTAGTACTTGAGTACGTAATTTAGTGTTCCCAATGCTCCTAATTCATTGTGGCTTAAATGAATGTACCCGAAAACACATATTGGTTATGTATCCCCTTTAGCATTCAAAAGACATGAGATGCAATGAAAACGGGTTTTACGTTGTATTAATAATGAAAAAGCGATTTGTCCTAGACGTGAGAAATTGCTTTTGTGAAATTGATACGGGAAGAAGTATCATTTTAGAAAGCATTTTGAAAAGAGATTTCTATGTTGTGAAATACAAACGTTTTATCCTTTTGAAAGGAAGATGTGTATGTGAAACAAAAATTATAAGTGAAAAACTTATCTTGGGTTTTGAAAATTCCCGTATTGTTTGTGAGTTGTGCGTGAAATAGAGATCCTAGACTCAGAAAGAAGAAGGCTAGTGTTTACATACCTTGTAGAGTCAAAAAGTAAATTACGACGTTTGTTCCATGAGACCAAGACCAAGACGAAGTAGGTTGAATTGTTCCCGCTTCAACGGTTTGGTGAGGACCTCGGCTATGTTGTCTTCGGACGCTACCTTCTCAATAGAGATGTTCCCATTTTGAACATTGTCTCTTAAGAAGTGATGACGAATCTCTATATGCTTAGTGCGAGAATGTAATATCGGATTCTTGCTTAGATCTATGGCACCCTTGTTGTCACATAGAATGGCTATGTCACTAAGATGAATGTCGTAGTCGACTAACGCTTGTTTCATCCATAGTGCTTGTTGGCATGCTTTGCCGGCGGAGACATATTCGGCTTCGGTTGTTGATATTGCTAATGCCGTTTGTTTCTTTGAAAACCAAGATGTTAAACAACATCCCATAAAAGTACATACCCCACTTGTACTTTTTCGGTCAACATAATCACCTGCATGGTCAGAATCTGCATATACAATTGTTTCTACTCCCGTGCCCTTAGGATACCATAATCCTAATTGTGTTGTACCCTTAATATATCTAAATATTCTTTTTACGGCTTCTAGGTGTAATGTTTTAGGGTCTTCTTGAAACCTAGCACATAAGCAAACACTAAACATGATATCCGGCCTACTTACCGTGAGGTAGAGAAGACTACCTATCATGCCACGATATTTAGTATTATCGACGGATTCGCCGTCTTCATCTTTTGTGAGTTTGGTGTCGAATGACATTGGTGTCCTAATTGGTTTCGACTCTTCTAGACCGAATTTCTTTAACATCTCCTTTATGTATTTAGATTGATTAAAGAAGATACCATCTTCTACATGTTTAGGTTTTTCAAAATCGATAAAGCCCGGAGGTTGAGCTACATATACTTCTTCATTAATAAAACCATTTAGAAAAGCACTTTTGACATCCATTTGATAAAGCTTTAGATCATTAGCACAAGCATACGCAAGAAGTATTCTTATAGACTCTAATCTAGCCACGGGGGCATAGGTCTCATCAAAGTCTATTCCTTCTTGTTGGTTATACCTTTGGGCAACGAGTCTAGCCTTGTTTCTAGACACTACTCCGTTTGCATCTAATTTGTTTTTATAAACCCATTTGGTTCCTATTATGGTTTGATTACTAGGTGGAGGGACAAGTGTCCAAACATCATTAGAAACAAATTGATTTAATTCTTCTTGCATAGCCATTACCCAACTTTCATCTTTTATGGCTTCTTGTGTATTCTTAGGTTCTATGGTTGAAACAAAACAAAATAAGCTACTGTGGTTTTGAACTTGAGACCTTAATGTTCTTTCGTTTAGGTTTCCTATGACCTTATCTATGGGGTGATCTTTGGACTCTTTAATGTTTATGACTTCATCATTTAAAGGTTCTTCTGTTGGGAATAATCTGTTACCACGGATAGTAGTGGTTTACACTGCTTGGTTTAACACTAGCAGTGGAAACGTATTCCCACTGCAAGTTCATCATTACCACTGCTATCAGTTTATGATAAGGTTAAACGCGTCTTGATAAGTATAGAATAGATCTTGTGTATATTCTATTATGTTAGCTTTATACTTATCTTGTAAAGGACTCCTTGTTGTATAAAAGAAGATCCTAGGTCATTGTCTTAGGTACGTATGTTTACACATTAGTTTTACCTACGAAAGCTTCAAGGTGTAACCCTAGTGATACTAAGATCACTCGTATTATTTCATTAATAATATTGGAGCTTGAGTTTTGTGTTAACTTGTGTTCATTCTCATTACATCATATAATTCGTCTTCTAAGTATTACTTAAGTAAATTCCGCTTGCTTGATAATATTATACAAAATATCATTGACACAAGGAGAGTGTCCCAGATCCATCAAGTGGTATCAGAGCGAAGGTTCTGATATTTTGTTTTAGAAGATCCAACGAATTAGCTTGACTCACTCACTCAATTCAATGGAGATGGAAAACAATCAATCAAACTCTTCTTCTACACCCAGACTCCCTAAGCTTAAGCTTAATGAGTTTGAGATGTGGAAGATACTGATTGAGCAATACTTCCTCATACAGGACTATGCTCTATGGGAGATCATTCAACTTGGTGATTCCTTCAAATCTGTGACCACTACTTCAAAAGTTGGTGACACAGATGTTGTGAAAGTTTTTGTGCCTGAATCAAATGCTGAAAAAGCTCAAAAGAAGAATGATCTTAAAGCTAGAATTCTGTTGCTGATGACTCTTCCTAGAGACCAGATTATTGCATTCAGCAAGTGCAAGACTGCTAAAGAACTGTTTGAAGAGATTTGCTCAGTGTTTGGTGGTAATGATGCTACAAAGAAGACTCAGAAGACATTGTTAAAGCAAAGTTATGAAAACCTTTCTGCTTCAAGCAATGACTCTCTTGATAGCATTTTCACCAAACTTCAGAAGATTGTTTCACAGCTAACTGTGTTTGGCATTGAGGTAGAAAAGGAAGACCTCAATTTGAAGTTTCTAAGAAGTTTGCCTTCAGAATTTCAAACCAATGTTACTGTCTGGGAAAACAAGCCAGACATTGAAACAATGAAGCTCAATGATCTTTACAACAACTTCAAACTTATTGAGCAAAGGTTGAAGAAGGCAGGGAAACTTGGTACAAGCTCTAGTAGCTTGGCATTGTTGTCAAATTCTGTTGACAGTGATGATTCTGAAGATGAAAGTGATGATGATACTGCCACTGTACGTTCTAAAGTTTCCACTGGCAATGTAAATATTGCCACTGCAGGATCAAAGAAGAAGGTTGCTAGTAATGGAGATCCTACCTTTTATGCTTTTATCTCCACACAAGTTGATGGCTCTCTCTTAACTCATGAAGACATAGAGCAAATTGATGAAGATGACTTGGAGGAGATGGATATAAAATGGTAGATAGCTCTTCTTAGCATGAGGGCTAAGAAATTCTACAAGAAGACTGGCAAGCCTATCCATATAAATGGTGATGATACTGCAGGTTTTGATAAGAAGAAAGTGGAGTGCTTTAACTGCCACAAGTTTGGACATTTTGCTAGAGAATGTAGAAGACCAAAGACAAAGGACAATAGATCTACATGGTACAAGCAAAAGAAGGGACCAACTGTGGAAGAACCAAAGGCAATGTTGGCTATTGATGGTGTGAGCTATGATTGGAGTTTCATGGCTGATGATCTTGAAGAAGAACACACTGATGCTGCTCTTGTTTCTGTTGAAGTTGCTCTTATGGCTTTCTCTGACTCTGAGGTACATAACTCTGAATGTTGCTCTAAAACATGTAGGGCTACTAGAGAAGTTGAAAGACTTAATGATTTATATTCTAAAGAAAGAGAAGAGTTATACACTGCTAATTATACTGTGACTAATCTTAGGAGAGCCATGGCAGTTTTAGAAAAACAAATAGAGCACTATCAGGCAAATGAGTCAAATTATAATGATGATGTGATTCTTCTTAGGAGAGAGGTAGAACATACAACTGCTGTGAATGAAGCATACCAAAAGGAGCTTGAAAAACTTCAAAAGAAAATTGAAAATGTCAATTTAACTATAGACACATGTTATCATCAGTCTGAGTCAATTGATAAAATTTGGAATGCTCAAATATATAATAAAGCTAAGTCTGGTATGGTTTAGAGGATTTTAAGGATCTTGAAAAAGAATATGGTCCTTTAAAAGACACAGTTGTGAAGAGTAAGGAAGAGAGTAAGCTTGATAATGATGTTTTTGAGAGTGCTAGTGACTCATCTGTTGTAGATGAGAGTGTTAAAAAGAATGTAGAGACTACTATCCCAAAAGTTGTTAATATTGTTACAAAGGAACCTAGGAAACCAGTTAATAAACCTAGACCAACTGTAAAGTATGCTGAGATGTATAGGAACAAGCCTACAACTCCTAGGGGTAACCAGAGGAGTTGAAATCGTGTTAAATCTCAACAACTAGGTAGTGATTTTGTGATGAACAATAAAGCAT
>BPTQ01000004.1:120696174-120746541 GCA_019973895.1 Chrysanthemum seticuspe | reverse complement strand
TGAAAAACTTCAAAAGAAAATTGAAAATGTCAATTTAACTATAGACACATGTTATCATCAGTCTGAGTCAATTGATAAAATTTGGAATGCTCAAATATATAATAAAGCTAAGTCTGGTATGGGTTATAATACTGCGCCTCCACCACTAAGGGGTGTTCATTCACCTCCAGGTATAGATTTAGCTCATACAGGTATAGAGGATTTAGCTCATATGGTCCTTTAAGGATCTTGAGAGTAAGCTTGATAATGATGTTTTTGAGAGTGCTAGTGACTCATCTGTTGTAGATGAGAGTGTTAAAAAGAATGTAGAGACTACTATCCCAAAAGTTGTTAATACTGTTATAGAGGAACCTAGGAAACCTGTTAATAAACCTAGACCAACTGTAAGGTATGCTGAGATGTATAGGAACAAGCCTACAGCTGCTAGGGGTAACCAGAGGAGTTGGAATCATGTTAAATCTCAACAACTAGGTAGTGATTTTGTGATGAACAATAAAGCATGCTATATCTGTGGTAGTTTTGATCATTTACATGCTTATTGTGACTATCATGTTGGGAGAAGGGTAGTCTATGGGAATAAAAGGGTGGAGTCTAACAGATATCAACATAATGTACACCCTAGTTCTAATTGCAAAATGGTCCCAAGAGCAGTTCAACTTAGAAGTGGCCTCAAAACATTTGCCACTGCAAAAACTGTTAACACTGCTCACCCTAAGTCACCTGTTAAAAGTGCAAATACCAAAACAAGTTTTAATAAATCTGCACAAACAGGAAAAAGAACCTTTCAAGCTAAAAAGGTTAATAAAAATCAACAGTGGGTACCTAAAAATCAACCAGCAGTTACCACTGCTCATTCAAAAGTTACCACTGCAAGGGTTTTTAATAAGAAAAAGGGGGAACATGGGCAATGCTGTGAAGGCCTCAGCACGTTGGGAATGGAAACCTAAAGGAAATACCTCTACAACCAATCCCAATGGTGTATCAATGACCTTTGATAGATTTAACTATATTGATACACGAGGCAGATCCAAGTCAATCATGGCTTGGGTCCCCAAAAGAAACTAACTCTTTACTCTAATGTGCAGGAACATCCAAGGACTAAATGATTTGATCTTGTATTTACATATTATGGGTGTTCAATGCACATGACTGGCAACAAGTCTTTTCTTTTGATTTTGTGCATACTAATAGATTGTCTGTCAGTTTTTGTTAATGAAGTTAGTGGATTGAGATGTGTGATGCAGGAACACTAATGATAAAGGAAAACATGGATTATTATTATTATTACAAAATTGCACTGAAAGTGCAGTAAAACTACATCCATGAAGTACAGAGTACATACATCACTACATCAACTGAAAACAACTACCAACATCCTACCCCAAACACATGTTTCCTAACCCATCCTCTTCCTACCCATCTTTCATCCTTTATGGTTTCTTGGGAAAGCCCCAGCTTGGCATCACCTTAGGAGCTCCACGCATGTTAATCCAGTCATACACCCTAGGGCTTGCTAAACCCATCACCACTATACCAGTATGTGGTGAGGATGATGAAGGAACTGCTGATGGTGGTGATGGTAGAAATGGTAGAGAAGGTGATGATTTCAGCTCTTCAGAAGGAGCTACTGCTGCAAGAGGAGGAACACTCAGGACTCTTCCAGAGGTCTCATCATTTGTGACATATGGAGACATGGAAGCCCAAGAATCTGTGGAGGAGGTCTTGGTAGCATTGCAGGCCTTGTTGGAATTGATATCTGCTTCATATTGGAGATAGCTGTTTTCAGTGCTATTGAAAGAGCTTTTGGCAACTCTTTTGCCATGGAATAGGTTTCATCATTTGCATCATCATCATCTGATAAATCGGAGTAGAACTCAAGAGATTTTGCAGGCTTAGCTGCAGGCTTTCGCTTAGCAGTTTCTTTGGTATATCTTTTTGATGAAGAGCCAGCCCCTGGTGGGAAGTATCCAAACCATCCTGATGCTTCTGAAGATGATTCTGATTCGATTACATACTCTTCTTCTGAATCAGAAGAGATGTTGATAGTGTTGGAGGGATTGCTCATGGTTTTTAGGATATTGTGTTTGAATGCAAATTGATGAAGTTTATCTTAAGCCAAGCCTCATTATATAGACAAAGTCGGTTGAAGGGTTATTTAATGAAGATATTTACCTTTTTCTTATTTTGGTAGGTTAAGGAGTAAATATAGATATTATTGAGTTGACTTTGGAAGATATTTTGCTTGAGTAATGGTTTAGTTAAAGGCAACTTTGGTTAATATCCAGTTGGTTATTCTCATCTTTTACTAATATGTATATCAAGTTTTGATGAGAAGTTGGAGTTAAAAGGTGTATATCTGAGATACACAATAAATGGTTATTGATTCACCATGTCTAATACACATAAGAATCAACTAGTCCAGAGCAAACGACTACTAGTAAAGACTTGACAAATCCGTTTATGGTTGATAGTTTACCAAAAACTATATGGTTATCAACTCACCATATTCTTTATGATTAAGAGTTGGCTAGTCCATAGCAAACGGCTCATGGTAAATACATATCAAATCCGTTGATAGCTGATAGTTTGCTAAAAACTATAATGGGAGCAGTATTGTTTTCTAATGATCTTATCTTCCACTGCTCTTTGAAATTTTTGTGAAAAAAGTTACCACTGCTAGTTCACAGTTTCCACTGACAGTGTTATTTTACCACTGTTGTTCTAGCCGGTACACCTGATTATGTCAGTAATTAATTTTTTACTAGCCGTTGAAAGTAACCACTGATAGTCATATATATAGGGTTAATATTTTAAGTAAATTATCTTCTTTCTATATTATAACTACTTTCTAAAGATAATTTTACTTGTGCATCAATTCTAAACCCTAACCCTATATATATTTTTCTTTCAATTGGCTCGTCATTACTTCAATTCTTACTGACATAATCATATTTTTCATCAAAAGTTTCTATGGCTTCTTTAAAATTTGCAGATGAGCACAACGTTGTGGCCTACTTACACAAGAATAACGAGAAGAGTGGCCCTGATTTTCATGAGATTGTGGACTTTCTTCATACCACTCATATAAGGTATGCTTTGCTTTTAAAACCCACAATTTATATCTCTCAAATCAATCAGTTTTGGACTTCTGCTCAGTCCATAACACTTGAGAATAGAGATGCACATGAAACAGTGGATGCTCTTAGAGCCACTTTAGATGGGGTAACTATTGATGTTACTGAGGCATCCCTGAGGAGAGTACTTCACTTGGATGATCTCAATGGTCTCATCACATTACCTATGTCTGACATTCATGATACTTTATCATCCATGGGGTATGATACCACTGACAAAAAGGCTACTTTCAAAAAGAGTGGTTTCTGTCCTCACTGGAGATTTTTTATTCATACTTTGTTACATTGCCTTAGTCCTAAGAAAACATCTTATGAGCAATTTAGTTCAACCATGGCTTATCCTTTGGTTTGTCTAGTCACTGATAAGATTTTCAAATGGTCCAACTATATTTTTACAAGTATGAAAGGCAATGTACAAAGTAAAACCAAATTTTTAATGTATCCCAGGTTTGTGCAAGCTGTGCTTAATGAATTTCAACTGCAACCTCACACTACTGTTTATCAAATCAGTTGCCTAAAGCCTAAAGTTTTTCAAATTTTGAATAAAGATGGCAATATGATTTTTACACCTCTCCTACCCCAAATGCTTGCTAAAATTTCATCTAAACAAACTACACCTATAATTGATGTACCCAACATTGATTATACACCACCAGTTTCAAGAACCTATGAGAGAAGGTCAAAACAGTCAACTCCTCTCATGACAACATAGCAAGTTTCTGAACCTTTTGGTCTAGGAACAAGTAGTGGTGGTTCTAGACTTCCACATAGTCCTACTATGGAGGAATCTGGACCTTTGCCCCATGATTCACCTCTCCCAACAGGTAACACAGTTGGAAGTGCTGAGGGCAGTGGCAACCAAATGGAATTGATGGTTTTGTGTACCAAATTAGCAAAGCAGGTTGAGTTTCTACAAAAAGACTTGGCTACTGTTAAGAAGAACCATGCCAAGGATGTTCAATTATTAAAGACAGAGATTCAGACCTTAAAGGAAGAGATGCAAAGGTTGAAAAGCACAGGCAGACTGCAAAGATGGTGATTTCATCTTCATCCTCACCTTCTAATGGTGATTCAGCTGATCAAGATTTGGGAAATTCCTCCAAACAGGGGAGGAAAACAGGTTCTGACACTGAGGGGAGGACAATTGATTTTGAAGATGAAGGAGATACAAGTAAAGGAGCAAAAGAAGTTGAAACTCATGGAGAGCAACTTGAAGATCAAGACATTTTCCAAACTGCAACTGATTTTACAACTGATTTTATTTCCACTACAGAGCCAACTTTTGCCACTGCAAGTGAAGAATTTGATAAATTGAAGACAAACAAGGGTAAAGCAGTTATGGAAGATGTACAGCAACTTGAAAGTAGGATTTCAAAGAAAAGACATGTTCAGATTGATCTTGATAGAGAAATTGTTAAGAAGACAGCAGAAGATCAAATTACTGAGAAAGTTGCTGAAAAGAAAAGATTGCAAGAGATGGAAGTTGTAAGCTTTTTGGAAGCTAAAAGATTGGATAGAATGGAAGATACTGATTCAATTTCCACTGTTCAACCTACTATTATGAAAGAAAAAGCTCCAGAGTTTAGCTATGTTCCTACTGAAGAAGATATTCAGTTTCTGGTAGCTAATAATCCAGAAATCAAGAAAAAGGCAATTGACCTTGTTGCTGATGCATCCTTAACTGAGGAACAAAGAACAGCTCAGTTGAAGGATTTTATTATGATGAAGAACAATCAAGCACTTGAAGATGTGATTAATTCAGTCAAAAAGGGTCAGAAGAAACCAAGAAAACCAACCAAGGCTCAAATACTTGCATACATGAAGACTTATTGTTGTCATGTTGGTAACTGGAAAATGCATCAATTTAAAGGAATGTCTGATGATCAAATTGAAAAGGCTTACTACAGAACTGTAAAACAAGATAAATCTTTTATTCCAATGGGTTCTGAAAAAGAAGAAAGAATATTTCCTAGATTGAAGCGAAAGGCCAAAGTAAGTGATTCTCACACTATTAAGAAGACTAAGGTTGATGAAGATCATACAAAGTCTACTGAGAAGGAGATTCCTACTGAGAAGTTCACTAAAGAACAAATGACTGAAATGATTGTGATTGAAGACAAAGATTTTTATCCAGAACCACTGCAAATTCGACATCCTATCATTGATTGGGAAGTTTACACTGCTAGCAATCTTGCTTCAACATGGAAGATTACAAGGCTGGGAGGAGAAACTTCATCTTTCATAACATTTGAAGATCTTATTAAAGCTTTTGACAGAGATGACCTTAATACACTATGGAAATTAGTTCAAGAAAGGTTTAATGCTCAAGATCTCAAAGATGCAAAGGAGATGCAGTTATGGGTAAATCTTAGAAGGCTTTTTGAACCAAATGCTGATGATGACTACTGGAAAACCTTGTTCACATGTTTTGGTACTAAATGGTTTTACTATGATTCATGTGAAGTTCATCATGTCTCTACAGCTAATGGAGAAGACTTTTTCATGCTTGCTGAGAAAGAATATCCACTTAGAGCTGGAGCTCTTACAGTAATGTTAAGCTTACATATAAGAGTCAATGAAGACAATGAGAATGTCAGAGCATTATTACAAAGGCTTCAAGATCAGTGTTCAAGAGCTATACAAAAGTTAAGAGAAAAGAAGTGAAGTGTTTGATTGAATTCCCCAAATCCTTGGAGATAATGCATATTGAAGAAACTTATTGATTTGCAGAGAAATCATAAGTTTAGGGGAGGATTGTTGGGAATAATCCGTTACCATGGATAGTAGTGGTTTACACTGCTTGGTTTAACACTAGCAGTGGAAACGTATTCCCACTGCAAGTTCATCATTACCACTGTTATCAGTTTATGATAAGGTTAAACGCGTCTTGATAAGTATAGAATAGATCTTGTGTATATTCTATTATGTTAGCTTTATACTTATCTTGTAAAGGACTCCTTGTTGTATAAAAGAAGATCCTAGGTCATTGTCTTAGGTACGTATGTTTACACATTAGTTTTACCTACGAAAGCTTCAAGGTGTAACCCTAGTGATACTAAGATCACTCGTATTATTTCATTAATAATATTGGAGCTTGAGTTTTGTGTTAACTTGTGTTCATTCTCATTACATCATATAATTCGTCTTCTAAGTATTACTTAAGTAAATTCCGCTTGCTTGATAATATTATACAAAATATCATTGACACAAGGAGAGTGTCCCAGATCCATCATCTTCTTCTTCATTTATCTTTTTCTTTATTACTATAGCTTCACTTTCTACAATCTCGTCATCGACAAGAGGTGGAGAGGGTTTGGGTGGACTTTCATCAAATTTTATATTTAATGACTCTTCTACCTTCATTTTTTCTTTGTTTAATATGACGTAAGCTTTGCTATTTGGAGAGTAACCTAGAAAGATACCTTCGGTTGATTTAGGATCAAATTTTGTAAGGTAATCTTTAGTGTTAAGAATAAAACATTTGCTACCAAAGACTCTAAAGTGATCTAACGTAGGCTTTTTGCCTCGAAGTAACTCGTATGGAGTTTTACCTAAGATTGGTCTTATTAAGACTCGATTGAGTATGTACGTTGAAGTATCAACGGCATTGCACCAAAACTTTTGAGGTATGGATTGCTCATTAAGCATGGTTTGACTCATTTCTTGTAGGGTTCTATTCTTTCTTTCTACTACCCCATTCGATTGTGGAGTGCGCGGAGCCGAGAAGTTGTGAGTAATACCATTAGCATCACAAAAGGCTCCAAATTGAACTTCATTATCGAATTCCCTACCATGATCCGTTCTAATAGACACTATAGGACTTCCTAGTTGTCTTTAGATTTTCTTGCTTAATATTTCAAAATAATTAAACGTTTCCGTTTTGTTCTTTAAAAATTTTGTCCATGTATACCTAGAGTAATCATCCACTATGACCAAAGTGTAGTAGTTTCCTCCATAACTTTGGATAGCGGATGGACCAAATAAATCCATTTGTAGTAATTCTAGACACTTAGTTGCAGATACCATGTTTTTAGCTTTATGACTAGAATGAACTTGTTTTCCTACATTACAAGCATCACAAAAGTGATGTTCATATTTTAACTTAGGTAGATCTCTTACTAGATCTTTGGATGATAGCGATTGAAGAAATCGCATGTTAGCGTGACCCAATCTTCGATGCCATAAGGTCGAAGTATCATCCATAGAGGTAAGACATAGTTTGTCTTTAGGTTCATTACCGATTTTAATGACATAGACTCCATGTTTCCTAATTCCTCTTCCTATGGTTATGCCATTTTTTAATATCTTACTACCGGTTTCGGTAAAAAGTACATTGCACTTTTTATCACATGTTTGTCCTATCCTTAAGAGGTTAAAGTTTAGGTTTTCTACGTGACACACATCGTTAATGGTTAGAGATTTGTTAGAAATCGTACCTTTACCGATGATTTTACTTTTGCTATTTCTAAACACCACATTACCTCCATTGAATGATTCATATGTGGAGAATAGATTTTATTGCCGGTCGTGTGCCTCGTGCACCCGCTATCCTTGACCCATTCATCCGGGTCTAGGTCGACCTTTAAGCACACCTAAGAAAGCAATTAACTCAAAAGTTTGGTCCCCATTTGTTCATGGGTCCATTAGTGTTAGACATTCCATTCATGTTAGACATGTATGTATAAGATGAGTATGCATTCCATGGAGCAAAGTTTTGAAAAGGAAAGCCATTTTGCATATTTGGGTTCCATCCCATTTGATGGTTACTTCTCGGGTAAACATTATTAGGTATCCTAGATGGATTAGGTTTTGAAAAAGATGGAGCTTTGTTTCTTGCAAAAGTAGGATTATATTTTAGAGGTGGTTGTCTAGTGGTGAAATGAGTTGGTTTCTTCTTATTAATGATAACACAATCTGTTCTAGATGAAGAAGCTACGTTATTACCACTGTTTGCTACAGCAGACCCACGGATCCCTGGCTTAACACTAGTCGGTTCCCTTTTGATAGGATCCGTGGGATCCGCCACAACAGTGGCTGGTTTTTCTAGTGCCTTAACAAATTGTGTTTCTTTGTTTTCACTAGTTGATGGATCAAGTTGTTGAATACTTAAACCTTTTTGGTTGTTACTGGTTTTAACACTATCTAATATCATATCTAAAGTATTCGTACTCATTCTAGCAATTTTAGAATCTAGTTGATCAACTAGTGTTTGAAGTTGAACGCAAAGTTCACATTCACCACTTGCTATTTTACCCTTTTCTAGACGTTTCAGTTTTGCTTTTAATTCTATGACTTCTTTATCTAAACGTTGGTTTTGACTTTTTAAAAGCTTGTTTTTGTTAATTAGTTTTAAGCTAAGATTGCATAGTTTGTCATATTCATTATGCAATGAGTCGTCATCAAGTGATGAGCTACTATAGTATTCGTGACATACCTCGTCATTTGCCATGAGAAAAATTTCTTCGTCCTCCTCGTCGCTCATTCCCCACGTGCCGCTCAAGAACGCTTTTTGATCATCCCGTTTGGGACACTTACTAATAAAGTGGTTTGGGTCCCCACATTTAAAGCAAGTACGATCATCTTTTGGCTTCTCGTCCTCTTTGATTTTCCGAAAGCCTTTCTTATCGTCATACGGTTGTTGACGTATCTTCCCTTCCTTCTAAAGAACTTTTTAAAGTCCCTTACCGCCATAGCGTACTCCTCGTCATCACTATTCGAAGAGGAGTTCTCTTCATCGCTTGAACCCTTTTTGGCTTTAAGGGCAAGAGACTTGTGTTTCTCTTTCACCTTTGAGGCTTCGGAATCTTTAGCAAGGACAAGCTCGTAGACTTTTAAGTTGCCTATGAGTTCATAAAGGGTGAGGATTGTCAAATCTTTTGACTCTTCGATCGCCGTCACCTTGGATCTCCACTTAGATGGAAGTGCCCTTAGATATCTCCTAACATGGTTACGGCTAGAAAAAGAGTCATCAAGTGCTTGTAAAGATGTAATAATAGTATTAAAATTAGCAAATGAATGATCTATAGTTTCCTCATCCGATATTGAAAATTGTTCATATTGTTGAACAAATAAATCAATTTTCTTATTTTTAACTTGTTGATTACCTTGATGAGTTACAACTAAAGAATTCCAAATTTCTTTAAAGGTTTTAAGCATAGAAATTCTTTCGAATTCCTTTTTGGGTAAAGCATTATACAAAACCATTTTAGCTTCACTATTTTTAGAAAGCTTTTTCTTCATTTCATCATTTAGTTTATCATGAGGTATGTTAACTAAATTTCCTTTATCATCATTTGAGGTAGCCTCAAAATCGCCTTCAACAATAATGTACCAAAGATCAATATCTTTAGACTTCACATATGTTTCGAATCTATTTTTCCAATATATAAAATCATTAGTTTCAAGTAGTGGTGGTCGTTGCATAGATTGCCCTTCCTTGTAATTTTCAGAACCCATAGTGATCGAAAAGGTTTTAAAATACGGTTTACTTTAAAACTTTTATAAACTTAACTCTTGATGCCAATTGTGGAAAACTAGAAGGGGGGTTGAATAGTTTGCCGATTTTAAGTTAGTTTCAAAAACTTTAGATTCGTTAATATGTGAGATCTTATGGATGTAGAGAAAGTATAGATCTAATGATAAAGCAAGTAAATAAAGTAAAGCAAATGGATAGAAATGACACAACCGATTTATAGTGGTTCGGCTACAAGGACACATTCATTGCCCTACTCCACTCCCCGAGTCACCTACTCGAGAGTTCAAGCCTCCTTCACTTGGCGGAGAAGCCTTCACAACGTTGCTTACACCTTTTCCGGTACAAAGCTAAATACCGAGTCCGTAACACGGTGGACCAAACCAACACGACTATTACACAACAAATATGTGAAATATCAAATACAAGATCTTCGCTACAGAAATCTTGCGGAGGAACCAAATCAATCAATGACCCCTTGCTTGGATGACTTGTAGAATGCTCGTGATCTCGCCTTAGAGAAGGACCTATATGAGAACCACTAAAGAAAGAAAGAAGGAAGTACTCTCTAGATCAAGTGATCTTTTGTTAGAAGAGAATGAGAGTATATGAGAGAATTAGTAAGAAGACGGGTGAGTTAGAATGAAGAAATGGCTCTCTATTTATAGGCAATTTCTGCCACTGTTCCCCGGATCCCACGGATCCCTCCCACAAGGGATCCGTCTAGTGTAAACCTAGGGATCCGTGGGACGCTCCTCTTTGCCCATGGGTTTTTTGGTTATAGGTCATGGGTTATGGGTTGGTCCATGGGTATTCCTTTAGATTCAATGAATCTAATGAATACATTGTATCTAGTCAAATGAGTATGGGTCAATGGGTTATGGATATGATCCATGGGTTGTGGTTTTTACCCATCCTAATAAACTATTACAACAAATGATTAATTACAACATTTTTGTATTTAAATGGCTATATGTAAACGCTTTACAAAAATAACATGTATCCTTATAATTGTACTTAAGATAACATTATATTTGTTATCAACAAAACACAAAGAGATCGAAAAATATTAATAAACGTTTTTACGATTTATTTGTATTAACAGATACAATGGAGAATCACCTATCCATAAATCCTTCTAAAAGCGAATAATGGAACCACAACCCACTCGAAATCTAAGGGAGTCAATGGGGGAGGAAACCATTCGAATGAAGATAATTAGTAGATCCAACAATCTTATTCCAAATACCTTTCGTGCTACAGCCGGCGTGATCAAAGCCACCCTCATGCCCATGTAACGAACGAATAACTTTAACCCAAAGTGCATTACGGTTAGAAAAGAATCTCCATCGCCATTTTTGGAGGAGGGCAAGGTTAAACGACTTTAAGCTCCCAATGCCTAAACCACCTTTACCGAGAGAAGCTAAGACAGTAAGCCACTTCACCCAAGCTAATTTACTCTAGCCTTGAGAACCACCCCAAAAAACGAAGCACAAATACTCTCTAAAGCCTTTAAGACAGATTCAGGAGCTTTAAAAATAGACAGTTAATAAATACCGAGGCTTCCAAGCACTGACTTGATTAAAGTTAGGCGAACACCTATAGAAAGGAGGTTTGCTTTCCACTTTGATAATCTCGATTGGAACCGATCAATAAGAGTTTTCCAATTACTTGAAAGGTTCATATTAGTACCAATGGGAAGCCCTAAGATAAGCAAAAGGAAAAGAGCCCGGGTTGCACCCGGTATGATTAGCCATGGAACTAACTTCCTCTTCAGAAACGCCTACCCCATAAACTTTTGATTTGTGAATAGCTTGGGTCTAAACCGGCTAACTAGGATGTTTGGATTTCTAGGCCTTTTGATTTATTTTCTTAGCTCTGTTGTATAGGTAGTGACATGGGTGCCCTTGTTGTTTTCTGTTGTTGTTCTCTTCTTGGTGTTTCCAAGTGATGTACATTTTTTGGGTTTCTTGTTTGCCTCTTTTTGAGGCTCTGTTTATTTATGTTATTTCTCAGCTTTTCAATAAAAAAAATAGAAAAAAAATTAAGTCCCGAAGCAAGATAAAAAACCTGTAAAACGCGAATGATATTGTCCATATTTACTTGCTACGTAAATTTCTATCATCGTCAATCCATGACATATGTCAATATGTGTATTGTTTCAATGATTTTCTAAACTCGTTTTGGAGTCACTGTCGCACCGGTTCTTACAAAATTCTACTACCTCCGTCCCAAATTAATTGTCCTCATTTGACTTTTTAAAGTATTAATTTCTCAACTTTGATCTTAAATATTTTTATTTATGTTATATAATAATTGATGCAAAATATATGAATGGATTATTCTTTTAAATGTTTTTTTCATTGATGTAATTTTCATCAAATATTACATAACACATACAAAAATATTAAGGATCAAAGTTGAGAAATTAAGACTTTAATAAGTCAAATGAGGCAATTATTTTGAGACGGAGGGAGTATAATTTTAGTTTCTTAACTGAAGTTAGATAAAACTCTATTCTTCATCCATTGTCAGTTTACATAAACAAGAGGTCCAAGTTGCAGTGATTGAAGAGCTAGAAAAAGTAAGGCATGTGATCATGATAAGAGAAGTGAAACAAAAAGCAGTGCACGATTAAGATTCCGATCAATTTCGATGTGAAGTCTTAAAATGACATATATAGTTGTGAAATACTACCTAATAAATAAGCTAGTCAAGATACACATATATATCTGATTGTATCTTCCCACCAAATAAATAATCACTTTAATTATGACATTCAAAGGTTAAGTTTTTACATTCGTTTTCATTTCGAACGAAGTATATATCTAAAAATATAATTAGCCATTGCACTTTTTGATTATTTTCACATGCATGCAAACATACCGTCAAACCATATACATAGGTTATGTGATTTTTTCCGCAAAATATAAACCTAGATAAACAACTTTTTATTAAACGAGAATATAGAGTAGTTAATGACTCCTCAATTACCCGAGTTCTTGATTTTTGATTGGTGGTTTAAACGATAACAATAGTTTACTTAATAATAAACTAATTAAATTCCGATTTCTTGTCATAAATTAACAATTCTTTTCCCAACTTATCACGACGATTTTAGAAATTTTAATGCATACAATTCTTCATGAGTATGAAAAGACATATGATTTAACAAAATATAGGAGTAAGGAGTCAACTTACCAAGCTAAGTGATATGAAATTAAAGTTCAAACCTAATTCAGTTGTTTATTGTCTTTTAAATAAAAATACATGTTTTGCTTTCGATTTAGGTGTTTGATATCAACGACAAACATTGATATAATTATTCTAAAATCATTCTGAATATAGTTTAATGACCATGTATATAAACCATACTTTTTTATCGAGCAGACAATTTTTTTTTTTTTTTTTTTTTTTTTTTAGAAAGGCATCGAGCAGACAATATTAATCATACTTGAATGATGTGAACCATGTAACATCGAACCTCAAAAATCAACCTAGGTTATAATATTGTTATTGAAAACTTTAACAATTGCTGACGTTACGTACAGAGCTGTGGGGATAATGAAATAGTTATGACTCCAATGCTATATTTATTTAGATTGCAACACAACATTATAGTTTACTCCTAGTATATTATAACAAATACGCTCACACTTCGTTCCACGCACTTTATTCTACGCGTTTTTTTTATAAAGCATACAAAATTTATTAAGCTATTTAAGCGTGTATAAAATTATTGCGTTAATCTATATGTATACTATATATAAAATAAAAAGATAAAAGTACAAAAATAAGCCAAAATCTTTTTTGAAGTCCCCTTTGTGGTCACTTTTTAACTCAATGTTCAAAATGGTCATGCGCAACCACTCGACTCCGCAGCTCCACCCAAAATTCACCATTGCGCAACCACTCGACTCCGCAACTCCACCCAAAATTCGCCACGTGTCCAAATGAAAGTACAAAAAGTACAAATAATAAAAAAAAAGTACAAAAAGTGTACTTTCATTTGGATACGTGGCGAATTTTGGGTGGAGCTGCGGAGTCGAGTGGTTGTGCATGACCATTTTGGACATTGGGTTAAAACTTGACCACAAAAGGGACTTCAAAAAAGATTTTGGCTTATTTTTGTACTTTTCTCAAATAAAAACAGTCAAAATTGCAAAGTTAAATTACTGAAAATGATTAAAGAAGAGATAAATAGGTAAAATTATCTATGCTCTCCTGTTTCTCTATCCTAAAACACATATTACCAAACCCTTTCTTATAACTGCCGCCTCCACTATCACTATTTAAATCCGCCACCACCGGCACTCCCACCATGGAAATCTGCTACTCCTAAATCTATAATCTAAATCCATCATAACCGCCCACGACACACCAGACCACCACTACCCACGGGTCGAGCACTGCCTACCCATAAACACCCACAAGCAGACCACCATAAGGAAACCACAACGCATTTTTTTAGGGTTTTTTTTTTGTTAAATCTAAATATATTTTAAGTTTTCAAGATCTTTTTATATCTAAATTTCTTTTCTACAGATCTGACATTTGATCCACCACAACCTCTGTCACCACCGAAACCCACACCTCCACCGACGCACGCACCCACCACAATTGGTGACCAACCGCCAACTTACACCCATCATCGAAGGTTTTTTTAAGTTTCCGATTTTTTTAATATTTTAAAACTTTTATTTCTATATATATTTTTTATGGTTTTTTGTAAATCTGTATATACTTTTTGTAGATCTAGATTTTTTATGACCACTTTTATATTATTTTTTCAGTCGTTGCAGCCGGAATAATATTTTCTATCGGCGCCAAAATTGTTTTTGTCGCAGCCGAAATATGTGATGTCGCCGGTGCTGCCATCGACGTAAACTGCTGTTGTCGCCAATAATTTATGGTTTTTTATAAACTTTGTTTTGGATGGTGGGTTGCTAACCGGTTTTGATGTTTATTGGTTTGATTTATCATGTTTATGTTTATGTTTATGCTCACGAGGTTTTTTCTTTTTGGTTTAGTGGTTTTGGTTAAACATGGTATTGTGTAATCACATGATCAAAAGGACGTTCGAAAAGAGGTAAAAATGTGGTGCACTCTTAACAGTAGAGTGCATTAATTTTTGTGTATAGACTTTGACTTGGACGTTGTGCTCAGATTTAAAATTCAAATGACTATATCGAAATATTGGTTAAACATTAATAAAAAGTAAATCCATGCGATACATTTTATCTAGGTAACTATTATGTCTTTATTTGAAAATAATAAGGTGTACAATACGTATACAATGTATTAATCAATATTAAAAACTTGACTTATTCACACTTTCATGAGTACGACAAATTTTAATATGTTGAGTTTTGAAGCAGTTTCAAAATTTGAAGTTGAATTACGACGAACAAAAAAGGTTGATAGTCATTCTTAAATTGTCACTTAGTTATCGATAAACTAAACAAGAACCATCGGTTATATGTGGACATTCGCCAAAGTAGATGTCTATAAAACAAAAAAAATATCACACACAAATGGTTTAATCTTTTGGAACCAAGCGTATATACACAATAAATGATGAATGATGCGTGGTTCGGGGTCGAAAGACTTCCTTTTCTAAGAGCAAGCTTTACAACCCAATAGGTAGTGTACCTAATCGTTGGAGTGTAGTATGGGTAAGTCCAGGGGGTTGATCATTTTCTAGGGGAATAAAGATGTTACTCGAGATGTATGACGACAAGGCAAGGGTGATGATGATTCTTTTTAGTCTTTTTATATTTTTTAAGAAAACAAAGTAAAATCTCAGGTTTGAAGGAGTGGGGGTTTGGTATTTTACCAATTAAACTAATTAACAAATTAAATTAAACCTAATTACTAATTAATAAAAGTAAAACGTATGGATTCTAGGATAGTGTTCTTATTATAATTAAAAACGTGTTTACTTAGATTTTCTTACTCCCTAGTTATCTTATATTGGTCGGTTGAATTGTCACATCCTTGCCTAATTGATGCGTTGTAGCGGTGCCAAATTCCCCAATTCTATGAGTTGTAAGTCTCCTCTAGAACACCCGAGATCGCCAAGTACCGAGGTATTTCCCACGAATATCCTATTATCCTCAAGCTACAACTCACGCAATCAACACAACGGGAGTCTAATAGTGCACTCTAAGTCTAATAATCGCTATTTAGAACGTTCAAGCTCGCAATAATGAAAGAAGAAGCCAGTTTTCCTTAATTTAGCGTGACAACCAATTAAAACAAGAGACAACTTAACAATAATAAACAACTAGGTTTCATTGGATCTAAGCAAACACTAATTAATTTAGTTACACATGATAGATAAGCAACAACACAAGCAAACAATCAAACATAGATTAAACATGGTGATAGATTGGATATACAAACTTATTTTGAAGTATTAAAGTGGTTTAGAACCCTAAGGTACTTTCTAAGTCGGACTAAAAACGAACTAGAGTTTGCTCTCCAAAATAATACTTACAAATGCAGAAAATTCGAGGTCTATATATAGATTTTACAACTGCGACGGCGTCGCCTTTTGCTGGTGACGCCGTCTGGTCGCCATCATTAGGGTTTCGTCTTTGCCAAGTTATCACTGGGACGACGTCGGGTAGAAGACAGTGACGCCGTCTGGGTTGTATTGGACGTCGTCTTTGGAAAACTTTGGCCGTCTAGTGTAGAAAGATAGAGTGACGTCTATGTGAAAATACAAGTGACTCCGTCACTTGTTAGGACCAAAAAATGACCTGAGCCGTCGCTTGAGAAATTTTGTACCACGTTGTAAGCGACGGCGTCGCCCTTGAAGTTGGGACGCCGTTCGGGCTTCTCATTTTGCCTTATTTTCTTGACTTTGTCGTTTTCTTCATGTTTTCGTCTCTTTTCGTCCAAAAATGCTTCATTCCATCATTTTGCTTCCAAATGACCTAAAATATGAAAATGAAAAATTTTAAGTAGTAACGGATATAAAATGCAACGATTTAGGGCTTAAATGGTCCCCTAAAAATGTATGTTTTAAATCATTATCAATGAACATACACAAATGGTTCAATCCCTTCGAACTGAATTTTATCAAAAACTGTACATCGTCGTCGCTATGCGTGAGTACCAAATCTATATATGTAAGTTAGAAAACGGGTACCAAATCTATATATGAGTGAGTACAATAATTGACGAATCGGATCACACACAAATGAACTCGCAAACCGAATCTTTATATGTAATGAAACTGACAGGACCAAAAAACACATCAAGTACTTTTGATTGGACTCTTCATACACTATCGTCAAAAATTAAAATAATGTCTTTTAAAAGGGTTATGTTATCCCTACCCCGAGGATGTGACATAAAAAGGAGGGGGGAGGGGGGGGGGGGGGGTTAATGCTATAAATACAAATTTTCGTAAAAAAATTTATTTATGGCCAAACTAATGTCGAAAATTAGATACCGCTGCCGCTAGACGCGGGTGCTCAGCTAGTCTATATTTATATCTCTATTACATATGATGTACAAATATTTTTTCTTAATACTTAAAAATAACTATGTTTAATTTTCAAAATACATTTTTTTTTAAATTTAATTTTAATCTTTTATTTACTTTCTCACATAAAAATGATTTTTAAAACACCTTTTGAAATTTAATTTTTTTTTTCTAAATTTAACGTTCTTTTTAAAATTACCCAATATCTATAACATTTTTTTTTCTTTTTTACGAATTCATCACAATTTTGTTTTCATTCTCGATGCATATTTCAATCCCAATTTGTTAAAGTATAACTGATATGATGTGTTGTCATCTCGGATAATGATGAAGATTTGTCAACATCAATTGCTAAACGTTACACGAAACACTTAACCACAATATCCCAACTATAATTACTTGTCGCTATAATATTCCGTTGCTATGCACAAATGCATGACTAATTATGTAAATGTATTTGGCCTTTTAATTTTTGAAAATCTTAAAAATTTTACGTTTACACATCTTGCTTTTTTAGTAACTTAAAATTAAACTTCAAAATAAAATAATTGCACGTTACTTAATAGCATTAGTGAATCTTACGATAATACAAATTAATATTATGAATTATATTCATTTATAGTTTGAAATCATAACTTTTCAAATTTGCACATACTTTTTTTTTTTTTTTTTTTTTTTTTTTTTTTTTTTTTTTAGAACGGCACAAATTTGCACATACTAACATAAAATATTAGGTTCTTTACAATCTCACACTACAAGCCCACGATCACAAAAATATCAATCATCAAAAAACGCCGTCCAGAAAAAGACAAGAAGACCATCCTTAAATATATTACTCGCTTTCTCTGCTTTGCGCGAATATTATACTAGTAACTAGAAATATATACGAACAATCATAATTTTAAAATTTTATCACGATTATAAATGTAACCAAATTTTACGCATTTATAAATGGGAATAAACTAAAAAAGCCACATAGAAATTTTTGTTTGTAAACGGCATCTTTGTTGTGCCGGTTAATTGGTACATGGTTTAACGAAAGGGAATTTCAAATACAAACCATGCATTGATACATTGTAGACAAAATTACAGCACGCGATCAAATACGTCTTCCATATACCTACAAATCACTTTTAGCAACTTTCAAATTAGTTTTGTAGGTGGAGAATATTAAGGTGTTATTAGACGATAAATTATAAGGTATGAATCCGTCTTCATTAGGTGTCTAATGTAATTTATAAATATTGATCAATAACGGAAAGCAACCCATGGGCAATTCTACAATTCAACATGGTATTGGAGTTCCATGTTTGATCCCCGGACATGGTCAGCCACCTTAAGTCGCCACTTCAATGCCACCCCGTTAAACCTTAGCCGTTTTCGTTTATCCTTAAAAAAAAAAAAAAAAAAAAACGTTTTTCCGACTTTAACTTCCTAACTGTAAGGAGTTAACTGACGTTGTTAGCGTTATTTGCTTCGTATTAAATATATCAACCTGAAGACACTCCGTCATGCGCCGTAACAAACCATTGGAGTCTGAAAAACGCAATGATTCACATTTTGTATATAACTTCCAAACCGCTTGGAGTTTGTTGACAACATCAGTGCCTTGGTTTCGTGATTCAATTCCGAAGAAAGTGCATATGGGATCACTGCCTCCACCACTATGACGCGCCATAGTAAGCAGGCGGTTTCACACAAAAACCACTCTTTTTTATATCAACGTTTATCCACTGCGTTTGGCTATCAAAGTCTGGATATCAAGATAATTATCTCTAGTTTTGATTTTATCTTCAACTTTTTGTAGTAATTATAGTTATCTTCTTTAGTTCGAGCTTTCCCGATTAGGGTTCCAGTGTCTAGTGTATCTATGAATATTGATCAATAATACAAAGCAACCTAAAAGGAATTCTATAATCCTAAAGGTGTAACCTCCTTTTGTACGATCAAAGAATGTTGCGTCAAAAATTATAATCCTAAAGGTGTGATCAATTATCTATAATTTTGATTTTATCTTTGGTTTTTTTGTAATAATTATTGGTATCTTCTTCAATTCGAACTTTGGCGATTAAGGTTCCAGTGTCTAGTGTAATCTATGAATATTGATCAATAATACAGAGTAACCTACAAGGAATTCTATAATCCTAAAGGTGTGACCCCTTTTTGTATGTTCAAAGAATGTTGCATCAAAAAAATAATGTTAAGTCCATTAATTAACAACATTTTCTCAAATTTTCACATCTAGGTAATGAACTCCGAAAAATATCATTACCACTATCAAAACTTTTAAATTTGTTCTAAACTTAGAAATTTCATCATATTTCTTTTATGGTTACGCGGTTCATTAGGTAAAAAACATTCGACACCAACTTTTTTAAATGCTTATGTGTCCAATCAAAGTCAAACTTGGCAAGAGAAAGAGTTAATGAGGGGGGGGGGGGGGGGACCTACATAATCACCAACATTGAAGATGATTTGTCATAAAAACACACAAATAAACATATTCACCTAAGTTTCCATCGTTTTATAAATCAAGGCACAATCAATTTTGTTAATACAAATAAATCGTAAAAACTTTTATTAATATTTAGTGATCTCTTTGTGTTTTGTTGATAACAAATATAAAGTTATCATAAGTAAAATTATAAGGATACATGTTATTTTTGTAAAGCATTTACATATATAGTCATTTAATATAAATTGTTGTAATGATTCATTTATTGTAATAGTTTATTAGTGTTGGAATCACTCCTAAACTATATTTTAAGTGTTAGTAATCAATATGTAATAGGTTGCTTAATTAGGCTTTTATGTTAGTATTAATGCCAAGGCTTATGTAGAAAGCCCATAAGCCTTGGTCCAAGCCCAATAAGGAAAGGAAGGGAACTTGTGTGTTGCCCTAGTTTCTTTCCCTATAAATAGTATTGTAAACCTTCATTTGAAGGTTGGTTGTTCACATTTCACTAATACCTTCGCATAACCTTTCTATTATCATACGTGTGTTTTGTGTTTGTGTGTTCATCCGCTCACTTCTTTATCTATTTCTTACATATTGATGCTTGTGTTACAATATGGTGACCTAACAGTGGTATCAATCGCCATCTAGTTGGGTGAAACACTTTTGTTTTTGAAGTTTTTTATCTATACGCGTGGGTTTTGTGTGTTAAACTTTCATACGCATATAAGCTCAAATTTTTACACTTAAAAACTCAAGATTCTTGTGGTTTAAGGTTCATTTATTGTTAAAGTTTATGTTTTTAGCATCAAGTTTGAAACTTTACGTGTGTAGAATAGTTTTTGAGCTTGATTTTGTTCGTGTGGTTCTGTCTACGCGTAAGGGTGATAGTTATTTTGGTTCATCAAGTTTCCAACTTTTGTGTTATTTTGGTGATATTGAAGCTCTTTCATCATTAAAATCAGGTTTCTAAATATTTTTAAGCATAAAAATCAGTTTTGGTGATAGTTGGTACTTTCTACTCGTAACAAAACCCTAGTTTTACTCGTAAGCACAAAGTCTACGCCTAAGCAGCACTTTACGCGTAAGGATTTCGTCACTTGATCTTCACAGCTGTTGGTTTACTCAGTGTTTTCTTGCTTGGATAAGCCTGAAAACACTTCGACTTTGGATATCTTTTACACCGATATAAGTGTAAAGGATTTTTGGGCAAAACCCTAGTTTTACGCCTAAGCTTGTCTTACGCATAAGCAAATATTACGCATAAGGATTCTACTACTAAGCCTTTGGTTTACGCCTAAGCTAAGTTTTCCTCAAGTCTACGCGTAAGCTATTCCTACGCGTAAGCTCTATTCTACGCGTAAGTTGGGTATTACGCATAAGGTACTTTCTACGCATAAGCTGTTTCTACGCTTAAGGTTACTTCATCAACAAACTCTAAGTTTCATTCGACTACAAAGATCCATCATCAACACAAGTTTCAAGATGTCTCAACCACCATACTCTAGCTACTTTCCTCATGAGTATCCTCTGTTAATACAAATAATCCGTAAAGACGTTTATTAATATTTTGCGATCTCTTTGTGTTTTGTTGATAACAAATATAATGTTATCTTAAGTATAATTATAAGGATACATGTCATTTTTGTAAAGCATTTACATATAGCCATTTAAATACAAAAATGTAGTAATTAAGCATTTGTTGTAATAGTTTATTAGGATGGGTAAAAACCATAACCCATGGACCATAACCCATGGATCTTAACCCATACCTAAGTTGGCTAGATACAATGTATACTTAGATACATTGAATCTAAAGAAAACCCATGGACCAACCCATAACCCATGACCCATAACCAAAAAACCCATGGGCAAAGAGGAGTGTTCCACGGATCCCTAGGATTACACTAGACGGATCCCAAGTGGAAGGGATCCGTGGGATCCGGGGAACAGTGAAGATTTTTGCCTATAAATAGAGAGCCATTTCTTCATTCTAACTCACTCCTCTTCTTACTAAATCTCTCAAACACTCTCATTCTCTTCTAACATATAGATCACTTGATCTAGAGAGTTGTTCTTCTTTCTTTCTATTGTGATCCTCATATAGGTCCTTCTCTAAGGCGAGATCACGAGCATTCTACAAGTCATCCAAGCAAGGGGTCCTTGGTTGATTTGTCACTCCGCAAGATTTCTGTAGCGAAGATCTTGTATTTGATATTTCACAAATTTGTTGCGTAATAGTCGTGTTGGTTTGGTCCACCGTGTAACGGACTCGGTATCTAGCTTTGTACCGGAAAAAGTGTAAGCAACGTTGTGAAGGCTTCTCCGCCAAGTGAAGGAGTTTGTTGACATAGTGCTTGAACTCTCGAGTAGGTGACTCGGGGAGTAGAGTAGGGCAAGGAAGGTGTCCTTGTAGCCGAACCACTATACATCGGTTGTGTCTTTTCTTTCCCTTCGCTTTACTTTATTTACTTGCTTTATTATTAGATCTATACTTTCTCTACATCCATAAGATCTCACATATTAACGAATCTAAAGTTTTTGAAACTAACGTAAAATCAGAAAAACTATTCAACCCCCCCCCTTCTAGTTTTCCACAATTGGCATCAAGAGCTAAGTTTATAAAAGTTTTAAAGTAAAATTGTATTTTAAAAACTTTTCGATCACTATGGGTTCTGAAAATTATAAGGAAGGGCAATCTATGCAACGACCACCACTACTTGAAACTAATGGTTTTATATATTGGAAAAATAGATTCGAAACATATGTGAAATCTAAAGATATTGATCTTTGGTACATTATTGTTGAAGGCGACTTTGAGGCTACCTCAAAAGACGATAAAGGGAATTTAGTTAACATACCTCATGATAAACTAAATGATGAAATGAAGAAAAAGCTTTCTAAAAATAGTGAAGCAAAAATAGTTTTATATAATGCTTTACCGAAAAAGGAATTTGAAAGAATTTCTATGCTTAAAACCTCTAAAGAAATTTGGACTTCTTTAGTTGTAACTCATCAAGGCAACCAACAAGTTAAGAATAATAAAATTGATTTATTTGTTCAACAATATGAATAATTTTCAATATTGGATGAGGAAACTATAGATCATTCTTTTGCTAACTTTAATACTATTATTACATCGTTACAAGCACTTGATGAATCTTTTTCTAGCCGTAACCATGTTAGGAGATATCTAAGGGCACTTTCATCGAAGTGGAGGTCCAAGGTGACGATGATCGAAGAGTCAAAAGATTTGACAATCCTCACCCTCGATGAACTCATAGGCAACCTAAAAGTCTACGAGCTTGTCCTTGCCAAAGACTCCGAAGCCTCAAAGGTAAAAGAGAAACACAAATCTCTTGCCCTTAAAGCCAAAAAGGCTTCAAGCGATGAAGAGAACTCCTCTTCGAGTAGTGATGACGAGGAGTACGCTATGGCGGTAAGGGACTTTAAAAAGTTCTTTAGAAGAAAGGGAAGATACGTCAAACAACCATATGACGATAAGAAAGGCTTTCGGAAAAGCAAAGAGGACGAGAAGCCAAAGGATGATCGTACTTGCTTTAAATGTGGGGACCCAAACCACTTTATTAGTAAGTGTCCCAAACGGGATGATCATAAAGCGTTCGTGAGCGGCACGTGGGGAATGAGCGACGAGGAGGACGAAGAAATTTGTCTCATGGCAAATGACGAGGTATGTCACGAATACTATAGTAGTTCATCACTTGATGACGACTCTTTGCATAATGAATATGACAAACTATGCAACATTAGCTTAAAACTAATTAACAAAAATAAGCTTTTAAAGAGTCAAAACCAACGTTTAGATAAAGAAGTCATAGAATTAAAAGCAAAACTAAAACGTTTAGAAAAGGGTAAAATAACAAGTGGTGAATGTGAACTTTGCGTTCAACTTCAAACACTAGTTGATCATCTAGATTCTAAAATTGCTAGAATGAGTACGAACACCTTAGATACAATACTAGATGGTGTTAAAACCGGTAACAACCTAAAAGGCTTTGGTATTCAACAACTTGATCCATCAACTAGTGAAAGTAAAGAAACAAAATTTGTTAAGGCGCTAGAAAAACCAGCCACTGTTGTGGCGGATCCCACTGATCCCCTAAAAAGGGAACCGGCTAGTGTACAGACAGGGATCCGTGGATCTGTTGTGGCAAACAGTAGTAATAACTTAGGGTCTTCATCTAGAACTGATTTTGTTATCATTAATAGGAAGAAACCAACTCACGTCACCACTAGACAACCACCTCCAAAATATAATCCTACTTTTGCAAGAAACAAAGCTCCATCTTTCTCAAAACCTAATTCATTTAGAAGACCTAATAACGTTTATCCAAGAAGTAACCATCAAATGGGATGGAACCCAAATATGTTCAAAACTTTGCTCCATGGAATGCATATTCATCTTATCCATACATGTCGAACATGAATGGAATGTTTAACACTAATGGACCCATGAACAAATGGGGACCAAACTTTTGAGTTTATTATTGTGTTAGGTGTGCTTAAAGGTCGATCTAGACCCCGATGAATGGGTCAAGGATAGCGGGTGCACGAGGCACTTGTCCGGCAATAGGGATCTATTCTCCACATATGAATCCGTTAATGGAGGTAATGTGGTGTTTGGAAATAGCAAAAGTAGAATCATCGGTAAAGGTACGATTTCTAACAAATCTCTAACCATTAACGATGTGTGTCACGTAGAAAACCTAAACTTTAATCTCTTAAGTATAGGACAAATATGTGATAAAAAGTGCAATGTACTTTTTACCGAAACCGGTAGTAAGATACTAAAAAATGGCATAACCATAGGAAGAGGAATTAGGAAACATGGAGTCTATGTCATTAAAATTGGTAATGAACCTAAAGACAAACTTTGTCTTACCTCTATGGATGATACTTCGACCTTATGGCATCGAAGATTGGGTCATGCCAATATGCGACTTCTTCAATCGCTATCATCCAAAGATCTAGTAAGAGATCTCCCTAAGTTAAAATATGAACATCACTTTTGTGATGCTTGTAATGTAGGAAAACAAGCTCATTCTAGTCATAAAGCTAAAAACATGGTGTCAACAACTAGGTGTCTAGAATTACTACATATGGATTTATTTGGTCCATCTGCTATCGAAAGTTAGGGAGGCAACTACTACACTTTGGTCATAGTGGATGACTACTCTAGGTATACATGGACAAAATTTTTAAAGAACAAAACGGAAACCTTAATTATTTTGAAATATTAAGCAAAAAGATCCAAAGACAACTAGGAAGTCCTATAGTGTCGATTAGGACGGATCATGGTAGGGAATTCGATAATGAAGTGCAATTTTGAGCCTTTTGTGACGCTAATGGTATTACTCACAACTTCTCGGCTCCACGCACTCCACAATCGAATGGGGTAGTAGAAAGAAAGAATAGAACCCTACAAGAAATGAGTCGAACAATGCTTAATGAACAATCCATACCTCAAAAGTTTTGGTGTAATGCCGTTGATACTTCAACGTACATACTCAATCGAGTCTTAATAAGACCAATCTTAGGTAAAACTCCATATGAGTTACTCCGAGGCAAAAAGCCTACGTTAAATCACCTTAGAATTTTTGGAAGGAAATGTTTTATTCTTAACACTAAAGATTACCTTACTAAATTTGATCCTAAATCAACCGAAGGTATCTTTCTAGGTTATTCGCCAAATAGCAAAGCTTACGTCATATTAAACAAAGAAACAATGAAGGTAGAAGAGTCATTAAATATAAAATTTGATGAAAGTCCACCCAAACCCTCTCCACCTCTTGTCGATGACGAGATCATAGAAAGTGATGCTATAGTAATAAAGAAAAAGATAAATGAAGAAGAAGAACCTTTAAATGATGAAATCATAAACATTAAAGAGTCCAAAGACCACCCCGTAGATAATGTCATAGGAAAGCTAAACGAACGAACATTAAGGTCTCAAGTTCAAAATCAAAGTAGCTTGTTTTGTTTCGTTTCAACCATAGAACCTAGGAATACACAAGAAGCCATAAAAGATGAAAGTTGGGTAATGGCTATGCAAGAAGAACTAAATCAATTCGTTTCTAATGATGTTTTGACGCTTGTCCCTCCACCTAGTAATCAAACCATAATAGGAACCAAATGGGTTTATAAAAACAAGTTAGATACAAACGGAGTAGTGTCTAGGAACAAGGCTATACTCATTGCCCAAGGGTATAACCAACAAGAAGGAATAGACTTTGATGAGACCTATGCCCCCGTGGCTATATTAGAGTCTATAAGAATACATCTTGCGTATGCTTGTGCTAATGATCTAAAGCTTTATCAAATGGATGTCAAAAGCGCTTTTCTAAATGGTTTCATTAATGAAGAAGTATACGTAGCTCAACCTCCGGGCTTCATCGATTTTGAAAAACCCAAACATGTATATAAATTAAAGAAAGCCCTTTACGGTCTTAAACAAGATCCAAAAGCTTGGTATGATAGACTCAAGTCATTTTTAATTAAACACAACTATACCATGGGGTTAGTTGACAACACCCTTTTTACTAAGAAAAGAGAGTCACATATAATCATAGTGCAAATATGTGTAGATGATATTATATTCGGATCCACTTGTCAAGACACGTGTGATGATTTCTCTAAAATCATGCATGACGAGTTCGAGATGAGTATGATGGGAGAACTTAGTTTCTTTCTTGGTCTACAAATTAAACAAGTAGAAGATGGTATCTTCTTTAATCAATCTAAATACATAAAGGAGATGTTAAAGAAATTCGGTCTAGAAGAATCGAAACCCATTAGGACACCAATGTCATCCGACACCAAACTCACGAAAGATGAAGACGGCAAATCCGTAGATAATACTAAATATCGTGGCATGATAGGTGGTCTTCTCTACCTCACGGCAAGTAGGCCGGATATCATGTTTAGTGTTTGCTTATGTGCTAGGTTTCAAGAAGACCCTAAAATATCACACCTAGAAGCCGTAAAAAGGATATTTAGATACATTAAGGGTACAACACAATTAGGATTATGGTATCCTAAGGGCACGGGAGTAGAAACAATTGTATATGCAGATTCTGACCATGCAGGTGATTACGTTGATAGAAAAAGTACAAGTGGGGTATGTACTTTCTTGGGATGTTGTTTAACATCTTGGTTTTCTAAGAAACAAACGGCATTAGCAATATCAACAACCGAAGCCGAGTATGTCTCCGCCGGCAAAGCATGCCAACAAGCACTATGGATGAAACAAGCGTTAGTCGACTACGACATTCATCTAAGCGACATAGCCATCCTATGTGACAACAAAGGTGCCATCGACTTAAGCAAGAATCCGGTATTGCATTCTTACACAAAGCATATAGAGATTCGACATCACTTCTTAAGAGACAATATTCAAAAGGGGAACATCTCTATTGAGAAGGTAGCATCCGAAGACAATATAGCCGACGTCCTCACCAAACCGTTGAAGCGGGAACAATTCAACCGACTTCGTCTTGGTCTTGGTCTAATGGAACAAACGTCGTAACTTATATGACTCTACAAGGTATGTAAACACTAGCCTTCTTCTTTCTGAGTCTAGGATCTCTATTTCACGGACAACTCACAAACAATACGGGAATTTTCAAAACCCAAGATAATTTTTCGACTTATAGCTTTCTTATTTTTTTTTAAAACATACACATTTTCAAAGAAAAACTCTTTTCAAAATGTTTTCTAAAAGGATGACACCTTCCCGTATCAATTTCACAAAAGCAATTTCTCACGGCTAGGACAAATCGCTTTTTCATTATTAATACAAAGTAAAAACCCGTTTTTATTGCATCTCATGTCTTTCGAATGCTAAAGGGGACACATAACTAATATGTGTTTTCGGGTACATTCATTTAAGCAACAATGAATTAGGAGCATTGATAACACAAAATTAAGTACTCATGTACTAAATATGTGTTTTCGGGTTATCTCAATAGGATGTTTTTATACTTCTAGTTTATTTTCTATTTCTTTTTAGGAGTTGAGATAACCGTAACTCCAAATAGTTTGCATATAGGCACACACTAGGCAAAAATGTTTCCAAAAGGAAAATTTTGTGCTGCCTGTATCACCAGACCCACGGATCCCAGCCTTCATGCTGGACGGATCCCTCAAGGGAAGGATCCGTGGGATCCGTGAGACAGAAGCTGTTTTTACCTTCTATTTTTCTCACTTTGGATGAAAAATCCACATTTGTTTTATTTTTTGGAGTATGCTCTTTAATGCTTGTGTTCTCATGATCACATGCCTTAAATTCATATATAATCATTAGATTTTAATCCACATTTTGAGTCAAACATTCATTACAATGCTTTGTTTTTCTATATATAGAACTCCCAAAATGCTTGCATAATCCATCTCATTCTCACAAACACAATACACCATGTCATCCACAAATCCTTTAGATGAATCACCTAGTAAAAACAATCATCTTCATGATACCCAAACCTTTGTACTACCTCCATCCAAAATACCACAATCAAACTCTAGGATATCCGCACGGATTAGTATCCGATCTTGTTGCTTAGCAAAACCAACCTCAAATGGTTCATCCTCAACAAACAACTCACCACAAGATGCTTCCTTTATAGCACCTCCCTCATCACCAACATGTTAGGATTTGGAAAATCCAGTAGTTAAAGTGTCGGTCACCTCAAGTATATGTATTCGTTAGAAAGCTCGTAGTCGTAGTTATTTAATGTTAAGTAGTATTTAGTTAAGTAACACCGTGGAGGACGGACGGGTCTTTACCCACTGTATGCCTGATCCACAGCCCGTCAGGTGGCGTTTTATTGTAAGACTATAAATACCCTCTACCTCCCAAGGTAGAGAGTTGGAGCTCATAATAAGATTTTTCTTTCTCCCACTAAAGTTCCCTAAACCTCTAACTTTCTCTCTCTAAAACTCATCTTGTACGCGTCTTGTGTTAGTGATATGATGTTTTTGTGAAATCCAATATGATACAATTGGTATCAAGAGCCATGGTTAGATCATCTCTTACATATCCTTGGATTTCTAGTGGTTTTTAGATGGTTTTTGAGTTTGAAAAAGTTTAGTGGTTTTTGCATCATTTGGTTCATTTCTTGTGTTAAAGTTTGAATTTTGGGTGTACTTTTGTGTTTAGAATTATTGTATATGCTTGGGTTTTGATTTGGTAAGCTTGAATCACTGTGGTTGAGCTTGTTTTGGATTGAAAAGTGTGTTTTTAAAGTTTTTCTTGGTAGCGACTTGGCTCTCGGAGTGAATTTCATCCTAGCGACTTGCTTCAGTAAAAGGTAGCGAGTTGTAGTGAGTTTTGGTAGCGACTTGGTCCTAGCGACTTGTCTTTTGAGACAAGCAGACAAACAGTACACTTAGTGGATTCTCCACTACGGGTAGCGACTTGGTAAGGTAGCGACTTGCTTTCAATTTTGATAGCGACTTGTTCTTAAGTTTCTTAGCGACTTGGTGTTAGCGATTTGGACCTTAGCGAGTTGCTATTTAGCGACTTTACGTCTTAGCGATTTGGTACTTAGCGACTTGCTGTCAAAATTTGTAGCGACTTGGTGCCTAGCGACTTGTTGTCATAATTCTTAGCAACTTGGTGCTTAGCGACTTGGTTCAAGGTTTCTTAGCGACTTGGTTGAACTTTTGGTTGTTATACGGTTTTCTCTTGATTTAGTAAAATCCCGTGAAAGAATCTATTTCCCGGTTTAATCATAGAGTTTTAAAATCCCGTGTAATCTGTTAACATGTCTACCAACGTACCTACAATCATCTCCACTGTTGCTGAGGATGTTCAAGCAGCTGGTTCAGATACTCGTCCACCTATGCTTGACAGAACTGACTACGACTCTTGGGCTCAAAGAATCAGATTGTACTGTCTTGGAAAGGAAAATGGGGTCAACATTCTCAAATCGATTGATGAAGGACCTTATCAGATTGAGACTACAAGAGACTTAATTGATACAACTGCAGATGGAACAATGATCTATGGAATAGACAAACCAAAGACATATGATGAGCTCAATGATAAGGAGAAAAAGAGATTCGATGCTGATATCAGGGCTTCTAATATCATACTTCAAGGTCTTCCAAAGGATATATACAAGCTTATCAATCACAACACCGAAGCCAAGGCAGTGTGGGATAATGTCAAGATGCTTCTCTCAGGTTCTGAATTAACTATGGAAGACAGAGAATCACAACTCTATGATGAATTTGAGCACTTCAAGATGAAACCAGATGAGAGTGTCAATGAGTATTACGTGAGATTCTACAAGCTTGTTAATGATATGAGGAATATCAAAATGACCATGCCAAACATTCAGTTGAACTTAAAATTTGTGAACAACATGAATCCCGAATGGCACAAGTTTGTCACCTCTGTGAAGCTAACCAAAGGTTTGAAGAACACCAACTATGAATAACTATATGCCTTCCTGCTTCAGAATGAGAGACATGCCATGTTTGAGAAAATGATTCTTAATCAGTTCAAATCAAAAAAAGGAGAAACAAGTTCATCAAATGATTCAACATCATTTTACACCAATGTTGGGATTACAACCAAAGCTTCACAAGTCATACCCACTGGTAATGGTAATTACAAGCTCATTCCCGATCCATCATATAAGCCTCCAGACTCTAACACACTCATGGAAAACTTCATCAACCAATTGTCTCTCATGGTTAGTCAAAACATGAACACTCTCCCACACACCAACAACAACCACAGAACAGCATCTAATCTACACAATCAATCCACTGTCAGAGATGGAAAGGTTATGGTACAACCAGTTCAAGAAAGGCAGTATAAACAAGGAAGAGGTGGAGTTGGTAGAGGATATGTGGCAAATCAGAATAGGGGAAGGAATGGAAATCAGGGACAAGCAAAGCCGATCAAGTGTTACAACTGTGGTGGTGAGGGACATATTGCAAGGAACTGCACATTGCCAAAACGCCCTCAGAATGCAGAGTACTTCAGGGATAAGATGTTGCTTGTGAAAGCTCAGGATAATGGTGCAGCTTTGGATGAAGAGGAGTTGTTGTTTCTTGCTGAGGGAAATGCCAAGACATATGATGCAGATGTGGATGAGCAGCCAATTCAGGAGATAGGCCACAATCATCAGAATGCCTTTCAAGTCGCTGATTGTGATGCATACGACTCTGACGTTGATGATGAACCTACTGCACAAACAATTTTCATGGCTAGCATTTCTCCAATGGTCCCTTCTAAAGTCTCTTCATCACCACAAGCTGGTCCATCCAAAGACAAAATAATTTCTGAGGTATTAAAACTATACGATAATGCTGATGTGCAAAAGATGCATGACAAAGTACAATCAACTAAAACTATTGAGTCAGATATTGAAAATATGGGTAATATCAATGTTGTCCCATATGATCAATATGTGAAACAAAGTGAAAGTGAGATTGTACCAAGTGATGCATCTTCTGCAGTCAATGATGACTATGTTTTTGATGAATACACTGCATGTGCCCCTGGTGATTCTGTTATCTCTGAACTTAATGCCTATAAAGAATGAGTTGGCATATATGAACAACGTGCTAAGTTTGAGTTAACCACCCGTGACCAGGAAATGGATGATCAAATGCGTACAACTATTAGAAAAAGTAAGTTTAGAGAAGAGGTATTAAAACAAGAGTTAAACTCCTTACAAGAAAAAAGCTTTCTAAAACTGCTAAGCAAAAACAAGAACTTCAAGAAAATGTTAAAATGCTTAAGCAAGAATTCAGTGCTAAGGAATCAAAACTTTTGAATGATTTTTCTAATCTAAAAACCTTGAAAAACAAGCTCGAAAATAAGTTGTACGTACAAGGGGATACAATTCAGACTGCTCACATGATCACGAAGTATAGAGTTCTCAGCGATAAGCATAGTATCCCCATTATAAAGGAATCCAACCCTGAGTATGGTAAGATAGCAAAAGCTGCTCAAAATGTTATCTATGATGGCAATGAGATTCTTAAACCTAGACAGACACCTAGTTGCATTGAGAGCACTGAGGAAGACAGAAAATTAGATGATGCATCAAGGGAGAAAATGGATAAGAAGCTTAACGATCCCAAGTGCAAAGAGAATAAGATTATTGTCAAACCCCATGATTACAAAAAGGAAAATTGGATTTCCTTAAACAAGTTTAAGCCTCAAACTTTGTTAACACCTGAACAAGTGTTCTAGAAAAAGGACTTAGATAAGCAAAAAGCTGAAAATCTTGTTGAAACAAACCCTCCCCTTAGGAAAATGCCTGCAGCGACTGTGTATCCTCCAAATACACCAATGCATTTAGTTCCTAGAACTATTGCCACTAAGAGCAAGACATTAATCAGTCAATATGTTATATTTCAATTATTTGTTGACTTTGAGAAAACTTGTAAGAAAAGAATCACACCCACTGGGATAACTGAAGGGGAAAGGGGTTTTGAGCAAACAAAAGAATGTTATTTAACTGAGGTCATGCCTTTCTTTAAACAGCTAAAAGATCAATTTGAGAGTCTTAAAAAGGGGATAGATACAGATATTAAAGGAATGGAAAAGGAATTTGATGCAATGATAGTTGAGGTTAGTTACTATGAGCGAGCGTTAAAATATAATGAAATTGAGAGGAAGAACTTGCATACCTTAAATGAGAATCTAATTTCTGAATGTATCTCTCAAGATGTGTTCTATACTGCCACTAATTGTTCTATTACTGCTTCTCAATTTTATGAATTATCTGTTGCTTTGAAAGTCTCCCATGATCGTGTCATTGAGCTTGAAATCAAAAACTCTAAACTAAGTGAGAAAATTGAACAGGATGATCATGATAATTTGGTAAAACATTTTTCTATACTAGAAGTTGAACATTTTGATTTACAACTAAAATATCAACATCTCAAAGAAAATGTTAAAACCTCAAACATCAAGATATTCTCAGATGTTCCAGAGTTTGATGCAGTTTTTGAAATAAACAAACGTGATGAACAGATTCAAGCTCACTGTAACACGATCAGAAAGTTGAAAGCCCAAATTTCTCAATTAAAGGGTGAAATGGACAATGTGACTGGCTCCCAAATGCCTCCTCCTTTAGATTCTCGGAATTCTCAAAACTTTCATCTTCAAAACTTGGTTAATGCTTTACAAAAGGAAAATGAGAGTTTTCTAGAAGAAAATGAAAAGGTTAAACGTTATTTCAATGAGTTATTTGAGTCAATAAAAGTCACTCGTAACAAAAATAATGAACAAATAACTTCGTTGCAAAAGGGAATTGAGAATTTGAAGAGTCAAGTAAAAGGGAAAATGCCAATGACCAATGGGGAGAATGGTGCATCAAAGGTGCATGGTTGTAATAAATATGCTTTGTCTGTGAAATATGTTCCTCCTCATCTTAGGAATAACAAACTTGCTATTCAAACATATTTCTCATACCTTAAGGACAGCCTAGAATGTCTCCGTGAGATTGTAGAAGAGGATAAGTTAGAGAAACCACTTGATAATGCTATAGGCCATGCATGCTTATATGCCAAACGATCTCAAGAACTTCTAGAATGCTTAATTACAATATGCCCTAAAACCTTAGGTGAGCAAGTCAATCCCCTAATACCTTGTTCTATGCCTAGTGCCAAGTATGCAAGTCATTCAATGCCCAATGTTATGAATGTGAACTTTAGTATGCCTTCAAGTTGTTCAGATCCCAGCACCTCTAGTGTTAAGAAAGTGAACTTCAGTGCACCTTCAAATAGTTCACATCCCAGCACATCTACACAGGAAATGCAAAAAGTAGCAAAACCAACTAATGTTCCCATTCCCTCTACAAGAGTAATCAGTGACATTAAAGCGAGCAGGTCAAAGTCTCAAGGCAATACAAGGAATGATAGGACCTTGCAAGCTAAGAATGTGCATTGGAAAAGAGTAGAAGATCACCCTAGGAACACTATGTTTGAGTTGAACAAAACGAATCGTGTTGATTCTAGTATTAGCTATAAGCGTACTGTAATTAATTCGAATTCTGCTACTACTTGCAAAACATGTAATGAATGCTTGATTTCTGGTACTAATCATGAATGTGTTGTGAATGGGTTGTCTAATGCTATCAATTGCCCAGTTAAAATTGTTGATTCTAAAAAGCAAGCTAAGAAGGCTAAAAGGCAAAGGCGAAAGAAAGTTAGAAAACAGTGGAAACCCACAGGAAGAAAATTTAGTAATATAGGTTATCAATGGATACCTACTGGCCATAAGGTTAATGAGTTTTACCCTAAATTTACTAAGACAATGCCCACTAGAAAATGGATGCCTACTGGTAGAACTATTCCTTTAAGAAGTGAACATACTTTGAATAGGTCAAATTCGGACACTAGCACTGCATCTATTCCTAATGATTCCATTGCTTCTATTTCTGATATGGGTGTTTCTATTTCTGATGTGAGTGTTCCAATCACTGTTACTAACCAAATGGAACCCATTCTTGCATGGGGATCCCAATTATCCAGTTATCCATTCTTGTCTATGTTCAACTGCAGATCATTTAAATCGTTCTGTGGTACCTGGACTCAGGCTGTTCCAAGCATATGACTAAAGACCGGTCGCGGCTCATGAACTTCGTGAGTAAATTCATCGGGACAGTTAGATTCGGGAATGATCATTTTGGTGTAATTATGGGTTATGAAGATTATGTTGTCGGTGATAGTGTTATCTCCAGGGTATACTACGTAGAAGGTCTTGGTCATAACTTATTTTATGTCGGTCAATTCTGTGATTCTGATCTAGAAGTGGCATTCAGAAAACATACTTGCTTTGTTAGAGAACTTGATGGTAATGAACTTTTAAGAGGAACTCATGGGTCAAATCTATACACCATCTCTATCGAAGATATGATGAAGTCTTCTCCAATTTGCTTGTTGTCAAAGGCTTCGAAAACAAAGTCATGGTTATGGCATCGTCGTCTCAATCACTTGAACTTCGGCACCATCAATGATCTCTCCAGAAAGGACTTAGTTGTAGGTCTACCTAGACTAAAGTATGAAAAGGATCATCTTTGTTCAGCTTGCCAATTGGGAAAAAGCAAGAAATATACCCACAAACCCAAGCCTACAAACTCAGTTACAGAAGTTCTTCATACAATTCACATGGACTTATGTGGACCCATGAGAGTGCAGAATATCTTTGGGAAGAAATATGTATTAGTTGTGGTTGATGATTACTCTCGATTCACCTGGGTTAAGTTCTTAAGGACAAAGGATGAAACACCAGATATCATCATCAAACTTATCAAACAGATGCAGGTTCGACTTAACAAAACTGTCAGAATCATCCGAACAGACAATGGAACTGAGTTTGTTAATAAACAACTTAGTGAGTTTTATGAAAGTGTTGGAATCAGTCATCAAAAAAGTGTTCCACGAACTCCTCAACAGAACGGTGTAGTTGAAAGATGAAATCGAACTCTTGTGGAAGCCGCAAGAACAATGCTGATTTACTCAATGGTTCCAATGTTTCTCTGGGCTGAAGCCATTGCCACTGCATGCTACACTCAAAATCGATCCCTAATTCACACTGCTCATGGAAAAACTCCATATGAACTTGTCCACAATAGAAAACCTAATTTATCATTCCTTCGTGTGTTTGGTGCATTGTGTTATCCAACTAATGAGGGTCAAGACTTAGGAAAACTTAAAGCTAAAGCAGACATTGAAGTGTTTGTAGGATATGCACCAAACAAAAAGGGATACCGAATCTACAACAAAAGAACCCGAAATATCATGAAAACAATTCATGTTACGTTCGATGAGCTGACCGGTCCAATGGCTCCAGGACAACCCAGTTCTGGACCCGCATCATCATGTAGTCCCATCAGTTCTACTCTTGTTTACGGCTCCTCGCCAACAACTCCTTATGTACCTCCTTCAGAAGATGACTTGAAGAAACTATTTGATCCAATGTTTGATGAACACTATGAACCAACTGCTAATGATCTGTCAATCCCATCATCAGAGGCTGCTTCTATCCCTGTCAATGAAGTCAATCCTTCAGTTTCTATGTCATTAAGTCAGGAAGCGCCCGCTGCTGATCAATCAGTCTCATCAACAAACCTTTAATCACCAAGTGTACATCAAGGAATTGCTTTTGATTCACAAGATGAAGTTAATCCCTTTGCTACTCCCGAAGATGCTCCATTTGAAAATATATTTGCTCCTGATTCATCATCTTCATCAGGAGACATCGACTCTGCTACTTCAGTTCCACAACAACAACCACATGACCACCTTAGAAAATGGACACATGATCACCCATTGGACAACATCATTGGAAACCCTTCTCGTCCTGTATCCACTCGTAAACAACTTGCTACTGATGCCTTATGGTGCTTCTTCAACTCCTTACTCTCTAAGATCGAACCTAAAGATGTTAAAACTGCTATGAATAAAGACAGCTGGTTCAATGCCATGCAAGAAGAAATTCATGAGTTTGATCGATTAGATGTATGGGAATTAGTACCTGCTCCAGACTGTGCTATGATCATTGCTCTAAAGTGGATCTTCAAAGTGAAGCTTGATGAGCATGGTGATGTGTTGAAAAATAAGGCTAGGTTAGTGGCTAAAGGATATCGTCAAGAAGAAGATATTGACTTTGAGGAATCTTTTGCTCCTGTTGCTCGTATCGAAGCTATCAGAATCTTCTTGGCTAATGCGGCTAGTAAGAACATGGTCGTATATCAGATGGATGTGAAAACCGCCTTTCTTAATGGTGATTTGAAAGAGGTGGTTTACGTCAGCCAGCCAGAGGGTTTTGTGAATCCAGAGCATCCTACTCATGTCTATCGCTTGAAAAAGGCCCTTTACGGTTTGAAGCAAGCTCCTAGAGCATGGTATGATACGCTGTCAAAGTTTCTTCTATCTACTGGATTCAGCAAGGGAGCAGTTGATCCGACATTGTTCACCAGAAAGTCAGGCAAACATTTAATTCACGTTCAGATTTATGTTGATGATATTATCTTTGCCTCGACTGACCCCAATGAGTGTGACCGTTTTTCAAATGAAATGGGTTCTAAATTTCAAATGTCAATGATGGGACAAATGTCATTTTTCTTGGGATTACAAATTTCACAAAGTCCCGGAGGCATTTTTATAAATCAATCTAAATATGCAAATGAGATTTTAAAGAAATTTGGATTTGATTCTAGTGACCCTGTTGACACTCCCATGATAGAGCGTACTAAACTAGATGAGGACCACTCAGGGATCATGGTAGACCAAACGAAATATCGTAGTATGATTGGGTCCCTGATGTACCTCACAGCTAGTAGACCAGACATCTTGTTCGTTGTTTGCATGTGTGCTAGATACCAGGCTAAGCCTACCAAAAAGCACCTTGAAGCGGTTAAACGGGTCTTTTGGTATCTCCAAGGAACCATCAATATGGGACTTTGGTACCCGAAGGACACCGGTATGTCACTAACAGCCTATGCAGATGCTGATCATGCAGGATGTTAAGTTACACGTCGAAGTACGTCAGGAGGTGCTCAGTTTTTGGGTGATAAGCTTGTGAGTTGGTCTTCAAAGAAGCAAATGAGTACTTCTATTTCCTCTACAGAGGCTGAATACATAGCCATGTCATCTTGTTGTGCTCAAATCCTTTGGATAAGATCCCAATTATCTGACTATGGATTTGAATTCAACAAAATTCCTCTGTATTGAGACAATAAAAGTGTTATTGCCCTCTCATACAACAACGTACAACACTCAAGAGCAAAGCACATCGACATTCGACATCATTTCATAAGGGAGCAAGTTGAAAACGGTGTTGTGGAACTATACTTTGTGAGGACTGAATACCAGTTAGCAGACATCTTCACCAAAGCTCTTCCTAGAGAACGTTTTGAGTTTATCCTTCCACGACTTGGTCTTAAGAGCCTACAACCGGAAACACTCAAACGTCTTCAAGAGGAAGAAGAGGAGTAAAAGCTTTTTCTTTCATCTATCTATTGTAAATATCTATTCGAAAAACAAAATACAAAATTATAAAACCTTCAAAAATCAAATAGAAAAATATAAAACTTTCAAAATCCATAAAAAAAACAATAATAAATAAATAAATATTTTTGAAAAATTTGAAAAATTTGAAAAATCCTCAAAAAATATTGTTATTTTGTCATGTTTCTCTCGATTCGATAATATCTACAGTCTTGATGCTGTCATTCAAAGAATGACACGGGAATTTAGATGTTGTTCGAATTTTTATATAAAAAAAAAATTTTGGGAGAAAGTGAAACAATGGTTTATTGTCATTTCAGGCAGTAACCCGCTTTTCAAAGAAAGAACAGAGCCATGCTTTATCTCATGTTTCAAATCTCATGCTCTGATTCTAAAAATAAATGTTTGTCATTAACAAGACAAATGTTTCCTTTCAAATATTTTTCCTTCTAATGATTCTTCTGAAAAATATTTGTCATCTAATGAAAAAAAAATTGTTTTGAAAACACTTCAGACTCTATTTTTTAAAATCAAAAGAACTTATCAAGTGTCAAAATCTCAATCCATCAATCAACAACTTTCGTCATTGATTGAGGTGGAGAATGATTTTTCAATTAAATCAAAAAGTGTTCTTCTCAAACAATTAGCACTTAAATAAGCAAGGTCTACTCTAATTATTTTACAATATTTTATACAATTGGTTCAAGACCTTGGCTATTATTATGTTTTCAAAAGATAATCATGCATGTTTAATCAATGGAGTTTAAAGTCTCAAAATCCAATCCTTATTAGTTAAAACGTTTTTCATAATCAAGTCACAATTCTCATTAAAAGCTTTCAAAATCAATTTAAATCTACATAGATTACAAATCTCAAATGATTTGATAATTGTGATCGGGGGAGAATTTGTGATTTAAATTGAATTTAAACTGATAATTCGATAAATGGTTTCATAAGTGTTTAGCAAGTTTTCCTCCCCGCATGTGACAAACGATTTCAAATTTTTCATGCACATGTTGAGGGGGAGCATCTACTTTAAACCTCAAATTATTGAAACGTGATTGAATTGTCTCTAAGTACAAGTTTCTTCTAATATGTGCAAAACTCTTTCAAACTTCGAGGCACATATTGAGGGGGAGCAAACGTTTGAAAACCTCATCCTTCCTCAAAATGATTTATCTACTCAAATTGATTGGGAAGTGATGATGATCATTTTAGAAAATGTTAATCAAAAGATTGGACCTTTCATTCTTAATCTAACGATTTCAAAGATCTCTTGCCTCCATGTGCTAAACAATGTATGAATTTTATGCATATGTTGAGGGGGAGCATTTCTAAAATATCAAAACAATTAAGATACAAAATACTTTGATTTTATATCACAAATATCTTGATTGATTTTCAAATGGTTTTCAATTGGTTTCAAGGCGGAAGAACTATATCAAAAGACCGACCAACTTTACTTTATGCATGGTGATATAAGGATGATAAGGTTAGGTTGAGGTCAAATGATCCGCCAGAACCGGAGGGATCTACCCAGGGACAAAACCACTTAATAGTGTAGAGTCCTTAGGTATATTGGAAAAAAAGGAGAAAAATGAGATATGGGAAGAGTGCGGACTGAAACTGAGCTAGTATTGGAATAAACCCAACAAGGTTCTAGTTATGAAGTTTCGGTAAGCACTGAAGGGGTTGAAGAATGAAAAAGAAATTAAATGTGAAAAAGGGTGAAAAGAAATAGCCCTCCATTTATTCAACCTTAGGGCAAAAACCGGGTTCAATTCATATGCTACTGGTGGTTGCCAAGGTAACATCGGTATTGAAGACAAGACGTCATGGACCCAGTGACGCACTGCACTACAACTTCCCAAGCCACTCAAGTTTCTCTTAAAAGGACTTGTTTCATTCTCTCGGGGAACCGACATAATCTATCGACTTTCTCTTAGAGATTGTTGATATTGAAGAAGGAGACCCTCTCCCTAGTCTCCGGCATAGGAACCAAATATGCACAATTGAGTCTAGAGCCACGAGATCATCAACAAATCTCTTTAGGACACTTTCAATGAAGACTCTCTGTTTCACACAATGTGGAAAGAGAGATTATATCTTATGAGTCCTACGCATTATCCTTGTGGTATTGCCAGAACATCTGAGTAGTATGCCAACATACTCACAATGAATATGGAAAGCCTTCTGGAGCCAACATCAAACAAGCTCCTGGTGGGTGGCATGTGAGATCTATCCAATAGATCAACCATGTGACAACTGAACAGAAACAATGGGGAGATTCAATCTTTTGAATCAATCCTGGTTCAGGTTATGGATTGACGGATACCTTTGAAAAACCGGCCGTTGTGCTTAAAAACTCTTTTCCTTAGCACATCGACTGTGTACTAATTTTTCAAAAATAAAAGGTGTTTATGATTGATAATTGATTTTCATTAAAACCTTCGTTGTATTGCAAAAACAATTTCTATTGAGCGATACACGATTGTTTTTCAAATCTCTTTTTATCAATCAGTGAATCTCAATTCGCTGGTTCACTCACTCCGTGTTGTCTTCTTTGACGGTTTGAGAACAGCTAGAGCAGCTGCGAAACCCTGTCAAGGAAATTCTTCGGAATTTTACCTGATCACAGGCAGTACTTGTACTGATCAACGGGGAACCGTGGGCCGTGTACCTCAATTCAACAAAAGTGATCAAAGACACTCTTGTGCGCTTTATTGCTAACTGTTTTATGCAGGAGCACCCGACGTTTGCAGCTGATAAGAATGGAGCTTTCAATCCATAGCCGCATGCTCACACAACACATTCATTTCCAAAGAAATCATGATTAGTGCATCAATGACTCTGATATTATCACTCCATGCTTCTTCTACGCTGCTGCCAATATCATGAATCAACGAAAGCTTCCGCTACTCTAATAAGAATATATCATGATCCAGAATGTGAGCATGTCGGTCCAAATGTCACAACATCACATAATACCAACACCACAATGGATGAGTCAGAGATTTACTGTGGCTGATGATCTCAAAGCTGGCTCAAAACTCAGTATCACGTGGATCAGTTAAAGACCTCCACTCAGATTATCCAAACATGCAAAAATGGAGAATCAAAGACTACGAGCTACAGAACAAACAACATAAATAAGAATTCAAGAACTATCTCAATGAAATATCTGTTTGTATTCTATGTAATTTTAATGTGTGTTTGAGGTGACCACCCTTAGGGGGAGATTGTTAGGATTTGGAAAATCCAGTAGTTAAAGTGTCGGTCACCTCAAGTATATGTATTCGTTAGAAAGCTCGTAGTCGTAGTTATTTAATGTTAAGTAGTATTTAGTTAAGTAACACCGTGGAGGACGGACGGGTCTTTACCCACTGTATGCCTGATCCACAGCCCGTCAGGTGGCGTTTTATTGTAAGATTATAAATACTCTCTACCTCCCAAGGTAGAGAGTTGGAGCTCATAATAAGATTTTTCTTTCTCTTACTAAAGTTCCTTAAACCTCTAACTTTCTCTCTTTAAAACTCATATTGTACGCTTCTTGTGTTAGTGATATGATGTGTTTGTGAAATCCAATATGTTACACAACAAGTACACCAACTTCATCACCACCTAAAGTCACTCTTTTGGAACTCCTTAAGACTCCAACAAGATCTAACCAACCTAAACAAAATGAAATATTCTTTTCAACACCCCCTACATCTCCAAATACTATTTTTCAAGATCTTGAAACATCACCACCATTAGCTCCTGATGAGTGTCTAAATACTCATCATTTTTGTACCATTTAGAATGCCAAAAACATCTGAAAACACTCAGAAATGCATCAAAATGATAAAAATATCACAAATAAGTGTTTTATGTGTTTTAAATGCAAAAATACCAAAATCTGGTGAAAAACGTATCAAGTTTGCATAATTGGCAATTTTAGTCCCCTAAGTTTCAAAAGTTGTCAAATATAGTCCCTGGTAAATCAAAATAAAGTAAAATATCATTTAAGGTCCATGGGATTCAAAAGTTGTCAAAACAAACCCTTCAAAGTTTAAAAATTGCAAAATGACAACTTTAGTCCCTAAACTTTACAAAAGTGTCAAAAATAGTCCTTGGATATTTAAAAATGTAAAATAATCAAATATGGTCCTTGTTCTATTAAATTTTGTCAAGTTTGGTCCTTGTAATAACTTTTGGGAAATTACAGGTTTGGTCCCTCAAGTTTGCAGAATTTACATCTATGGTCCTTGTGTATTAAACAAACCAAACGGACCCCCTTTTATTATTGAGCCCAGCCAAAACAAAAGACCCCTGCCAATTAACCCTGTGACCCCCTATTTTGACCCCCCCACTTATTAATATCCGGTCAAATTTGGTCAAACCCGCCAAAACCCACCAACACTGTACATCCCCTTCACCAAGCCTGAATTCCAGAAACCAGAGCAGTTTTCTTCCACTTGACATTTCCACCCTTTCCACCTGTCTTTCCACTTGTATACCCACTCCCCTCCACCTCCACAATCCCCCAAACTTCTTTAAATGCATAAACCTGCTCATGACTTTTTTGGCGCCAAAACTCCAAATGGATGGTTCTGATGATTTTGACCAATCCAATGGTTGGAATGAGGTGGGATATGTTCAGAGATGTCGACAAAGCTGAAAATGATCATTATAAAGCAAGGAAGAAGCTATGTGAAGAGCTATCTAGTATTTTTAATTTAGCTTATGTCGTTTTAATTAAATTTAAAATTCCAGTTTATGTTTTAGCTTTTGAACTTTGTATTTCAAGTTTCCAGTGTACAATAAAGCTTTTGTGATAATCAATTTCAAGTTTAAGTCTTATTTTCTGTTTATGCAAAATCTTACTTTTGTTCAAAATCTCAATGTGTTCTAATGATGTTGTTAGTTGTTATTAAGGACTGATAAGCCAACATAATCTCCTCAGAAAGCTTATTTAAGCATTTAGAAACCTTTAAAATCAGTCTAGTATCAAAAAGAGAAAAATACAAAAAAAATACAAATAAATTAGTAAAAAATAAAAAAGTCCATGGAAGTAAAAGTCAAAGCTGGAGCAGGGTTAATAAAGGATTGCCCTTGGGTTTAGTGCTTATTGGGAAGCTATAGGTTGTGTTTGTGTGCCTCAGTTCTCATTGTTCACCAAATCCATCTTGCAAGCCTTTTATTCCAATTTTGCATTTCACTGTTTAAGTGATCATTAGCTTAAAGCTTTTTATGTTCATGTTTCCTAGTTGTAGTTAATTAAAATTAAGTGTTAAAACCAGTCACTTGTTCTTTTTAATTTGTAGTTAATAAAAATTTTATTTTAACAGTCAAGATAGCATAATTACCATACTTGAGTTTTATGTTGTTAGTACTGTTGTTTAATGCTTATTTAGCCTTAATATATAATAATATAAGGTCTGTAATCCATAGCATGGTCTAAATCAGTGTTGAGCTTTGAAAAATCTCAAAACAGTCTCAAAAAGGGGTGTTTGGATCTGCTAATTAAACTGTGTTAGAGGTTATTTGTAGCATTGTTCTTGTTTGATACATGTTTCTTTAGTTCCTAATAGCTCAGTGAAACAAATTAAACCAGTCCTTATTTGGTTAAAAGTCAAAATTCCCTTTGATCACAACTTGTTAACTAACTGTTGGAATTTCATGATCATTGATCTTGTTTTCATGTTTACAAGTTGATAATATATATCAAACAAGTCTTAATTCAGCTTAATATAACATAGTTAATAAGTAGAATTAATCCTAAGTTCATATAAGTCAACATAGTTCATTTTCTTAAAAAGTCAAAAACATGCCCTGTGCACAGATTAGCTAGCCACTTTCACAAGCTCACACAGAGCTCATCAGTTAGCTTTATCTTGTGTATTTTGGTTCTTTGTAAAGCTAACCTAGTTGTCTAGCTATTCCAGTGCTTATTTTCTATTTTGTAGCTTGTTTGATAGGGCTGCTTATAGCTTATAGTTTGTCCCATTTCTGTGTGAACTAAAGTACTCAGTGCTCACAAGCCACTTTCACAAGCTTGTCTAGAGCTCAATAGTGGGCCCCAGGCATTGAACCTTGGCTTTTTGGAAAGCTAACCAGTCCATCTTGACACTTCAGTTTTAATTTTGAGCTTTTAAGCTTATTTAGTGAGCTTAATTTGCTTGGGAATATGGCTGCAGGCCTGTTTGGTTGCATAGTTTAGGATTATAGCTTATTAGCTTATTAGAAGCTTATCAGTGTTGTTATTTGTGCCTTTTATTTTAATTTGAGTAGCTTAAGCTAGTTTGAATCATAATCTACCTTTGTTTCCAGTTTGTAGGCATATTTGAGCTTAAACATCAAAATAAGCTAAAAATCCAAACTGTTAAACCAATAAGCTCACAAACTGCTTATTTTTAGGTTTCAAAATTTTTGTTTTCATTAAAGTTACTTAATATCAGTAGTTAAATAGTTTTCAAAAATAAAAATCACAAAAACATCATTTTTAAATATAGTGATAGCGTTTATTTAATAGAAATTAGCTTTTTGATTTTTTTTTCAGCTTATTATTAAGCAAATTCTGTTTTTATAATTTTCTTAGCTTTCTGTCATCATAAGATATTTTTAGAAAAAGTTTCATAATTTTCTTAGTTTGTTTAGTATTTATTAGAATTTAAAATAGTTAAAAAATATTAAATAATTAATAAAAAATAAATAAAAAGCATAAAAAATATCTTTTTAGTTTTAAAATTAGTGTTATAATATTCTAGATTTTTCCAAGTTAAAATTTTATTTTTCCAGGTTAATTTTATATTTTCTTGTATTTAAGTGTATTTTAAATAGTAATTAATTAATAATAAATAGATAAAAAGTGTAAAAAATAAATTTTCAATTTTAAAATAAGTTTTATAATATTTTAGATATTTCTAAGTCATAAGTTTATTTTTCTAGCATTATTTTATATTTTATTATATTTTAGAGTATTATTAAATAGTTAAAAATAGTTTTTAATTAATAATAATTAAATAAATAGTTATAAAAATAATTTTAATTTTCCAATAATTTTCTTTTATTTTTAGGATTCCAAAAATATCATTTTCATATTTTTAGGTCTTTTATTTCTTAAAACTCACGTTTTATTTTGTACGTTTACGTATTTTAATATACGTACGTATTTACGTTTGTAATCTGATTGTTGTGCTTTACAATTCTGTATCCAAATACAATTCCAATCAATCAGTAGTGTAATTATAAACAAAAATTCCTTACTGATCACTATCCTTAGTGATTATTCGACATCTGAATTTGTTCAAACACCATTAATCCTCCGTGGGACTTAACGACCTGTGAAAACATGATTGGCCTCCAAACCGTCAAGTTTAATCACACAAGCTTGCCACTTGTGAATGGCTAACCGTAATAAACTTAAAACTGCTCAGAAACCAATACAATGAAGATCAGAGAATATAATGAATTCCCGGGTCGTTAAGTCCCACGGAGACTCAATGGTGTATCAAAACTTATTCAGATGATAGAATGATCACTAAGGATAGTGATCAGTAAAGATTTGGATTGAATTATTACACTACTGATTGATTGGAATGGAATGGATACAGAATTGGAAAGCACAACAATCAGATGAGACAAACGTAATTACGTACGTTTAAAAACTACGTAAACGTACCAAATAAAAAGTGATATCTAAGAAATAAAAGACCTAAAAATATGAAAATAACATTTTTGGAATCCTAAAAATAAAAGAAAATTATTAGAAAAAGAAAATTATTTTTATAACTATTAATTTAATTATTATTAATTAAAAACTCTTTTAAACTATTTAGTAATACTCTAAAATAAAAGAAAATATGAAATAAGGCTAGAAAAATAAAATTATGATTCAGAAAAATCTAAAATATTATAAAACTTATTTTAAAATTGAAAATATATTTTTTTCACTTTTTATATATTTATTACTAATTAATTATTATTTAAAATACACTTAAATACTAGAAAATATAAAATAAACCTGGAAAAATAAAATTATAACTTAGAAAAATCTAAAATATGATAAAACTAATTTTAAAACTGAAAAGATATTTTTTATGCTTTTTAATTATTTATTACTAATTATTTAATACTTTTAACTATTTAAAATTATAATAAATACTAAACAGATAGAGAAAAATATGAAACTTTTTCTAAAAATAACTTAAGGTGACAGAAAACTAAGAAAAATATAAAAACTAGATTTGCTTAATAATAAGCTGAAAAGAAAAATCAAAAAGCTAAATTCTATTAAATAAATGCTATCACTATTTTAAAAATGATGTTTTTCTGGTTTTTCTTTTTGAAAACTACTATACTACTTAAAATATGAAACTTTAATAAACACAAAAATTTTACAAATAAATAAATAAGCAGTTTGAGTGAGCTTATGAGCTAACAGTGGACTTATGAGCTTATTTTGGAGAAATAAGCTCAAACAAGCTCACAAACTGAAACAAAAGCTAAAATAAGATGCAAGAAGCTACAAGCTACTCAAATTAAGCTAGAATACACAGAGAGCCATACTAATAAGCTGAAATAAGCAGATAAGCACTTGTGATCAACACAGAAATGGGACAAGGTTGAGGCTTATTGCAGCCCTACCAAACAAGCTAAAAAGTGGAATATGAAGCTTGGGACCTCTAGATGGCTAGGTCAGCTATCCAAAGAACCAAGAATCACAAGCTTAGACCAACAATTAAGCTCTGTGTGAGCTTATCAAGTTGGACTACCCAACTGTGCACAGGGCACTATTTCAGAACAGGTACTCAAAAGATGATAGAAAATAAGCACTTAATAAGCTGATTAAAAGTAAACTAATATTTTTCTAATTAATTTTAGCAGTTAAACTTTAATATCCCAAAAGATTTTAAGCTAAAACTCAATATTAAACTCACACTAAAATTATCTATTTAATTCAAAAACGACCAAATGCAAATTTGACTTTTTATAAAAACCAAAGAAGTTGACTTATATGAACTTGTGATCAATACTACTTACTGAATATGTTGTAATAAGCTATATTAAGACTGATTTAAGCTAGGTTAACAGATTCTAAGCTACTTTGATGAGATTTGTATTCAAAAATCCTAACAGTGAACTATCTAGGTGTGATCAAAGGTGATTTTTGACTATGGATGAAACAAGGACTGGTTTTCTTGACTTGCTTGAGTTATTAGACACTAATGAGACATGAAACAAGTAAAATCAAATGCTAGAATACCTTCTAACATAGACTGCACAGTGAAACCAAAAAACCTTTTCTAAAACTGTTTTGATGATTTTCAAAGCTAAACACAGTTTAAAACCATGAGACTAATTACAGACCTTATAATATCATTAAATAAGACTAAATAAACATGAACCAACAGCATTAACAACATGAAACACAAGAATGATGATTATACTAATTTGACTGTCCAAATGAGATTTTTATAAACTACAAATTTAAAAGAACAACCAACTGATTTTAATGCTTAAATACACTTAACTATAACTAATGAACATAAAGAAACAGAAATTCAAGCTACTAATTACCTTAAACAGTTAAATGCCAAAATGATAAAAAAGGCTTACAAGATGGATTTGGCTAAAAACTAAGAACAAGGATCACAAGACCACTCCTATAGGCTTACCACTAAGCCACTAACCCAAGGCCATCCAAAATTTACCCTGCTCCAGCTGTGAACACCATTTCCATGGGATTTTTGATTTTTCAACTAATTATTTGGTATTTTTGGTGATTTTCTCTTTTTGCTTCTAAACTGGATTTTAATGTTTCTAAAAGCTTGAATAAGCTTTATAGGAGCTTACATGTGCTATATCAGTCCATAATAACACCTAACAACAACATTTGAATCATATGAGATTTTTGAACATGAAATTGCATAAACTGAAATTGGTACTTGAATACTGAAATTTATTATTGAAAAGGGTTTAAGGTACACTGAGAATGATTAAAACAGTACTTGAAAGCTAATTTTTACACTAGAAAGCTTAAAATGATACAAACGACTAAGAAAAATAAAAATTACACTAGATAGGTTAATGCAATGCTTCTCTTCCTTCTTTTATAGACTTTTTGGACTCCTTGATGACCTCTGAATGTATCCCACTCAATTCCAGCCATTGGATTGCACAAAATCATCATAATCGTACAAGTGTAATTTTGGCGCCAATTTTTTTTCTTGAGCAGGTTTTAGATATTAATGGAGTGGTTTGAAGCAATTAAAGGTCTTTGGGTGTTAGTGAAGGTGGAGGGGGACAAGGTAAGGTGGGGGGATGTTGAAAAAGTGGAAAAACCATTACTGGTTTTGGGTTTCAGCTTGTGGAGAGGAGGGTGAACAGTGAACGGCGGTATACTAGCCGTTTGACTTTTGTTGACCGAGTGGTTTTAATAATACGAGGGGGGGTTCACAATTGGGTATGACTGGGGTCAAAATGTATATTGGACTAGCTCAAGGGTCAAGAGCTCAAGGGTCAAGGTCCAAGGGTGTGTGGGCTAAGGTTGGGTTTGGGCCAGCAGTTGGGATTGGGCTTTGATATTAGAAGAGTGTCCGTTTGGTTAAGTAGTATACAAGGAATAGATTTGCAATTTATCCAAACTTCAAGGACTGAAACTGACACTTTTCCAAAGATATCAAAAGGACCAAACTTGACAAACTTTGATAGTACAGGGACCTTTTTTTTTTGCATAAATTCCATTTTAAAAATCCAAGGATTAATTTTGCAATTTTTCAAACTTTAAGGACCTTTTCTGCCATTTGACCAAAGAATCATTCAAGGACCATTTTTAACAACTTAGAATATTTCAGGGACCTTGAATGACAAAACTTCACATTTTTGAATTCCAGGGACTAGATTTGACAACTTTTAAAACTTGGGGGACTAAAACTGCCAATTTTGCAAACTTGATACATTTTTCATCTGATTTTGATCTTTTTGCATTTAAAACACATAAAACACTGATTTGTGATATTTTCATCATTTTGATGCATTTTTTAGTGTTTTCAGATGATTTTGCAGTTTAGATTGTACAAAAATGATGAGTATTTAGACACTCATCAAAACACTATACTCTCCAGATCTTAATTGCATTTGTTTCTGAGCTGTTTGAAGTTTATTACGGTTGACCATTCACAAGTGGTTAGCTTGTGTGATAAACTTGACTGTTTGGGAGCGAACCAAATTTTGGCGCCGCTGCCGGGGAGGCTGTAAGCGTGTTCTAAGCTTTTTCAGACCCGTACTTGCACATATACCACCTTTTGTAAACAGTTTTTGTAAAGTTATCAAAAAGTTCATCAACACTTTTCCTAAAGTGTTAACAACACCAAACAAAATATAAAACAACAAAACAATCGTAACGTTTTCTAGCTTGTGTTTCTTTTAAGGTGATTCTTAAAGGGATACGATTTGGTTAAACGAGACGATACCAAAAATATTGTCCAAAAGTTTTAAACCCTTAGCACAAATCCATACCTACGTCTTTTCAGTGGTACTTAATAAATACATAAAAATCAACCACCGCAAATCAAGGCAGTACACCTACCAACTGGGGGTGTGAACATTAATAAGTTCCCGAACATAAGATTTAAAACTTTCCTTTGTGTCCTTGTGATTTGGTGTACCTTTTTCAAAGAAGCCATTTCATTTGTGATTATTGGTTTAAGTTCACTTGTCGTTTTGCCTCGCATTTGTTTTGAAAACTAATTTTTATACTTAGTGCATACGCACTCGTTCTTCCAGTTCTACAAGTCCACTTTCTGAGCTTGCAAATATTCCTCGTAGACGTAGAGGACGTTCTGCTCCTTCAGCCGTGACTGAGGAACGTCTAGCACAACCACCCCCTGTCGTAATGGCAGAAGAAAAACCTATGAATGAGCTTCTCCAAGAACCCATCGAGGGTTACGGAGATGCCATTATTGTTCCAGCCATCGTGGCTGATACCTTCGAGCTCAAAACCGGGTTGCTTAATCTTGTAACCCAAAGCCAATTTTATGGTTTTGAGCGGGATGATCCTCATGCACATATTCGATGGTTTAACAAGATTGCATCTACCATCAAATACAAGAATGTCCCACATGAAGCAATTAAGCTTCTTCTGTTCCCATTCTCTCTAGAGGGACAAGCCCAGAATTGGCTTGAGAAACAACCCCCTCGTTCCATTGAGACATGGGAGGATCTAGTCACTAAATTTGTTAATGAATTCTATCCTCCATCCCGAACTACAAGTCTTAAGAATGAGATAATGAAATTTTCTCAAAGATTTGATGAATCATTCGGGGAGGCATGGGATCGTTACAAAGAGTTGCTCCGTAAGTGTCCGCATCATGGTTTTACCGAGTTAATGCAAATGGATACTTTCTACAATGGTCTGAGACAAGCTGACCAAGACTCTCTAAATGCCTCCGCGGGAGGTAATTTCCTGAGCAAGACCACAAAAGAAGCCTTGCAAATTATTGAAAACAAGTCCCAGGTCCGCCCTTTCCGAACAAAGACATATCAGTCTCAGTCTAATGCAGGACCTTCTACTTCATCTCCCGTGAGTACATCTAGCACCGATGCTAAGATTGACAAACTCACGGATATTGTTCAGGCTTTGGTTCTTGCTAACCAAAAGAAAGTCACTTTCACACAGACACCATCACATGGTGAAGTGAAGAGAAACATTGCTAGGGTACGGAGGGGCTTACTAAGTAGTTTAGAAACTCTTTTAAAGTAATAGAGTAAGAATTCTGAACATCAAGCCCTACCTCCTATCTTAAGTAATTGTTTAAATCACTGATCT
>BPTQ01000004.1:120511929-120679442 GCA_019973895.1 Chrysanthemum seticuspe | reverse complement strand
AACTGTTAAAAGGAACTCGTGGCTCAAATCTTTACACCATCTCTATCGATGACATGATGAGGGCCTCTCCAATCTGCTTGTTATCAAAGGCTTCAAAAACAAAGTCATGGTTATGGCATCGTCGTCTCAATCACTTGAACTTCGGCACCATCAACGATCTTTCCAGAAAGGACTTAGTTGTAGGTTTACCTAGACTAAAGTATGAAAAGGATCATCTTTGTTCAGCATGTCAATTGGGAAAAAGCAAGAAGTATGCCCATAAACCCAAACCTACTAACTCTGTCACAGAAGTTCTTCATATGATTCATATGGATTTATGTGGACCTATGAGGGTGCAGAATATCTTTGGGAAGAAATATGTGTTAGTTGTGGTTGATGATTACTCTAGATTCACCTGGGTCAAGTTCTTAAGGACAAAGGATGAAACTCCTGATATCATCATCAAACTCATCAAACAGCTGCAGGTTCGACTAAACAAAACTGTCAGAATTATCAGAACAGACAATGGAACTGAGTTTGTCAACAAACAACTTAGTGAATTCTATGAAAGTGTTGGAATCAGCCATCAAAGAAGTGTTCCACGAACCCCTCAACAGAACGGTGTAGTTGAAAGACGAAATCGTACTCTTGTTGAAGCCGCTAGAACAACGCTGATCTACTCAAAGGTTCCAATGTTTCTCTGGGCTGAAGCAATTGCCACTGCATGCTACACATAAAATCGTTCCCTGATTCACACTGTTCATGGAAAAACTCCATATGAACTTGTCCACAACAGAAAACCTAATCTATCTTTCCTTCGTGTGTTTGGTGCATTGTGCTATCCAACTAATGAGGGTCAAGACTTAGGCAAACTTAGGGCCAAAGCTGACTTTGGAGTATTTGTAGGATATGCATCAAACAAAAAGGGATACTGAATCTACAACAAAAGAACCCGAAATATCATGGAAACAATTCACGTTACGTTTGATGAGCTGACCGGTCAAATGGCTCCTGGACACTCCAGCTCAGGACCCGCACTTCAAAACAGTCCCATTGGTTCATCCCTTGTTCCAAACTCCTCTCAAGAAACTCCATATGTACCTCCATCTGAAGATGATGTAAAGAAATTGTTTGATCCTATGTTTGATGAACTGTATGATTCAATTACTAATGAGGTGCTGATCCCTACAACAGAGGATGCTCATATTCCAGTAAATGAAGTCAATCCCTCAGTCTCAATATCTTTAAGTCAAGAAGCACCTGGTGCTGATCCTTCAGTCTCATCAACAAATCATCATTCTTCAAATGTACATCATGGAAATGTTTCTGGCATCAATGATGAAGTTAATCCCTTTGCGACTCCTGAAGATGCTCCATTTGAAAACATATTTGCTACTCCTGAATCATCATCAGAACCATCTTCTTCAGGAGACATCGACTCAGCTACCTCAGTTCCTCAACAACTGCCACATGAACACCTCAGAAAATGGACTCACGATCACCCCTTAGACAACATCATTGGAAATCCCTCTCGTCCTGTATTAACCCGGAAACAACTCGCAACCGATGCCTTATGGTGCTTCTTCAACTCCGTACTATCTAAGATCGAACCAAAAGATGTTAAAACCGCCATGAATGAAGACAGCTGGTTCAATGCCATGCAAGATGAAATTCATGAGTTTGATCGACTTGATGTATGGGAGTTAGTACCTGCTCCAGACTGTGCTATGATTATAGCTCTCAAATGGATCTTCAAAGTAAAACTTGATGAGCATGGTGATGTGTTGAAGAACAACGCTCGATTAGCTGCTAAAGGATATCGTCAAGAGGAGGGTATAGACTTTGAAGAATCTTTTGCTCCAGTTGCTCGAATCGAGGCAATCAGAATCTTTCTGGCTAATGCTGCTAGTAAGAACATGGTAGTATATCAGATGGATGTAAAGACGGCATTTCTGAACGGAGATCTTAAAGAAGTCATCTACGTCAGCCAACCTGAAGGATTTGTGAATCAAGAGCATCCTACTCACGTTTATCGTTTGAAGAAGGCTCTTTACGGTTTAAAGCAAGCTCTAAGGGCATGGTATGATACACTGTCAAAGTTTCTTCTATCAACCGGATTCATCAAAGGAGCAGTTGATCCTACATTGTTCACCAGGAAGTCAGGCAAACAGTTAATTCATGTTCAAATTTATGTTGATGATATTATTTTTGCCTCGACAGACCCAATGGAATGTGATCGTTTTTCAAATGAAATGAGTTCAAAGTTTCAAATGTCAATGATGGGACAAATGTCATTTTTCTTGGGATTACAAATTTCACAAAGTCCCAGAGGCATTTTCATAAATCAATCTAAATATGCAACAGAGATTTTAAAGAAATTTGGATTTGATTCAAGTGACCCTGTTGACACCCCCATGATTGACCGAACTAAACTAGATGAGGACCTCTCAGGGATCATGATTGACCAAACAAAATATCGTAGTATGATTGGATCCCTGATGTACCTCACAGCTAGTAGACCAGACATCTTGTTCGCTGTTTGCATGTGTGCTAGATACCAGGCTAAGCCTACTAAAAAGCACCTTGAAGCGGCTAAACGGGTCTTTCGGTATCTCCAAGGAACCATCAATATGGGACTTTGGTACCCAAAAGACACCGGTATGTCACTAACAGCATATGCAGATGCAGATCATGCAGGGTGTCAAGATACTCGTCGAAGTACGTCAGGAGGTGCTCAGTTTTTGGATGATAAGCTTGTGAGCTGGTCTTCAAAGAAGCAAATGAGTACTTCTATTTCCTCTACAGAGGCTGAATACATAGCCATGTCATCTTGTTGTGCTCAAATCTTATGGATGAGATCTCAATTATCTGACTATGGCTTTGTATTCAACAAAATCCCTCTGTACTGTGATAATAAAAGTGCTATTGCTCTCTCATGCAACAACGTTCAACACTCAAGAGCAAAGCATATCGACATTCGACATCATTTCATCAGGGAACAAGTGGAAAAAGGTGTGGTGGAACTATATTTTGTGAGGTCTGAATATCAGTTAGCAGACATCTTCACCAAAGCTCTTCCAAGAGAACGTTTTGAGTTTATTCTTCCACGACTTGGTTTGAAAAGCCTTCAACCATAAACTCTCAAACATCTTCAGGAGGAAGACGAGGAGTAAAGGTCTATCTTCATCTATCTCTTGTATATATATTTATTTGAAAAACAAAATACAAAAGTATAAAACTTTCAAAATCCATAAAAATTTGAAAAAATTCGAAAAATCTTCAAAAAAATATTGTCATTTTGTCATGTTTTTTTTCCTCTCGGTTCGATAATATCTACGGTCTTTGTGCTGTCATTCAAAGAATGACACGGGACTTTAGATGTTGTTCGAATTCTTAAAAAAAAATAATAATAATAAATAAATAAATAAATAAATAAATTTTGGGAGAAAGAGAAATGGTTTATTGTCATTTTCAGGCAATAACCCGGTTTTTAAAGAAAGAACAGAGCCATGTTTCACCATGTTTTCAAATTCCATGCTCTGATTCTATAAACATTTATCTGCTGAAAACTAACTGCTTTGAAAAATAACTCGGTCTCTAATTTTTGATAATCATCAGGACTTATTTGTCAAAATCTCTATCTCTCAATCAACTACCTACGTCATTGATTGAGGGGGAGAATGATTTCAATTAAATTAAAAAGTTATTTGGCATTAAATTGTTTTCAAAAGATGTACATGCATGTTTTATCAATGGAGTCGATCCTTATCAGTTCAAACGCTTTCATAATCAAGTCACAATTCTCCTTAAAAGCCTTCAAAATCAATTTAAATCTATAAGAGATCACAAATCTCAAATGATTTGATAATTGTGATCGGGGGAGAATGTGTGATTTAAATTAGATTTAAACTGATAATTCGGTAAATAATTTTATAAGAATGTACATGCTGTCCTTCCCACATGTGACAAACGATTTCAAATTTTCAATGCACATGTTGAGGGGGAGCATCTATCTTAAACCTATGATTTGAAACGTGATCATTTATCTCAATGTGCAGGTTCCCTCTAGTATGTGCAAAACTCTCTTCTAATCTCGAGGCACATATTGAGGGGGAGCAAAATCATGAAAACCTCATCCTTCCCCTAAAATGCTCTATCTACCTGATTCGATTTGGGAAGTGATGTTGATATCTTTTAGAAAATGGTAATCAAAGAAGTTAATTCTTTCTCTTGCCTGCGTGTGCAAAACTTTTTTCTAATACTTGATGCACATGTTGAGGGGGAGTTCTTGTTCTAAAAATATCAAAAACAATTTCAGATACAAAATGTTTTGATAATATATCACAAGTATCTGGATTGATTTTCAAATGGTTTTCAATTGGTTCCATATGGCAGATGAACAATACCAAAAAAGACCGACCAACTTTACTTTATGTATGGTGATATAAGGATGATAAGGTTAGGTATTGGTTCCCATGATCCGCCAGAACCGGAGGGATCTACCCAGGGACAATCCACTAGTTAGTGTAGAAGTCCTTAGGTATGATGATAAAAGGAGAAAAGTGAGATATGGGAAGAGTGCGGACTGAGATAGAGCAAGTACTGGAACAAACCCAACAAGGTTCTTGCTATGAAGTCTCGGTAAGCACTAAAGGGGTTGAAGAATTAAAAAGAATTGAATGAGAAAAGGGTGAAAACAAATAGCCCTCCATTTATTCAACCTTAGGGCAGAAACCGGGTTCAATTCATATGCTACTGATGGTAACATCGGTATTGAAGACAAGACGTCATGGACCCAGTGACGCACTGCACTTCAACTTTCCAAACCACTCAAGTTCTTCTTAAAAGGACTTGTTTCATTCTCACGGGGAACCGACATAATCTATCGACTTTCTCTTAGAGATTGTTGATATTGAAGAAGGAGACCCTCTCCCTAGTCTCCGGCACAGGATCCAAATATGCACAAATTGAGTCTAGAGCCACGAGATCATCAATAAATCTCATTAGGACACTTTCAATGAAGACTCTCTGTTTCACACAATGTGGAAAGAGAGATTATATCTTGAGTCCTACGCATTATCCTTGTGGTATTGCCAGAACATCTGAGTGATGTGTATACATATTCACTATGAAGATGGAAAGCCTTCTGGAGCCAACATCAAACAAGCTCCTGGTAGGTGGCATGTGAGATCTATCATATAGATCAACCATGTGACAACTGAACAGAAACAATGGAGCGATTCAATCTCTTGAATCAATCTTGGTTCAGGTTATGGATTGACGGATACCTTTGAAAAACCGGTCTTTGTGCATTAAAACTCTTTTCCTTAGCACATCGACCGTGTACTCATTTTTCAAACCAAAAGGTGTTTTTATGATTGATAACTGATTTTCAACAAAACCTTCGTTGTATTGCAAAAACAATTTCTATTGAGCAATACACGATTGTTTTTCAAATCTCTTTTCATCAATCGGTGGACTTAAAATTCGCTGGTTCACTCACTCCGTGTTGTCTTCTTTGAGATGTTCCGGTTTGAGAACAGCTAGAACAGCTGCGAAACCCTGTCAAGGAAATTCTTCGGAATTATGCCTGATCACAGGCAGTACATGTACTGATCAACGGGGAACTGTGGGCCGTGTACCTCAACTCAACGAAAGTGATCAAAGACACTTTTGTGCGATTTATTGCTAACTGTTGTATGCAGGTACGCCCGACGTTTGCAGCTGATCAGAATGAAGCGGTCAATCCATAGCCGCATGCTCACTTAACACATTCATCTATAAAGAAATCATGATTAGTGCATCAATGACTCTGATATTTTCACTCCATGCTTCTGCTACGCTGCTGCCAATATCATGATTCAACAAATGCTTCCGCTACTCTGATGAGAAGATATCATGATCCAGAATGTGAGCATGTCGGTCCTAATGTCACAACATCACATAATACCAACACCACAAAGGATGTGTCAGAGATTGTTGATAACTGATGATCTCAAATGCTGGCTCAAACTCATTATCACGTGGATCAGTAAAAGACCTCCACTTGGAATAACCAAACATGCAATGTGAAGAATCAATGACTACGAGCTTAGAAGCAAAGGACTACATAAAGGATGCAAGATCAATTGTTAATGTATTATCTGGTTGTATTCAATGTATTTTTGGTACATGATTGAGGTGACCTCCCTTAGGGGGAGATTGTTAGGAATTAGAAATTCCCTGTATTAAAGAGTCGGTCACCTCAAGTATATGTAATCGTTAGAAAGCTCGTAGTCGTAGTTATTTTAAGTTAAGTAGTATTTAGTTAAGTAACACCGTGGAGGACGGACGGGTCTTTACCCACTGTATGCCTGATCTACAGCCCGATGTGTGGCGATTTATGTAAGACTATAAATACTGCTGGAGCTCATAATAATATCTTTCACTTTCTCTCACTAAGTTCCCTAAACCTCTAACTTTATCTCTCTAGAATTCCACTTATACGCCACCTTGTTGTTATGGTTTGATGTGTATGTGAAAACTAATATCCTACACATCGGTTGTGTCTTTTCTTTCCCTTCGCTTTACTTTATTTACTTGCTTTATCATTAGATCTATACTTTCTCTACATCCATAAGATCTCACATATTAACGAATCTAAAGTTTTTGAAACTAACGTAAAATCGGAAAAACTATTCAACCCCCCCTTCTAGTTTTACACATCCTCAACAACAATTCTATCAACAATATCCTCCACCATCTCCACAACAATTGCAACAATTTCAACAACAATTTCATCTTCCACCACCAATGGTTCCACCAAACCCTCGTCAACAAGTACAACATTACACATACTTTCAAAATCAGTATCCCGCCAAGTATGCTATGAATGTTACAACACCAAAGGAACCGTCTTGGTTTGCAAAGATGGGTGAAGCTTTAAGTAGCCAACAATCCATTCATGAAGCTGGATCCCTTGACATACCTCCAATGCTCACTCCTGGAAACTACGATCAATGGGTGATAAGGTTCTTTAGGTTTTGTGATCTAAAGAAGCCACATGGAAAGTTCTTGAAGAAGGTCATCCTTGAAGGTCCTTTTTAGATGCCTACTCTCACTGTACCCGGAGATCCGAATGCTAATCCACAAAGAGATGATATTACCAACGTTGTCGGTCTTGATCAACTTACTACTGACCAACTTCTTTACTTAGAAGCCGATGAACTTGCAATGCAATATATCCTTTTGGGATTACCCAATCCGATACTTCGTAGTGTTGATGCTCAGAAGACTGCTAAATCAATATGGGAGCACATTCATCTTCTAATGGATGGCACATAACTCAATCAAGAGGACATGGAATCAAAAATCTACTTAGCATATGAACACTTCATGATTGAACCAGGGAAGACATTAGAGTCATATCATCATCGGTTCTCAGACATCATAAATGACTTGGATAAACATAATATCATTATGCCAAGGATTGCAGTCAACACAAAGTTCCTGAGCAGTCTTGGTCCTGATTGGGAAAAGTATGTTATCTTTATCCGTCAAGCAAAGAATCTTCATCAAGCTACATACGGATTATTGTATGACTATTTGAAGCCCCACCAAAAGGAAGTTGACAGAGAAAGGATCATCCGTGGAGTCCCTGCCTCGCCTTCACTCCCGGATAATCAAACTCTAGCTTTATGGGCTCAAGCATGTTATCCTCAATTCTCGACCTTACCAACAACCTTCACAAACCCTCCACAATCAACTGTTCAGATTACACCATATGATCCTTCACAACAACAAACACAAGAAACTCAATTGGTTCCATACAACAACAATAACAATGATCAGGCACTCTACAGTAAATCAAATGAGGATGCAGATGCCTTCGATGCAATGAATCAAGGAATTGTTATGCTTGCAAGAGCCTTTGGACGATTTGCTAACAAATCCAACAACCACATTCGCACCTCATCAAATACAAGGAATCAAGCTGTTGTTAACAATGGAAGGGTTGAGGTTCAGAATCATGGAAATGGTCATCAGATGAGTAGTGGTCAAGGGTTTAATGTTAATGGAAGGAATAACATGGGTGCTCCACAACGGGTTTAAGTGGTTGATCAGGGAAATGCTCAGACTGGGTTAATGGTCTCCAATGCTATAACTGTAATGAGAAGGGTCATCTGGCTAATGCATGCCCCAAGCTGAGGACAAGAGGCAGCGCTTATCACAAAGAGGCTTTACTCTTGGCTCTCAAGAATAAAGCTGGTGGAACTCTTACAAACAAGGAACAGAGCTTCATGGCTAATGCAGATTCTGATGATGACATGGAGGACTTGCAGGCTAATGCATCTGTGATGTTAATGGCAAACATGCAAGAGCTCCACATGAGTGACACAGGCACAGTGTATGACACTGATGGCTTGTCTCAAGTACCGGATCCAAACATACTTTTACATGATCTGATATCTCCGTCAACATCTGCATCCGACAAGGCACAGAGTGTTCAAAATGAGCCCTCTACAAATCATTTCGACAATAGTCAAATGGATCCCATAGTTATATTTGACGATCAAGATGACCTTATGGTTAATATTGATAATCAAGTTGACTCTGTGGTTATATTTGAGGATCTAAATAATGATCATGTTGAGACTCAAGTTGAACAAAATGAACCTTCGTCTAATCCAGATCTTGAGCTCATGACCAAATTATTTCAGACCACCCAATCTCAATTTGAAAAGTGCAATGACATCAATAAGCAATTGCAAGATAAAATTGCACTGTTAACTAAGGATAATGAATGCTATAAGTTTCAACTCAACATTTTTCAAACTAAAGAGAAACGTGAAAAAGGTTTTGAAGTCGCATTTGCTAAATCTTACCAAAATGAAAAATCTTTGGAAAAACAGATCTGTGATCTAGTTGCATCCAAAAATGCTTTGTTGTCTCAAATAGAACAATTGAAATATGATAATAAACAACAACTTAACGCTCTCACTTCAGAAACTAAAAAAGCCAAGTCTGAGTTGTTAACTTGTCAAAAACAGTTTTGCGAGTACAAAAAGCATTCGAGGAAACAAATAGATGACTATCTTGAGGAAATTGTCGACTTACAAAACAAAATCAAAGAGTTTCGAAATGTTGTTTACAAACATGGTGAGTCAATCACAACAATTCAAAAGTTTTCTTTTAAACCAAATCCTAATGGATATGGACCAATTCTTGCTGATTACAAACCACGTTTTTCAAATAGAGCATTCAAACCAAATCCTCAAGTTTACAGTGCAGAACATAGAATTGATGACTCCATTATGACTGTTGTTGAATATAATCGTTTGGAGGAATTAGATGCAGAAGACGAGAGTCGGTCAAAATTGGAAAATGTTGTTTATTGCAAACCATTTAACTATTCAAAAGCCATAACTTTCATCACACAACAGGATCACTCTAACACACCTTGGGTTGTCACATCACCTCCAGAGTCCTCCTCTAATGATGATTCCCGACGCGATGTTGCACAAATTAATGGTCCTTTACCTTCTTTTAGTGAAATAAAGCCATTAGCTGAACGATGTCAGGTTCTAAAATACTTTGACACTTTCATGTCTGACATCAAACTTTTGGAACATGCAATTGAAGTTAATTCTGAAATTAAAGCTGAACATTTTCAATCGCCATTTGCTCGACAACAAAGGGATATTTTTCAGAAAGGACTTTTACCACATGTCCGAAATCTAAAAATGTGTGCAATATATTGGGAACGAGATCTTCAGAAAGAGATTGGTCTTATGAAATAAGTTTTCGAACAAACAGAAACATCGATTTCAAACACCAAACGTAAAAAGAAATTGTTAAGAAATCATGTTGACCGACTCTTGGAAGATGTTATCTGTGCTGATACCATAAATGTTGTGTTACTTCATTATGTTGCATATGCATTTGATTATATCACTGTTGATTCTGTTGAAAATGTTGAGAATACTGATAATGTGTCACAAATCAAGTCTTTAAAAATTGAAAATGAGCGATTGTTAAACGAGCTTTCAAATGCAAAACGTCATCTTCAATGGTGTCAAAAAGATTGTCAAAATCGTGAACTTGCTTTACAAAACAAGATAAACCAGTTATGTTCAAAATCTCTTGATCCAAAAATAGAACAACAGGATGATGAAAACGCGTCTTTAAAGTGTCAAATTTCAAAATATGAACAAGAAATTGCCAAAGTCAAAACTGAATATGGTGTCATATTTGATTTACTCAAAAAGACTCGTGCTCAAGCGTCAAAAGATACTAATGATCATCTTGCATATACCAAAGAAGTTTTACGAAATAATGGAAACACTCGCTCTAAAAATCAAGATTTGTTACACACTATCCATGACTTAAAAGCGGAGTTGGTGAAACTTAAGCAAGATAAGATTAGTAACACAAATGCACTTGCCCCAGGAATGTTTAAAATTGACACTAGAACGCCTAATGACAAACCACAAGATACTAATGTGCTTTCTTCCACTGAAACAGGAATAGTTTCCTCTTTTCCCAACGCTAGCACTTCACAGCTTAAGAGCAAATCAAGGAAGAATAGGAAGTTGCGAAGTAAGAAAAGAACAATAAAGACCTCTGAAGTAGAAGAACACCTTAGGACTTTGAATAAGACTCAAGTTGCACCCACTTTAGACACTGCGTTAGACAAATGTAATAGCAAAAGTGATGTAACGAATGTTGAACCTTTAAGTAATTTGAATGTTATGTTTGAAGCATCTTGTGTTGGTTGTCATAAAAGCATGTTTTCTGGTTGTCATGATAAATGTGTTGCTAATGCTATCTTATCTCGTAAGCGGAACAATAGGAAACGGAATACCTCTAGGCCCACTAATGCTTCTAAGTTTGTGCTAGGTAAACCGCCTTCTAGTGTTTCTGCAAATATCATTGATGTACCCGTAGAACCCCTTTTACCTCCTAGGAAGAAATTCTCACCTAGTGCATTCACTAAGACCAAAGCAAAGACTAGTTGGACTTGGCAGAGATGGTTACAAAACATACCAGGATTTAAATGGATTCCTAAAATCCTTAACATGTGTGTGTCTTCTGTAACTGTAATGGAACCCTCTAACTCTTCGGGTTCCACCTCTACTTCTATTCCACCTGTGTCGTCTGTGTGTAATGCAGGTGATACAGATCATCCTCTGGATTGTTGATAGCGGATGTTCCCGGCACATGACAGGCAATCTCAAACTGTTATCAAACTTTGTTTCAAAGTTCATCGGTACTGTCAGGTTTGGGAATGATCACTTCGTAGCTATCATGGGCTACGGAGATTACATCAATGGGAACATCGAAATTAGCAGGGTTTGTTATGTGGAAGGTCTCGGTTACAATCTCTTTTCAGTCGGTCAATTTTGTGATGGAGATTTGGAAGTTGCTTTTCGGGAGAAAACTTCTTTCATTCGTGATCTACAAGGAAACGATCTTATGTCTGGAAACCGTACATCAAGTCTTTACACAATCTCAATGCAAGACATGATTGCTTCATCTCCCATATGTCTACTTTCTAAGGCAACATCTATAAAATCTTGGCTATGGCACCGTCGTCTTTCACACTTAAACTTTCAAACCATAACCAATCTTGCACGTTACAAACTTGTTAAAGGTCTCCCAAGATTTCGGTATTCTAAAGATCATCTATGCTCAGCTTGTGAACAAGGGAAAAGTACTCGTGCTCACTTTCCTTCAAAGGTGGAACAAAGCTCTCAGCATGTGCTTCATCTTCTTCACATGGATTTTTGTGGCCCGATGCGTGTGCAGACGATTAATGGCATACGCTACATTTTGGTAATTGTCGATGAATACTCAAGATGGACTTGGGTTTATTTTTTTCGAAGTAAAGATCAAGCTCCACAGATGATCATCACCTTTCTCACGAAAATTCAAGTTCAGCGAGAACACAGTCAGACAGATCAGAACAGACAAAGGAACTGAATTTGTGAACCAAACTCTTCGAGCATACTATGAGAAAGTGGGAATTGAGCATCAAACATCAATTGCACGGACACCAGAACAAAATGGAGTTGTTGAAAGACGAAACTGTACGTTAGTGGAAGCTGCAAGAACGATGTTAATAAATGCCAAACTTCCAGATTACTTGTGGGCTGAAGCCGTGTCAACTGCATGCTACACTCAGAACCGTTCAATGATTACTAAACGCCACAACAAAACACCTTATGAGCTTATCCATAACCGCAAACCGAATCTAAAACACTTTCATGTATTTGGTTCCCTTTGTTATCCAAATAATGATCGTGATGACTTTGGTAAGCTCAAGGCTAAAGCTGACATTGGAGTCTTTGTTGGATACTGTGAAAACTCTAAGGGATACCGAATATGGAATCGTCGTACAAGGGAGATTATGGAAACGATTCATGCCAATTTCGATGAGCTTACTGAAATGGCTTCTGAGCAAAACAGCTTGGAACCCGGACATAACCTTCTAAACTTTCCCCAAAACCCATCATCAGCTGAACCAATCCTACAGCTTACTCGTCGTCAAATGGAACAGCTATTTGCTCCTCTGTTTAGTGATGATATTGATCAACGTGCTCCAGATGTATCAAATGTTTCCGCTGCTCAACCTGATAATAATCAAATACCTGATACACCTGAAACAACAACAACCGTTGAAGAAGCACCTCCAATTGATTCTACAACAACAACCGAACAAACCGCTTCCAATGAAGCTGAACCAGCTGATGATCTTCTGAACCAAGAAGTACCTACACCTGCAGATTATGATCCAAATGCGTTCTTCAATCCTTTTGCTAATGAATCTGCCACTTCTGATGTTGCGGAATCATCCACAAGCCATTTGAATCCTCCTAATCTGCACAATGTATATCAACATCAACCCTCCACACATCATTGGACTGACGGTGAACATTGCATTTATGCACTTACCATTTGCCAATCTGAACCCAAAAACATTAAAGAAGCAATGACTTATGACAACTGGATTGAATCCATGCAAGAAGAACTTAATCAGTTTAAATGTCTTGAGGTATGGGAATTGGTTGAAAAACCAACAGGGGTCTATGTTATTGGTCTTAAATGGATTTGGAAAAACAAGTTTGATGCTGAAGGTACGGTTATCAGAAACAAGTCACGTCTGGTGGCTAAGGGTTATAGACAAGAAGAAGGGATTGAATTTGAGGAATCATTCGCACCGGTTGCTCGCCTTGAGGCTGTACAGATTTTTCTGGAATTCGCGGCTCACATGCACATCACGGTCTATCAGATGGATGTCAACCCCGCTTTTCTGAATGGTCAACTGAAGGAAACGTTATATGTTAGTCAGCCGGAAGGATTTGTTGATCCAGAGTTCCCAAATCACGTCTTCAAACTGAAAAAGGCTCTATACGGTCTCAAACAAGCCCCTCGGGCGTGGTATGATAAGTTATCATCCTTTCTCATTGCCAATAATTTCACTAAAGGATTGGTCGACCCAACACTTTTCATTCAATATCACGGGGCTCACATTTTAATCGTTCAAATCTATGTGGATGACACCATTTTTGGGTCAACACATAAAAAGTACTCAAACAAATTTTCAAAACTTATGAAAAAACATTTTGAAATGTCCATGATGGGTGAACTTACGTTCTTTCTAGGACTGCAAGTTCATCAATCACCCCGTGGTATTTTCCTAAGTCAGTCTAAATATGCTCTTGAAATTTTAAACAAACATGGAATGAAAAATTGTGATACCTATGCCACACCTATGGCACATACCAAGAAACTGGTCGCTGATTTGCATGGAAAATTTGTTGACCCTACCAAATACCGAAGTATTATTGGGTCTCTTATGTATCTAACAGCCAGTAGACCTGACATTGTCTTTGCTGTATATCTTTGCTCCCATTATCAATCAAGACCAATTGAAACTCACCACTCTGAGGCTAAAAGAATCCTCCAATACATCAAGGGAACCATTAATTTGGGAATCTGGTATCCGAAGGATTCTGGTTTTGAACTAATAGCTTTTTCAGACGCTGATCACGCAGGTTGCTTAGATTCTCGGAAAAGTACTTCAGGTGCTCTACAATTTCTTGGTGATAAACTGGTGTCATGGCAATCGAAGAAGCAGGATTGTACATCGCTGTCTTCAACTGAAGCAGAATATGTAGCCATGTTGGCGTGTTGTGCTCAAGTCATTTGGATGAGAACACAACTCAAAGACTACGGTTACGTATTTGATAGAATCCCGATGTACTGCGACAATCGAAGTGATATTGCAATCTCGTGCAACTCTGTCCAACATTCGAAGTCCAAGCACATCGATATTCGATATCATTTCATAAAGGAGCATGTGGAAAAGGGTACCGTTGAATTATATTTTGTGGGCACTGAACACCAATTGGCGGACCTTCTCACCAAAGCCTTAGCTCCTGCTAGGTTTACTGAGTTGATCCACCGAATTGGCATGAGGTGTTTGACTCCAGATGAACTGGACGAACTTTTGACACATTCTTAAAACCAGTCAAACACCAAAACCTATTTTGTAAATATTTTATCAAAATCAAAATAGAAAAAATATAAAAATTTCATAAATTACAAAAATATTCTTTTATCTAAATTTCTTTCAACATTGCAAGTACAAATCATCCATCAACACTTTTCTCTTTCAAACATTTCAATATTTTCACGGTCAAGTGTTGAGGGGGAGAAAGTAAATATTTTTTGTTTCATAAAACCTTGTACTTGCATGTTACCCAATTTTGGTTGTATCTTTGATAATGGTGGATACGTTTCCTGTTTCTTAACACTCCTCGGACTCAAATTTTTAAAATTTCAATATTTTTTAAAGTCGAGGGGGAGTGTCGTCATGTTTCTTTCCAAACTTTAACTTCAAGCTTAACCAAAATGGAAGTTATGGGTTGTGGATGAAAATGGTTGAGGTGGAGGGGCTATACTTGCCTAAAGTTTAAACTTAATTTTTACAAAACCTCCACCTAATTTCACTTACATTTATTTCAAACATTTAAGTCTCCAACCACTACATCCACGCTCAAAATTCATCCTCTAATCCATGTTATAAACCTCAAATTTGTAAGTGTTTTAAGTTTCTTGGTGTAATTTCAAACATTGGTCTTTAACCGTTTGCAAAATCAACGGTTTGATCTTCCTCTAAGTGAGATTCAAGCTTTTACGCTTACGCCTATAAGCTTTAATTCATGTTGGGTTGTTTGTTGTGAAATGGGTGTGTTAAAATATTTCTAATATCAATCCTTGATCTGTTTCCAACATCTAATTCAACCCAGAAACTAGTATGAATCATTTCTCAAAATTAGGGTTTATGCGTATAATTGGGTGTTTTCTATTGTGAGTATCTTAGGACAATTAAAGGCTTGAAATATGATTGTTATATGTTTAATTGACCAAATACATCATTGAATCCAACCCAAAAACATCAAAATTAGGGTTTATGCGTATACGTTTCCTGCTTCATAAGGTATTTGATGTTAAAACTTGTTTCAGTTTACTCATATGGTCTCTAAGACATCCCAGAAATCATTTGGTTGTGTTTGCATGGTTAAATTGTTTAGGCGTAGGATTTGAATTTAGGGTTTATCTTTACGCTTAAGCAAACTTTACGCGTAACCAGATTCAACTTAAGATGCCATGTGATTTTGAAAGGAATTGAATTAAGTGCTAATGAAGATGTTATGATCAATTTATTTTCAGGTTTTACGCGTGCATAATCAAAATCAAGGGTAAAAATGGCCTTATGCTTAAAGGATCACCTTATGCGTAGCAGTTACGCATAAGAGAAATCTTACGCGTAACCTTTACGCATAAGGTTCTACATTGGGACTACGCGTATCCTGTGAAGGATATGCGTAAACATGGATTTTTACGCATAAGGTTCACTCTTACGAGTAAACCTTACGCATAAGTTCCCAACCTACACTTACGCCTAAGCCTTATGCCAAGAGCCTTTTCCTAACCGTAAGATTTCTTACGCGTAAGATGGACTCCTACGCATAAGCTTAAGTTCTACGCGTATGGTCAAAATATTTACGCATAAGCTTACAATCTTACGCTTAAGCAATAATTATAACTTTACTTATGAAATGTTACGCGTACAAACTTGTAAATAAGCTACTCATAACGTCACAAGACCAAAATGTCACTAATAAGCTATTATTGTTAAAATGTTGTGTGAATGAGTGAAAATTTGGACTTTAAAATTCAAAATTAATATAGTCACGAAACTTATCATGACTACTTTGGACTGATGGACAACAAGTGACATTGGACTCGTAACATTCATTAATATAACATATTCAATAATTAGAAAATAAAATCAACTTTTGACTAACATAATGTCTTTCGATATGTTGGTTCTTTTGGCTCAATATCTTTCAGATCACAATATGGAAATCACCATGGAAAACGTTAATGCACCAAACGAGCTCACAATGGAAGACATATTCCCGACTGGTTATAGTATGAAGCTTGGAAAGAACAACCTTAAGGTTGATTTTGAGAACTTCACATGCTTAGAGTCATCATGCCGAATTGTTGTGGATATTCTTAAGTCTAATCCCTACAGCAACATGCTCACAAACTCTGCAACTGTGCCGGAGATCTACATTCACCAATTTTGGCATACAATGAAAAGGGTGGATGGTCAAGATTCTGTCACGGTTACACTTAATGATAAGAAGGTCACTGTCACTGTTGCTGATTTACGAGCAATTCTTCTGCTCCCTGCTATCCAGCCTGCTGAGTATGTGCCAATTCCAACTGAAGAGGCTACACTACAATTCATGGTCGATATTGGCTATGATGAAGCTGCGGGAATTATTACCAAGCATTCTTCAGTAGATTTAAAGAACATTCTTCAGCCTTGGAGAACTTTGTACATTGTTGGGATATAAAAGACAAAGTACTGAAGAAAGTCAAAGTGCTGAAGAAAGTCAAAGTACTGCTTAATGAAAGTCAAAGTACTGCTCGCATCAAAGTACTGCAAAGCTAAAGGACTGCTATATCGTTTATGGAAAGCTATGTAACTCTAGAATATTCTTAGTTTAGAATTAGTATTACTTGTCGTACAAGGATTGTAATTGTAAAACGACTAGGGTACTCTTTATGCCTATAAAAGGACCCCTAGATTGGCATTAGATATACACGCAACATTAGAGAATATTATAGATACGACTTACATGCAAGTACGATATTAGAGTTATTAGGGTTGTTAGTGAATCTGTGTATCAAGCAGGTTCGAAGTTTTAATATAATCATTGAAGTTTAAAGTTATTCTTCTTAGCTTTATTGAAGTAGTTTCCGCATACTTAATAGAGTAATATCAGTGTTTCATTGTTAGTAATTTATGATTTATCCAAGGTTGCTAAACCCTTACAAGCTACATAGATAGTTTGGTCAGAGTATATCGATCCAACAAGTGGTATCAGAGCTTGTGTGGAAACTCTGATTAAGAAGAAACCCTTAAAACCGATTTAACTACAAACCCTAAAGATGACGACTGAAGCTGCACCACTCCCATCCATCACCTCACTCAGAATTCCTATCATCAAAAAGGGAGAATATGATCTCTGGAGCATGAAGATGAGGCTGTACATTGCTATTACAAACTATGCATTGTGGGATGTGATTGTCAATGGTAATGTCATTCTTGAAGAACCTGTAGAAGTTCCTGGACAACCTAAACCACCTCAGCCTACCTTGCCAGCAGCTACAAAAAGAAATCAAGAGAAGGCTCTCAACATACTGCTGTCTGCTATTCCTGATGGTCACCTACTAAAGTTTCATGATGCTAAGGATGCAAAACACCTATGGGCTGCTATCAAGACAGGATTTGGAGGTAATGATGCTTCCAAGAAGATGCATAGAAATCTGTTGAAGCAACAATTTGAAACATTCACTGTTGGTGAAAGAGAAGGTCTTGATGCTGCCTATGACAGATTCCAAAATCTCCTTAGAATGCTAGAGTTATATGAAGCAAAGGTATCTGTTGAAGATGCTAATTTGGAGTTCTTAAGAAGTTTGCCATCCGTACGGCATGTGGTTGCTACTATGATTAGAGGACAATCTGGTTTGGATACTATGGACTTTGATGATCTATACAATAATTTAAAGGTGTATGAGCATGAGTTGAATGGTCAAACAAGTTCAAAATCTCACAGCATTGCTTTTGTGTCTTTTGAAAAGAGAGGCAATACTTCCGCTAAAAGTACTGCTTATCCTATTCAAAGTACTGTTGGTGATAAACAGAGTATTTGCACAACCATGACTACTACCACCTCATCACCATCAAACACCATCAATTCTGATGATGTTATATGTTCCTTTATTGCTCAACAAGCCACCTTACCTGTTACTTACGAAGAAGATTTGATGCAAATTGAAGAGGATGATCTAGAAGAAATTGACATAAGATGGCAAGTTGCCATGATCACTGCAAGGATCAAGAAGTTCATGAAGAAAACAGGAAGCAGCATTGACTTCAAACCCAAACAGGGTATAACATTTGACAAGTCCAAGATTGAATGATTTAATTGTCAAAGAACTGGACACTTTGCAAGAGAATGCAAGTTTGCTAAATATCAGGCAAACAGGATGATGGAGAAACCCAAGCTTGAAATAAGGGAAGTTCCTATTACTGAACCAAAACCAAAAGCTTTGGTTGCTCAAGAAAACCTATCAGAGGTTGACTGGAGTGCTGAATTTGATGATGAACCAGTAACCTACTCTATGGTCACAGTGGAAGAGTTTTATTGGAGCATATCTTTTGATGAGGAACCAGGATTTGCTGCTTTGGAATCAAGAGATGGTCTTGGAAGCTTTGATTAGAGCATGGAAAGTGAAGAAGAACCTGTTCTGCTTGCTATGGTAGCTACTTCACCAAGTTCACCTACTATCTCTGAGGTATGTTCTAAGTGTAATAATTTTTATCAAAAAGTGCTTTAAGATTATGTAACTGAAAGAGATATTTGTAGAAGGGCTAGGTCTGAGGTAGCTGGTTATCAATTAACTTTAGAGTCAATGGAAACCAAAATAATCACTCATGAAAATAATGAAATGGCTTGGGCAGATAAATATGAGCAACAAGATTATCAATTAAAATTGAGTGAATGGAAGTTAGGATGTAAGGTTTCTGAACTTGAAAAGATGACTAAAGAAAGGGATGAATTGTTAGAGAAATTTGCTAGTTGGAAAGAATCTGGCCTTTCACATGTTAGTTTTGTTGAAAAACATAAAAGAGCACACATTAAAACGGGCCTAGGTTTTGGTATGGATTTTAGTAGTACAGAAGAGAACCCACCTAGTGATAAGGAACAAATTGATTCAGAGGAGATAACAACTAGTGATGATGAACTCCTTAGCTCAGAAGAGAACACATCTAGTAATGAGGAATCAATTAGTCAAACATCTCCTGAATATAAGAAAGACAAGGGTTATAATGCAGTTCCTCCACCAACTGGTAGTTTTCAACCACTTAGGACTGATGTTTCTTGTTTTGGAGTAGACAAATTTAGAGTTTAGGAAAAAGCTTACTGGTCAATCTAATTCAGGTCCATCTAGTTCTGAAACCACAAAAGAAACAGTTGAGAAACCTAAGGATGATAATGCTAAAAGTTCAGCAGTACCTTCATTTCAATGTACTACTAAGCATTCAGCAGTACCTTCAAGAAAACCTTTTCAAAATACTGCTAAATCATTTTGGGATAGTTTTGGTCCTTCACCAAAAAGTCCGGATAGTTTTGGTCATAGAACTAAAGGAAGAAATTTTGGGATTACGGGTCAAAAATTGTGTTTTGTTTGTTATAGTCATGATCATTTGATTAAGGACTGTGACTCTCACTCAGAATATTTAAGCAAATTCCCAAAGACCACATCTACCAACCATAAGCCAAGGGAGAATAAACCAGTTTGGAATCATTCACATAGGGTAAACCATAACAATTTCTCAAAAGACTATAAGTACCCTCACCAGAAAAGACCTTATTCCAAACCACCAGTACCCTCAAGCAACACTTTTCAAGGTATTGGAAAGTCAAAAGTTTCTCAAGCAGTACCTTCTCAAAGTACTGCTAGGTTTTCACCTAATCAAGGTACTGCTAGCACTTTTTGGAATAGAAGACCTAGGAGATCAAATTACTATCAACCTAGAAGGCGTTACACCTCAAATAGAGTACCTAGATCAAAGAAATCTACACAAAAAGTTAAAACCAACTGGGTTAAGAAAGAAAGTACTGATGGGGAACAAACAGTACTTTCAGCAAGTAAGGGTGAAAAAGAGAATTTTGTTGAAAAAGAAAAAGAGAATTTTGATGAAAAAGAGAGTTTTGTTGAAAAACCACCACAAGTTTTGGAACAAACGAAAATAATTGATTATGTCTTCAAAAACAGTGGAGATTACATACGTAAAGAATTTAAGTATGTCACTCCACAAGGGGAACACAAGTCAGTAATGGCTTGGGTTCCTAAAATTAACTAACTTTTTCATCTTTGTGCAGGGCAACCCAGAAGAGGAGCTTAAAGATCATTTAATTGTTGATAGTGGTTGCTTTGGAAGCATGACAAGAGACAAAGAGATTCTGTCAGATTTTAGATCATAGTTTGGAGGAAGAGTTGCATTTGGGAATGATCCTAGTGGAGGTAGAATTACTGGAAAAGGAACCATCAAGGCATGAAGCATAGATTTTGAGAATGTCCGTTATGTGAAGGAGCTCAAGTTCAACCTTCTGTCAGTATCTCAGATCTGTGACAAGAAGCACCCTGTGTTATTCACTGACACAAAATGTCTTATTCTTTCCCCTGAGTTCAAGCTTGTTGATGATCACTTGGTAACATTGAGAGTACCAAGAACCAATTATGTGTACAGTCTAGATTTGAAGAATCTTAATTCTACTGAAAGAGCAACATGTTTAGTAGCAAAGGCAACACTTGAAGAAGCACATCTATGGCATAGAAGATTAGGACATGTGAATTTCAAAAATATCAACAAGTTGGTTAAAGGAAATTTAGATAGAGGTTTACCTTCCAAAACATAAAATAATGATCATTCATGTTTGGCGTGCAAGAAGGGTAAACAACACAAAGCTTCATGCAAGAAGATTGAGGAAAGAACTATTAGAAATCCTTTAGAATTGTTGCACATGGATCTGTTTGGACATGTTTCTAATGCAAGCTTAAACAAGAAGAAGTACTGCTCAGTTGTAACAGATGATTGTAGTAGATTTAGTTGGGTCTTTTTTTTGGGATTTAAAGATGAAACCTTTGATGCTATTCATGATCTTATAATAGCCCTTGAAAATCAATTGAGACTCAAAGTAAGAGGTATTAGATGTGATAATGGGACTGAATTCAAGAACAAGTTTATGGATGAACTTTGTGCCAAGAAAGGAATTAAGAGGGAGTTTAGCATTGCTAGGACTCCACAGCAGAATGGTGTTGCAGAAAGAAAGAACAGAACATTGATAGAAGCAGCCAGAACAATGCTTGCAGATTCCCTATTACCTATTCAATTTTGGGCTGAAGCTGTGTGACAACTCGTAATTTAAGGTCATTTTACAAACTTTGAAAATTTCACTATTCATCTCGGGAATTTACTATTCATCGGTTACTATTCATCATTTTACTATTCATCGTTTTTTAAGTCGATTTGATATTCTGAGAACATATTTTAAAATTTTACTATTCACGAAACACTATTCATTCCCGGAGAAAAATCACTATTCATGCTTCACTATTTATCATTTATCGTAAACTAGGTTTACGAGTGTCAAATTCGCGTAACCGTAATTGTTTAACTGCGAATTCATGAAAAATCATTGATGACATTTCATATAGACTAGATTTAGTCTACATATAATTAGTAACAACATCATCATATTAGTTCATGCATGGATTTGCATATTTCATTAAACGTTTATTTTCTTATTAAATAAACGCTATCGCATAATCATTTATTTTGAATATTTGATCCGACACTTCCAAAAATAATCCTAATATATTTTTATACTCATTTTTTAAGACTATAAAAGTTATATTATTAGTTTACCCGATGTTTTTAATTTATTTTGTATATAAATTGTTATGTATAAATATTTACGACGGTTTTCGTAAATGCAACTCGATAATTATTATTTCACTCAATTCTTGTAAGAAATGTATTTTAATAATTTTTACGACTTCGATATATTCTATTTTGCTCCGTTAAAATTATTTTTTAGTTAACGCTACACTAAATACCTATTTATACCTACAAATTATACACTATACTTAACAAATAATACAATTAATTATCAAAACTACCCAACCCCCCCCCCCTCTAAACACCCCATAACCGGCCACCCCTTGTCATATATGTTATCAATTTGGTTTTTACTACCTCATGTACACCTACACTTATTTCTAGATATTTTACTTAATACTAGATGTTATCTTTTCCTAAAACACATACATCACACATTGTCAAGGTGTAAAACAAGATCAAAACCTCTCTTCATCCTCTCCAATATTCGGCCAACTCAAGAAAACAAGAGAAGAAACATTTATTTTTCAAGCTACAAGTGATTTCATAACACTAGATTACTTCTATTTAGGTTTTGAAATAGAAACCAAGAAGTATTTAGGAAACCTTGTTCCATAAACCTCATCATCATACTAGTAAGCATTTCATGATCATTATTAATCTTTCATATTCATACTTAAGTTATTTTTATTATGCTTGAAAGAAAACATGCAAGTTATATGTCTATCTATACCACTTTTATTGTTTTTAGTACTTATAATTAGTATATATCATCTTATAATTAATCCCTTGAAACATATCATTGTTGATGATGTTTAGGAACCCATGACACCCTAAGAAGGTGTATGGTAGGTTTAGAATAGCTTTGGTGTTGATTTGAAGTGATTGAAACAAGTATTACGCTAGAAAAACCATTTTCGACAACTTTATATTGAGGTCTGATCATTTTTGTGAAATCTGGAAAATTCGACAGGTTCTAAATTATTTTGGGCTAGATATTCAGAAAATATACTTTAAAACGAAAACGTGGTCGCTTGAACGGGTTAAAACGGATTTATAACGAAGAAGTTACGATATTTTCAAGTTTAACGACGAAAACTATATTTTCAGGAAAATGCATGCTATTAAGAGTTATTTTAAAGGCAAAAATGAGTTTTAAGCGTTATCTAAATGAGTCGATTTATCAAAAATATATTAGTATACTTTAACACGAAGCTAAAGACATATAAAACGTAGAAAACGGACTTATAACGACTAAATTACACGCGTTTAAATAAGGTTGTTGTAACTATTATTCACAAGTATAAAAACACTTGCATATATATTTTCTAATAGCCAAACTAGTTGTCGCTAGTGACCATGTTGGGAGTCGTTTTTAACATCGATAGAATACTTTTTAGAAAACGATGTCTTCTAGTAAAAGTGAGTTCACCTAGCCTATTTTTCAAAATGTTCAACCGTTCGTCAAACGGAGTTGTAACGAATAATATACGGTCACTCAAAATTTGCCGAAAGCTAACCTTAAACAATATTTTTAGTCCAAGTACCCTACTTCACCTATGTTTTTCTCCATGATCGAGACCTCTATAATAAAATTTTAAAAGCTAAGACTTTGAGATAATGTTACAAGCTTTCCAAAACCATTGAGTTTGTTTCCTAACACTCGATATTCACTATTTTACGACTAGCTTTTCGAGGCCATTTAGTCACTTTCAGGAATTGTCAAAGTGTATTGTTTTACGACGAAAAACTATAATTTCTTGATAAATCACTAAACGACTATCGTAGGATGTTGTTTCAACGTAAGTACTTGTAAAGTATTTTATAACATGACGAGATGTCATAAACATATATTTCGACGATAAACTTCATTTTCAAAAATGTACAATTGGTATGGATATCATGTGAATTTGCATGTACGACATTGTTTCATGACTTACATTAGAACATATCATTCATATTAGGTTGCAGTTAGAGATTGCACCTCATTTCAGTGTACTCACTTTGTCCTCATAAACATTGCATCAGGTGAGTTCCATATCCCCATTTTCAATTGCTTTTATATTACTTTTGGGGGAGATACATGCTCAACTATGTTCATTTACTTTCATAAGTACTTTATACTTTTAAGGATTACCGTGAGTTTCATAGCCCCTACTTTTATATGTTTTGAACTATTTTGGGGGAGATACATGCTTAACTATTTTTCACAAGTACTTTAGATTTTAAGGATAACTTCTATCATGATCACCATCGTTTCAAAACCGAATGTTGTACTATATCAATTGTTCTTGTTTGCGTGCTATAGTTCTACGTCGAATAATGTACTATATCAGTTGACTACTGATACATTGAGTCATGTACTATTGATTATGTGCTATTGTTCTACGTCGAGTTATGCGCTATATCAGTTGACTATTGATACGTCGAGTTGTGTACTATTGTTCTACGTCGAATTACGTGTTATATCAAGTGACTATTGATACATTAAGTCATGTACTATTATGTGAACTCATTTGACGACATGTGCTTGAACATAAACTATACATATTTTGGCAGTGGGTTGTAAACACACAGGTTGCATGTTTTGTATGGGCGGAACTTGGAACTGAGTGGATTTGCAATGCCTTTGCTGCATGAACATTCTTTAAAGGTTTTTCATGACAACACAAACTCTATGAACTCACTCAACCTTTGTGTTGACACTTTTAGCATGTTTTATCTCAGGTATCTAAGGCATACAGTTCATGGCATGCATATGGACTTATCATAGAGTCGCGGTGACGACGCGTCTCACATGGGTTTTATGCACTTAACTTTCGTTTGATTGTAACAAATTCATTTTGGTACATTGAAAATCTTTTGGGACCTATGTTTTGTAAACTCTGATTATTTTACTTAATCAAACGATATTTTCAAAACGATACTTTAGGTCGTTCGATATAACTGTAACTTTGATGCTATGAAAGTCATCCCCCTGGTATTCCATTCCGCTGCAAAACAGGTAATTTGGGGGTGTGACAAGCTGTAAGTACTGCTTGTTATGTGTTGAATAGAGTATCAGTCACTAAACCTTAGATGAAGACACCTTATGAGTTGCTTATGGGAAACAAACCTAACATACGTTTTATGAAACCTTTTGGATGTCCTCTGACTATTCTCAATACCATTGACACTTTGGGCAAATTTGATGGCAAGTCAGATGAAGGATACTTATTGGGTTACTGAACCAACAGCAAAGGATTTAGAGTGTACAACAAAGTTACCAAAAAGGTTCAAGACTGTCTTCATGTTGAATTTTTAGAAGATCAAGAAAATCAAAAGGGTAAAGGTCCTGATTGGATGTTTGATCTTGATGTTTTGACTCCTTCTATGAACTATGTTCCTGTTAAAGAAGAAAATCAAGTTGTTCACAAAGAAGAAGATTTACAGTACATTGTTCATGGAGTCAATATTAGATCTGATGTTGTTCCTGATGAAGAACCTATATCTATTGAGAAAGAGAAAAGTACTGATGAACCAAAATCCACATTGTCTGATGAAGATCAAGCGCTTCAAGATGAGCTTAATAGGATGCTTTTTCAAGAAACAATAGCACAATCTTATGAGGATGATCAAAGAAGAGCTTATGAAGAAGCAAAGAAAAAGGGTAAGTCTACAGATTACTCTCACAGTACTTTAGATCACAGTACTTTGGATCAAAGTACTGCTGCACCAATTGACAGTACTTTTGATGATTTGAATGATCCTAACATGCCTGGGTTAGAAGACACTGATGATGAATTAGATGATGAAGGTATTTTCTCAAATTCCAATGAAGGAGCTGATTTTACAAATTTGGGTGATGATCTTGAAGTTCCACAAACTCCTACATTAAGAGTTCATAAAGATAATCCTGTTGGTCAAATCATTGGACCTTCTACTTCTGGAGTGCTCACAAGAACCAAAGCTAAAGGTTTCTCTAAGCCACATAATGCTTTACTTAGCTTTGTGTATAAACAAAACAGGCTAAATCATAAGGATCAACAAACATGTTTATTCACTTGCTTTATCTCTCAAGAAGAACCCAAGACTGTAGCTCAAGAATTAACCAAATAGAGTTGGGTTGAAGCCATGCAAGAAGAACTTCTCCAATTAAAACTTCAAGACGTTTGGGTGCTATGTGATTTACCAGATGGAAAGAAAGTCATTGGTACAAGATGGGTTTTTAGAGTTAAGAGAGATGAAAGAGGGAATGTCATAAAAAACAAAGCAAGATTAGTTGCACAAGGATATAGACAAGAAGAAGGAGTGGACTATGATGAAGTGTTTGCTCTTGTAGCAAGGATTGAAGCCATTAGATTATTCCTTGCTTTTGCATCTTATATGGGCTTTTCTGTTTATCAAATGGATGTCAAGAGTGCCTTTCTTTATGGCAAAATTACAGAGGAAGTCTATGTAAAACAACCTCCTGGTTTTGAGGATCCTGCACATCCAAACAAAGTCTACAAAGTTGTTAAGGCTCTGTATGGCCTTCATCAAGCTCCTAGAGCTTGGTATGAAAGACTCTCCACTTTCTTATTGCAACATGGTTACAGGAGAGGAGCAATTGATAAGACTTTGTTTATCAAGAGAGACAAAAAAGACATAATGCTTGTTCAAGTATATGTAGATGATATTATCTTTGGAGCTACAAAACAATCAATGGTGAAAGAATTTGAGCGGCTCATGCAACAAGAATTTCAAATGAGTTCCATGGGTGAATTAACTTTCTTTTTGGGACTTCAAGTTAAACAATCAAGTACTGGAATCTTTATTAGTCAAGATAAGTATGTCACTGACATTCTTAAGAAGTTTAACTTCGATGCTATCAAGCCAGTCACCACACCTATCAAAGCTATCAACTCATTAGGAAAGGATGAAGATGGACAGGCTATGGATGTCAAGCTTAAAGATCAATGATTGGTTGTCTTATGTACTTAACTGCATCTAGACTTGATATCATGTTTTCTGTCTATTTATGTGCAAGATATCAAGTCTTACCCAAGGTCTCTCATATGAATGCAGTCAAGAGGATTTTTAGTTTTTTGAAGCAACAACCTAAGTTAGGGTTGTGGTATCCAAAGGATTCACCTTTTTCACTTGGAAGCCTTTTCGGACAGTGATTATGCAGGTGATAATTATGATAGAAGATCAACCACTGGAGGATGCCAATATCTTGGAAGAAGATTAGTTTTTTGGCAATGTAAGAAACAAACCATTGCTGCAACATCATCCACTAAAGCAGAATATGTTGATGCTGCAAGCTGTTGTGGACAAGTACTGTGGATGCAGAATCAACTCTTGGATTATGGGTTCAATTTTAAGAATACTCCTATCTACATTGACAATGAGAGTACAATTTGCATTGTGAAGAACCCTGTGTATCATTCTAAGACTAAGCACATTCAGATTAGGCATCACTTTATTCGAGATTGTTATGAGCATAGGCTCATTAATGTTGTCAAGGTCCACACAGATGATAATGTAGCTGATTTACTCACAAAGGGCTTTGATGTTTCAAGATTCAATCATTTAGTGGTGAGTATTGGTATGATTAACTATTAAGCTACAATTAAGGGGATGATTTATTAGTTAGTTAGTAAGTCTCATGCATTGTTTAAGGGGAGGCAATGCAATGCTTTTTGAGGTTTTTGCTATTGTGAAAAAGAGGATGGAAAGTACTGCTTTGCGTTTATCTGAAAGTACTGCTTTGGAAGTATTGCTTACGTGGAAAGCACTGCAGTCTTGTCAACGTACTGTTCCAACGGTCAAAATAAGGGGTAAAATTCAAACAACGGTAACTTTATTAATTGGGCTGTGATTTTTTTAATCTTACCTATAAATAAGTACCCTCCGATTTTCCCTCTCACCTTTATTCTTATCCATCCATCTCTCACTTTTCTCATCATATTCACCTTTGCCGTCTCATCAATTCTTATATCAAACAAGCAATGGACAATCGTAACACTATTAGTAAGCACAACATGGTTGCTAACTTAGACAAGACACCTTCCAATGTCGCTTTTCATGACATAATTGATTTTCTAACTGGATCTTCCATCAATTATGCTCTATTGGTCGAACCGGACATCATTGAACCCTGGATTCAACAATTTTGGGCTACTGCTAGATCTCATATGCCAGATGATGAATCCTATATTCAAGCTAAGGTTGCTGGGAAGATAGTTAGAGTTAGCGAAGCCTCAATTAGGGAAGATTTATTGTTTGATGATGAGGAAGGGGCTATTCGTTTTGACAAACAAGTGCTTTGGGATACACTCCGAGACATAGGGTATGAAGGTTCACTCACTGAAACAAATTTTAAGAAACCCTTATTTACTCCACAATGGAAGTATCTAGTCCATGTTTTGCTTTATTGCTTAAGTCTCAAGAGTACTTCATGGGAACAATTTGGATCAAATATCGCCTCTGCCTTAGTGGGATTAGCTACCAATCAACCCTTTAACTTTTCAAGAATGATTCTAGATGGTATGCTATCTCACATATCCAATGGTTCACCATTCCTAATGTACCCTCGATTTGTTCAACTATTTTTGAACAAGCAGCTTAAGGATGTACCTAAACCTTCAAGCTTGCTACCTGCTGTTGTACATCCACCTAAGGTGTTCACTTTCATGGCTAGAAAGAGTGACAAATTTTCTGGGAGAGATACACCATTAACTGCTCACATGATGGAGGTAGTACAAGCTGTTAGAGATGAAGCTGCTTCTAGTGAAGATCACGAGGCTTCAGTTTCAAGGGAAGGTACTGCTTCTCAACGTACTGCTTCAAAGGAAGGTATTGCATCTCAACCTACTGCATCTTTGCAAGATATTGTGCATGATGATTCAGAACCAGAGGTCAACCCACCATCATCTCCCAATGATTATACTTCCACATATGGGTCTCAAACATCTGGAGGAGATGAGGGAGTTATGGCTACTGAGGGTAAGGTTCTGGATAACTATGCTTTGACAAGGGAACTTTTGAGATTGAAGAAAGATTATGAAGCTCAAGCTGCACAACTTATGACGTTGAACAACAAATTTAAAAGATTGAAGAAATTTGTTTGGCCATTAGTTCAACATCACAGATTGTGGGTCAAGTCTCAGAAGAAGAGAGGTAAGAAATTTAAGAAGGCCTCTAAGGACAAGAAGTTTCCCAAGCATTCTTCATTCCAATTGGGGAGGAATTTGGATCAAGAGAATTTGAATGAAGATGCTGAACATTATGAAGAACCAGATGCTGAAACTTATAAAGATGCTGAACTTCAAGGTACTGAGCCTCAAGGTACTGGTGTACAAAGTACTAGAGATCAAGGTGCTGATGTTCAAAGTGCTGGTGATGAATGTACTGCTCTTCAAGGAACTTATAGGCAAGAGCTCATTACACCAAGGACCTTAAATTTTGATGAAGAAGCTGGTCCTTCAACAGTCTTACATGAAGAAGAAACTGGTACATCTAAAGTAGAACATACTGCTAGTGATGATGAGACCATTGCTCAGATAATGCTGAATTTGTCAAGACCAAGAGGTGTTAGTATCCCTGGAGTTAAAGAACAACCTCAAGTCTTGCAGTCATCTTCTCAACCTACTTTAGATCCTAAAGATAAAGGAAAAGGTAAACTAGTAGAAACAAAGAAGAAGAAAAAGCTTACTTTGGCAGAATTAAAAGCTATTGAAGTAGCTAAAAATGAAGAAGCTGCTAGAAAGCTACAAGCTGAATTAGATGGTGAAATACCAGAAAAGCCAGCGGTTATACCTAGAAGACCTCAGAGTATTGCTAAAGAAAGGAATGCAATGATGGCTTATCTGAAGGGTAGAGGATATACTGGCTTATATAAGTTGAAGTATATAGAGATGAAAGATTTGTATGATGCTGTTAGAGAAGCTTATCAGAAGGAACTAGAAGGTATTATTCCTTTTGATGATGAAAAGCAGAATGAGGATGCAAGAAAAAGAAGTTTAAAGAGAAAGAGAACAAGTGATGATGAACAGCCATCAAAGAAGATACAATTGAGAACAGATACAGTTGATGAGTTGAGGAATTATTTAAGAGTTGTAGATTTTGAGCATCCTAAGTCTAAAGGAGTTGCAGTAAAGAAGTCTAAGATGTCTACATTTGAAGTTGTAGAATCAAAGGAAGGAGACTATCTTATGTTCCATAGAGAAGATGAAAGCTTTAGAGTGTTTAATCTGTTGTGGGATATACTGCATTTGATAGATAGAGAAGATCTGTTTCACCTGTATCAACTAGTGCAAGAATATTTTGAGCATATTCCATCAACTGGAGTTGGTTTAGTCTTGCTGGGAGATCTTATAACTATCTAGGAGACAGAAGAAACAAGCACTGATGCAATCTAGAACAACCAAGAAGATTGGGAGATCACTAGCTGGATATTCTTTGAAGAATCAGGAGTCCATGTTTTGGAGTTAGAAGATGGGACCATGATTCACATGCTAGCAGAAAGAAGATATCCACTGACAAGAGATCTTATGATCAGAATGCTAGATCATGGTATGGAGGTTGAGCAGGAGAATGAAACAGCCCTTATGGTCATTGAATTGTTTATCAAATGGACAACTATGGCTGATGATGATGTATAAATACTGGTATGATTCTTAATTATATAAATTTTTGAAAAATTAGTACTTTATTCAAAGTACTGCTGGACAAACAGTACTTTATCAAAAGTACTGCTTGCAGCTTAAAACCAGTAAAAGTCCTTTAATGAAAATAAATAAGCAATTTTTGTAAAGTACAAAATACTTTTTGAAGCACAAAATAAACAGCAACAAATTATTTTGAGAACAACATCTGATGGTAATCAACTCACCATGTTTAATAAACAAGAAAGAGTTTGACTCATCATGAGGGTACGACTCTGATGTGATTATCAAATCCGTTTTAGTTGACAATTTACTAAAAATTGTATGGTTTTCAACTCACCATATCTGTAATAGTGAAGAGTTGGCTAGCCCACAAGAAAATGGCTTGTGGTAAAGGCTGTGGAAAAACCATTTATATGGTAATTAGTTCACCATGGTTGGAAGAACTAACTAGTCCAAAAGGAAACGGCTATTGGTAAAGACTTATCAAATCCGTTGATAGCTGATGATTTGCTAAAAATCATATGGTTATCAATGTACCATGGTTTTACACACCTAAACATTGGCTACTCCAGAGTTAATGGCTTTGGTAAAGAGACATCAAAATCCATTAAATTTTCAATGATTCACCTCTCACAGGAGTTAACACACCTGGAAGTGATGAGAATAGTATGAAACTTTATGATCTGATGTACAATTTGCCATATGTTACTGAGAAGCTGAAAAGATGAAGGTTGCTGATAATGATTGCTCAAAAGGATTGCTTATAAAGACTACTTTGATGATGATGATACAAGCACAGAGAGTACAAGACAAATCTGAAGATAAAGAAACAATCTTTCCTTGAAGACAAAGATGTTAAAATTAAAGATACAAAGGAACTTGAAATCAAGCAAGTAGAATTCAAGTTAGGGGAGGATTGTTGGGATATAAAAGACAAAGTACTGAAGAAAGTCAAAGTGCTGAAGAAAGTCAAAGTACTGCTTAATGAAAGTCAAAGTACTGCTCGCATCAAAGTACTGCAAAGCTAAAGGACTGTTATATCGTTTATGGAAAGCTATGTAATTCTAGAATATTCTTAGTTTAGAATTAGTATTACTTGTCGTACAAGGATTGTAATTGTAAACCGACTAGGGTACTCTTTATGCCTATAAAAGGACCCCTAGATTGGCATTAGATATACACGCAACATTAGAGAATATTAGAGATACGACTTACATGCAAGTACGATATTAGAGTTATTAGGGTTGTTAGTGAATCTGTGTATCAAGCAGGTTCGAAGTTTTAATATAATCGTTGAAGTTTAAAGTTATTCTTCTTAGCTTTATTGAAGTAGTTTCCGCATACTTAATAGAGTAATGTCAGTGTTTCATTGTTAGTAATTTAGGATTTATCTAAGGTTGCTAAACCCTTACAAACTACATAGTTAGTTTGGTCAGAGTATATGGATCCAACATACATCATGATCGCCAAGTCTGTTTTCGGAAGAGACATCATGAACATCCGAAAGTAATGCACCTACAAATCTTCTGGGGCATGGTCAACAAGATGCACATCAACTATGCAAGTCTGATCTGAGAAGACATGATGTCTCACCTCAAGAAGCCTGGCACAAAGGTTCCTTTCATCAGATACACAAAGTTGTTGATCCAGAAGATACTCAGGAATAATCTGGACATTCCTTTGAGACTTGACTACCCCAACCATCATTCTGCGTTGTTTGAGGCTACATTAAATGTTGTCAGATTTAAAGACTCATCAACAAAGAAACAAGCTGTAGTACTGACTGACTGCCTACCCACTGATGACATTAAAAGTCTTCAATCGTATTCACGATACCAAGGAGCAGTGGCCTTTAGCAAAGTCGGATTCATGGATGAAAAGTCTTCCGCCATACCAGTCAAGAAGACCAGAAGATCGGGCAGTGCTGGAAGTGTAGCAAGCACTGGGAGTGCCCTAAAGTATCCAGAGAGGAATCCTCCCCGAAAAATAAAAGTTCCATCTAAAGATGCCATTCCTACTAAACCGGCACCTAATTAGAGGATCAATACTCCGAGGATACTGAGACTGATGAAGAGGTTCACTATTCAGAGTCTGTTACGGATGATACAACAACAGTTGAAAAACCACTTAGTCCCAAAACAGACAAGGGTAAAACTCCAGTTGCAGAGCAGGAAGAAGAAGAGAGTTCTGATGATGAACCAAAGGACGAGGATAAAGACTACCACAAGACACTTAAGCATCTAAGGTTACAACATGCTGCTACATAATTTAATCGTCAACAAACTCGTGGCCCTGGAGTTCAATTGGTGGTGTAATAACCACACCAGTTCTCGATGCGGGAAATCAACCCGATAAGGGAACTGGTACCACCACTCACGAATCACAGAGCAACAACAGCAAGAAGATGAAATCATTTTTGATTTTGAAAAAGAAGAAAAGGAGAAGGATGAAAAGATAACTGATGAAGACATTATGGAAGCTGCTAGGGAAAGAGCCGAAGAAGAAGCTCGAGCTAAAGCTAAAGAAGAGGCTAGGGTAAAGGCTGAAGAAGAGGCTAAAGCTCGCGAAGAAGCTGATAATTATCTCCCAGATAATCCTGATCACAACCCTGAAGGGACTTCCAAGCCACCAAAAGACCCAGAGCCATCTCATCACTAATCTTCATCAGATTCTTCATCTCATTCATTACCACCACCATCCAAAGATGCTACCACCAGATCCACATCCAAATCGGTCAAGAAACCAACCAATACTTGGGTATCACGTTCCAAGACAAAGATTGTCAAAGCTGTCAGACAAGCAAGGAAAAGCAACGTTGTTAACAAGAAACTGAATCAGCTTGCGGATAGAGTCAATCTACTTCAGAATGTGATAAACGAGTTTTCGGAGGAACGAGAACAGATCCAGCAGTTTCTCAATCGAGATATCCAAGGGGAAATGGACAAGACCATAAGGGACTACACTCACAAGTTCCTTCTCGATACTGTCCCTGGAGTCACCAGAGAGATGTTTGCCAGACAAATCTTTCCACATCTCATGTCTTTGGTTAAGCATACACTGGCTAATACCCCTGCAGTTATGGAAATCAAACCAGTCCCGTCTCCGGTTGTGTATGATGCGGAATTAATCTCCAAGCTGGTTATGTAAATGTCTCAACAATCTGCAACATTTACTTCTGACGAAGCTAAACTCTTTGAAGCATTACTGGAATATCAACTCAAAACATCGTGTAAAGAGTCAACTGAAAGGGCTAAGCGACCAAGAGACGACGATGATGCGGACAAGGATTCTGAACCAAAACGCAAAAAGAAAACTGGCGAATCCTCATCTATGCCTCCACCACCCCAAAGGACCACCACCACCAGGGGATCTTCTCAACGTCCTCCTTCTAGCGACAAACCTCAGGACTCTGAGTCTCTACCACCAACGGAGAAAACTGGTGATCATTTCGAATACACTAGTGGTGATGACGAGGAGATTCCTGAGCCCCAACAACCGCCCTCATCAACAACATCAACCAAGCACCATTCAGCATCATCCTCCAAGCTACAGAAGAAGACGTCTACAATAGTTTTATCTTGGTTGGATGAAGATGACACTGCAGAATACGACTGGTTTTCAAAGCTTGTTGATGCAACCCCTCAATTACCGGAAGGACAAAAACCGGTAGATGGTCGAACCATGGAGCATGTCAAGATCATACAAGAAACATTTAAAGTGAAGAAGATGACGAAAGCAGAGTTAAGAAGAAATCAAGAACGATGCCTTTCAACTGCTAAAGGACAGCTCCGACGGTGCCATTGAATTCGAATATCATCTCGACAACATAGCACGAGCCATGTCCAACAATATTGATTGGCTCAACCCTGAATCAAACATCGACTTCACCAGACCTGACAAGGCTCCTTACTACACTGACTGGACCAAGCCACTACCCACCATTGGTCGACCTGATCAACAACGGATTCCCTACCAGTACTTCTTTAACAATGACATGGAATTTCTTCAACACGGTAGCGATGTTAGCAAGAAGTACGCTACCTCACTCACCTTCCCCATCCCGGCAGCAGTCTTCTCCAATAATTTTGCCATCAAGGAAGAAGCCACACGAATGTTTGTTGATAATGTGGTAAATTATGACCTCGATGCACTGTATGGAATTCATCATTGGCCTGAACGAAGAAGAATTTACTATAGAAGCTGCCAGGTACTCAAATCTAACAAAGAGGTGTACAGTGACCAACGGATCGTTGCTATAATGCATGTCAGCCTGTCTACTAAGTGGGACTACTCATTTCCTGAAAGCAATCAAAGTCAAATGCCAAGACAAACAGGAATATGACTTTACTGAAGCGGATTTTTCGAGATTGTCACTCAATGACATTGAAGACATGTATCTTGCTAAGGTACAAGGTCGAATACGACATTTCTCCACCAACATCCAGCTCCAGTACATCAAGTCAATGCTGATATTCATCAGAAGCATCATTAGCCAGGAACGTGTTGAAGACCTTCAACTTGCCGTAGAATCATACCAAAAACGTGTGAATCTCACCAAACCGCTACTAAACTTTCCCAATATCAACCAACTTGCTCAGTACACCATCCTTAAGAGACCAAAGTTTGGCTTAGTTTACCGCAGTGAACTTCACCATAATTGCTTCATGGCGTGCAATGAGCTTCACAAGTTTGGTGATCACACTCTGAAGAAGGTTCGTGACGGGTTAGCATATCGGTTAAAGGAGATTCATGAAGGCATCGGGTCAAAGAAGCGGTGGAATTCTAGGGAAAAGAGGGATGCAAAGAAAATCTTCACAAGGATTGATGAAAGGTTGTTTCGTCGCGATCAGATAAGGACTTTGGAGAGCTTCGTGGGTGGACGACAGAGTATTTCTCTTACGGGCTATCAATGTCCAGAGAGAACTGCCGGTGTTATTGACTGACTGCCTGGTACTCGTTGATTATTTTCTTGATTGATATTTAGATGTTTTGATCTGTCTAATTAACAATGGCTTGTGCACACATATCAGTGTACAACCCGTACTTGTAATGAAAGGACCCTGTGGTACGCTTTAGTGCCACAATCTTATAAAAGGAGCGAAAGCTTCTTACTTTTGAGTAAAACTAATCAAATCTTTCATTTTTTCAAAGTTTTGCTCAAAAGAACAAGTTCTTCCCCTTATGTTTTCAAAACCTCAAAAGTTAGTATTACTTGTTAAGGGGGAATACTTGCTAAAATCTTTGTTCACAAATGGTTCTTCATAGAAATCTTCCCACAAAACTTAAAATGGACATATTCGATATCAAATTTTCATCAAAAATAACATTTATATGCCATTTTTTATGGGGGAGAAAAATTGTGTAATACAAATATGTTGTGAAACGTGTGATTGAATCTTAGTGCTAAGACTTAACCTATGAATTGACGAGATCTGAACTATGATACATCGAAAAGATTTGTCTTTCAAGACTTATCCAAGTAGATTGTACCGATTCGAGAAGCTCTTGATAGACATGAACTTTGACGGGTTTGACAACCTTTCGAGGTTTGTCCACACCTTCAAGGTAGTTATTAGAGCTAGTTGTCACCTAAAAGCTGACAATGTAACTTTTTAACTATGCAACGTAACCGTGTCTCGCGGGGAATTGTCTATCTTGAGTCGATCAATTCAAATGTGCGCGATCTTTTCTCACCGTGCAGATTTCTGTCAAAAGACTTAAGCACGTGTGGAGGGGGAGTATTTTTGCAAATGATAAAACTCTCACAATGTTACAAAATGTTTTTTTACTCATAAACACTTTGAGAGATTTTCAGGAAAATGGTTTTATGGCAACATAGGTTAGTCATGGAGTTATAAGGTGACTAAGGTTAAGAATAACCATCCTATGATCCGCCAGAACCGGAGGGATCTAGCCAAGGACACCACAAATAGTTAGAACTTAGAAGTCCTTAGGTATGATGATAAAAAGGAGAAAATGAGAATCGGAGAAAGAAGGAGTTGAAGAATTAAAAAGAAAAGTAAAGAAAAGGGTGAAAAGAAATAGCCCTCAAAATTATTCAACTTAGGGCAGACACCGGGTTCAACTCATATGCTACTGGTTGTCACTAGATGACACCGGTATTGAAGAATAAAGTCATCATAGACCCAGTGACGCATGCACTAAACCTTCTTAGCCACTCAAGTTTCTCTCAACAGAAGCTTGTTTCATTCTCACAGGGAACCCTACATAAACTATCGGCTTTCTCTTAGAGATTGCTGGTATTGAAGAAGGAGACCCTCTCCCTAGTCTCCGCTTAGGAAAACCAAAGTGCACTATTGAGTCTAGAGCCACGAGATTCATCAAAAGATCTCTTAGGAACACTCGACATTTCATCATTTGTCGTTCAACAATAAGGACGCAAGTGATACTATTCTAGAGTCCTACACAGATCTTAGCAATCTGTCGAGAACATTTATGAGGGGATCACAACTGTGATTCTCATTGATTGAATAGAAACTCTTGCTAGGGTCAGCATCAAACAGCCCTAACAGCATGTCACTTCGGTAACTCCTTGTGGGTTACGCTTAGTGTTGTCTCAATCGGTCTACAGTCGTGGGGTCACACTTCGGTGTACCTCAGCGACTCACCTGAACTGTAGGTGTACTTCGGTACATCGTGTTATCCTACTTGAGGGACTCTAGTTCAGGAACAACCTTTGCTAGAATTAGAAATGTGTTTTCACACTATGCTGTTAACACGCTCGAAGTTCGAACTTGTAAGTGCTGGAAATCCTGCTAAGGAGATTCCTTTCAAGAATCGAGTCCTAAAAATGTGGGTCATTACTTGAACTTGTTCAATGTAATGCCAACTGTCCCTTATGGGATTCGGATGACTAATTCGCCCGACCAAGGTGAATGGAATCAAGACATTCATCAGAAGAACAACCGTAGTGGTCAATTCTCTAAGAAACGGCCACAATGATCGATTGGTGTTTATCACTAACCCATTCTTATGTCTTCTTCTTATGGATGCTCCTGGGAGATGATCGTGCAGATTATCCACATGCTCATACCAACAACAACACAAATTGAAGTTCTCTCGAAAGGCAACACAAAAGTCGGAATGATTCTTCATCAAAGCCAAAGAATCTACAAAGTTTAAAGACTAAAGAGAACTACATCGATCATGAAATCCAACGTCAAAGAGCGTGTGAGCATGTTGGAGAAGGACGTGGAGACACCTGAGCAACGAAGCGGACCTGATGCAGATAGCCGCAACATAACATCACCATATCCACACCAGAACAAAGAACAAAGACAAATGAAGACGTCAAAGCTGAAAACTTCAAAGAAAACAAGATCCTCACACTGGGGAGATTGTCAGAATCAAGGCACTTCTTCTCACAAGAAAGAAGAATGTCAGAAAACGTTAAAGCAACTATTACATCAGCACCAACAACGTTTAAAGATTACTTAAGTCATTAATTACCAACACTTAGGGGGAGATTGTTGGAATTACTCCTAAACTATATTTCAAGTGTTAGTAATCAATATGTAATAGGTTGCTTAATTAGGCTTTTATGTTAGTATTAATGCCAAGGCTTATGTAGAAAGCCCATAAGCCTTGGTACAAGTCCAATAAGGAAAGGAAGGGAACTTGTGTGTTGCCCTAGTTCCTTTCCCTATAAATAGTATTGTAAACCTTCATTTGAAGGTTGGTTGTTCACATTTCACTAATACCTACGCATAACCTTTCTATTACCATACGTGTGTTTTGTGTTTGTGTGTTCATCCGCTCACTAGTTTATCTATTTCTTACATATTGATGCTTGTGTTACAATATGGTGACCTAACAATTAGGATAGGTAAAAACCATAACCCATGACCCATATCCATGGAGCATATCCATAACCCATGGTGTAACCACCGGTAAAAATCCGTCTTTATATTAACTAATAATAATTCATTTTCTACGTACATTTTTTTTATTATTACAACAACTAGATAATATGCTGCACTCACAAACTGCTCATTTGCATAGTCAATGCCTTTTGATATACACTCTTATATGACAATGGAAGTCTCACAACATCACTTCTATGTCTTACTTGAAACTTCCAGGCATAGTCACCCATGCCAGTTGTGTCCTCACACGAGACACGTGATGTCTGGCATATATTATCCCTATACCATTAGCGTCATTTCCAATAGAATGCTTACTATATATATTAGGGTTTTTCCTAAAGCTTTGATTTATAATAATTTTGATATTATGTCATAAACCCTAAAGTACAAACCCTTAAACTTAATGTACAAACTTATCGGGCATAAAACCCTAACTTTAGAGTATTTCCCGGTTTAAACCCTAATTTGCAAATCCTATGATTTTATGTAAATGAAATCACAAACTATAATTAAAAATACACATGAAACTTTTACAAATTACCAAACTACAAGTCTATCAAGCCAATGTACAAGTCATTGATGCATAGGAGCATACTATTAACATAAAACTCATTATAAACCTTGATGTATTTATTTTAAAACACATTACACAAATCTTTCAAGCACAAGCCCTAAAAAAGTCTTTCTTTTAAGTTAGTACAATAATCTAATGCCAATGTACAAGTATTAATGCACAAACCTAAAACCTATACTTTTATTTATTTACACTTAAACTAAACCAACTAGCATTTATTTAAAACTAACTAGAAACCCTAACTAAGTATCTTACACCTCTACACTCTAGGTACAACACACTAAAGCCTAGGTACAACCCCTTTAAGCATAACGCCCCCTAGTTACCCTTAGTTCAAAATGAACTAGGTCCTAACCAACTAGTTCTTAACCCATTACTTGTAAATTCCCTTACCACGAATGTTTTCTTGCACCATGTAATTACACATCACTTTGTTACCTTGAAGATTTACCCAAGTCAAAGGTTGTGGGTAAAATTCTTGGCTAGAGTTTTACCACACCACCCCATGTCCCCCTAAAGCCACATGAAGCCTCCATATGTCTTGAAACACCTCAACTTGTCCTCCCTTTCACCAGACAAGGTGACTTAGCACCTTAAGGACTCTTGCTTCCCCACTCCTATAAATAGCGACCACCCCCTCCTCATATCTCACCCATCACACGCACCATATAACATTAACCATACTCTCATACATTCTGAAATTTAACCCTAAGTAGTGTAAAGGAAGGCTAATCTAGAGCTTAGAAGGTGTGGAACTATCTTGGAGATTATTAGCAGCCATTAGGCGCTTTTCCTGGTTTAAGCAACTCACCACTTGTAAGCGTTCCAACTCTTTTTCTTTAACCATTTTTACACATCTAACATCACTTATTTAGGGTAATAAACTCATAACATGTAAAACTAAAGCTAAAATATGGTTTTTGTATTCTTTCTGTAAAATGAGCACATACATGTTATCCTCTTTGTTTTGTGGTGTTGGCTAAGGCAAAAGCTATAAAAAGTAACCATAAAGAAGGTTACATAATCAGTAATGAAAACATAAACCTAAGTCTTGAGTCCTCACAAACTTTAAAATATTTTTTCTGCTTTCTGGTCTTGTCGCCAAAACAGGCCCAACACCCTTATTTGCGCCCTATTTTTCTACATCGGGTTAAAGGTATTAGGGCCAACTAAAGGACCTTTGTAATCACCACCCAGGACACTCTAAAACGCCCCCTAACCTGGTTGAAAGGCCTTTGTGTCACGCCTAAAAACTGCCCTACTTTAGGGTCACATGACCTAAAAAACCAAAAGCCCATATACATCAGGTCTTCGGGAAAATTTGTGATTTTTAATAAATTTGATCTTGAACTACCCTAGAAACATTGAAAATGAGTTAAATAACATGTCACAATGTTGCATGCAAAAGTTATAAAGTTTTAAGGTTTGAAAACGAGATTTTCAATTTGACGAAAACTAGGCTAAGTAGCCCTTTTCAATAATTAATATCTCGCTAATTAAAGGATTGTAATATATGAGAGTTATACCATTTTAAAGAGCATGCTGCAAGGATTTTAAAACCCCAAGAACATAAAAAAGAAGGTGACTCTTAAAGATTTTTATAAATAACTCTTGGGTGTATTTTTCAAAATTTTAGTCTTATGAGCTATAGGATGTTAGAGAATGACTTAAAATAAGTTAATTAACTATGACGATGTCCCTAGGTTACACCGTAAAAGTTAAAGGGTCAAAAATGAATTTTTCTTAAATCGCGACGTGGCCAAGTGACCATGTTCACGGGCTTGTTTCTCCCTAACCAAAGATAACTAAAATATGAGTCCTATACCATCTTGAAGAGCTTACAGAAAAGTGTTTAAAGGATTAATTGAGTCATAAAAATATTGGCTTGCCTCATGTAAAATTTGTCCTCATTTGGGCTTGTTGTTGCCCAAACCATCACTTTTTAAATAAGGCACCTAACCCCCTACTTTGGGAATTTATTGCGACCAAACCGTAAGAGCTTAAGACTTCTAGTTTGAACCATTAGAAAGACCACCCGACAAACTCTTGAAGGGATCAAGAGCGTAGTAAAAACCTCTTAAGGCCTCGCTTATATTTACCCTTACTTTTGTCGATTTAGGCCTAAAACAAGTAAATTTCTTATAAAACTACAAGGGTAGAAATTGTAATTTTTGGAAAGATAAAGTTTTCTTGGGCTGAAAATGTAATTTCTTCAAAGTTAATAATACAAGGGCTGATTTTGTCAATAACCAATAGTTGAGGGTATAAAGTGTCATTTTTTAAAGTGCAAGGGTAAAAACCGTAAATGTTCAAAATTGTAAAATATAACATTTATGGAAACATATCATATTTAACAATCTATGTTTTGATAAAATTATAAAAAATCAACCGAACCATAAAAATAAGTATGATAAGTATTACTAAATTTTGAAAAGACTTCATGTTTACCCAACTATCGATAAAGCATTATCATCGCATAAACTTGAATTCGAATACTAAAAACATGACATACCAACTCAGGTCGCGAGTCGGATCAATTTATGCACATTACTTAATTTGTTTTCCATCCAGACTACGGTAACACCGAAGTGAGTTCATAGTCCCACTCTTACATATTCTTTTCAAACTCGTGGGGAGATACATGCTACAAAACCCGAACACAAGTATTTTCCTGTATGCTATCCTGATTGATATTGCCTAAGTACCTACTGTTGCCACTAAAAGTCCCTCATATCATGAACCATTAATCACTTACGAGTGAACGCGAATATAGTGAATAGATCTATTGGCAGTTAACGCCCCATTTGTGTTAGCCAGATAGGTAACTAAATGCACTTTATTTGAGAATACTAGGAGAATGGCAAACTCCTACCAGAGGGAATTGTTGCTCACATCATTACTATGATGTCTGTAACTTACGTCATTATTATGACGCGTTCGTGTTAAGGTTTGTGTGTCATGAGACTTAGGGCAATATACTGTACTACAATATTACTGATTTTACTACTGTTTTCCTTGTGTTCAACTGATTATTATACAAACACTATGGATTCACTCAACCTTTGTGTTGACTTTTTAGCATGTTTTATCTCAGGAAACTAGAGCACGACTTGGCACAGAGTGGCTATGGACTTTCTTTCAAAAAGGGTGTCCATTTTGTTATCATTCACAAGAATAAAACTATGTATTTCAGTATTTTCGTTGGGACCTTTCTTTTGTAAAACTCTAATTTAAATAAATGAATGATAACTATTTTATCTAAAACGTCTCTTTTGAGCCGTTTATCTATTATTATGATTGCGATCCATGAAGTAATACCCCAACCTTAATTCCGCTGCGTATATCGAATTTGGGGGTGTTAAAGATTGGTATCAGAGCCGTAGTTATAGAGAACGAAGTACAAAACCGAAACTATAACTCTTTTTCACACTTAAATAAAGTCCTCCGTGCCGCTACACCGTTCAGACACTGTTTATGCATGTTTATACTGATTATTTATATATAAAATGAGATATTTATAATTACCGGGTTGTTACAGAGCTATGTCTTTCTCTACCCCCTCTATTTCTAACTTACCGGAGTTCGTACCCGAGGAAACCTATCCTACTCCGAATTCGTCGATCCACTCCCCAGCACCTAGATGCGCTACCTCAGATATGGAGTCTGATCCTTCCGAGGAGACATTCGAGGAGTTCGCAGTAGTACCTGATATTGATCCATCATCCAGGCACACTACGAAGTCGGAGGACATTCCGGTGGTACCTGATATCGCTCCATTTCCTGACGTTCCGTACATGGTTGCTAGGAGGGAACATGGTACATTTGCAGAGGCAGAGCCATCTGACCCAGATTCCTCATCCTTTGAGTCACTGTCTGCATCACCCCCACCGATTAGGTGAAGGATATTTCGAGTGCTGGAGCCTTACGAACCAGAACCATTCATGGAGGCATACCGTTATCATCCTAATGGTACAACCTGCATAAACACACCCCGATAAAGGGTACACCCTGTTCGATCATGTGTCCCCATGTCATCGACACCACTAACACCTTCAGACCGACCACCACCGTCAAACACACCACAGGACCGCCCTAGGAGAACCTTTGAGAGAGCATGGAAAAGAACAATTCTTGTGCCTACACCACACTCGTACATGTTACCTACACCACCTCCCACATTTTCACCACCCCCTTCATCACCACATCTGGATGCCATTACTAAGCAGATGATATCACCACAGGAGGAAACTGATTAAGATCCCCCCTCAGCTATAAATTTCACTCCTCCATCCCAGCCATATGACCTTGAAGAGGAGGCGAGAGCTATAGTTGCTCGGTACAATGCTTTACGATCACCTACTCCTGACTACCCTACTCCACCACGGGTATTCGAGATGGGAGAAAGTTTACAAACAGCAATGGACCGACCGTCTACCCTTCCTACCCTCGTAGCACGTATGGAAAGACACGAGGAACAGATTAATACTGCTTTAGGACACCTCGATGAGTTAAATCTTGAGCGCATAGAAGGGATCGAGGGAGAAGTGGAGGAGTTAATTACTAAGCAAACAACCACGCGGCAAAAGTTAGACACCTTAACAACAGAGTTACAAGAGACTCGAGAAAAGGCACATAGTCTGGAGCAACATCACGAACAGATGAATAAGGACATCCCTTTGTTATATCACAATGATCTGACAAGGTCACATATAATGATGATTTAAAGTGATGATATGATGAGGACTCACTCCAGAATTGCCACACTAGAGACGATAATGGAAGATACTCGGGTCCGACAACGGGATTATATACAAAACATTCACAACAAGATCAGAGAACTTGAGAGCCGTCTTGGAGGTGCATCTGGAAGCTACTAGACTATACCTTTACCTATCAGCTTTTGTATTATGTCTTAGCCATAGAGTATGTAGCATAAATAAGACACTTGTATCTATTTTGTTGTAAAACAAGTTAACAAGTTACTTATAGCTATATGTGGTTGTGATATTATGCTATGCTATAGTATCGATAAAGGTTTTATAAAAATTTATTTGTTGTGGTTATTGATGGATCTAAACACATACCTTGTGTCAATGATATTTTGTATGATATTATTAAGCACGCGGAATTTACTTAGTAATAATTAGAAGATGGATTGTATGATGTATTATATGTAAACACAGATTAAACACAAAACTTAAGCTCCAATATTATTGATGAATAATACGAGTGATCTTAGCTTATCACTAGGGTTACACCGTGAAGCCTTTGTGAGTAATACGTAGGTAATTAGACAAGTACCTAAGACAAAGACCTAGGACCTCCTTTTATACAACAAGGAGTCCTTTACAAGATAAGAATAAAGCTAACATTATAGAATATACACAAGATCTATTCTATACTTATCTAGACGCGTTTAACTAAACATTATCTAATAGCAGTGGTAATAATGTACTGGCAGTGGTAATACGTTTCCACTGCTAGTGTTAATCCGAGCAGTGTAAACCACAACTATCCGTGGTAACGAATTATTCCCAAAAATCCTCCCCTAAACTTATGATTTCTCTGCAAAGCAATAAGTTTCTTCAATATTCATTATCTTCAAGGATTTGGGGAATTCAACCAAACACTTCACTTCTTTCTTAACTTCTGAATAGCTCTTGAACATTGATCTTGAAGCCTATGTAACAATGCTCTGACCTTCTCATTGTCTTCATGAACTCTTATTGTTGTACATAACATCACAGTGAGAGTTCCAGCTCTGAGTGGATATTCCTTCTCAGCAAGCATGAAAGCATCTTCTCCATTTGCTGTAGAGACATGATGAACATCACATGAATCATAGTAAAACCATTTAGTACCAGGACATGTGCATGAGAATTTCCAGAAATCATCATCAACATTTGGTTCATAGAGCCTTCTAAGATTAACCCATAACTGCATCTCCTTTGTATCTTTGAGATCTTGAGCATTAAACCTTTCTTGAACTAACCTCCATAGTGTATCAAGGTCATCTCTGTCAAAAGCTTTTATAAGATCTTCAAACTGAATGAATGATGAATTTTCACCACCTAGCCTTGTGATCTTCCATGTTGGAGCAAAATTGCTAGCAGTGTAAACCTCCCAATCAATGATAGGATGTCGAACTTGCAGTGGTTCTGGATAAAAATCTTCTTCTTCAATCACAATCATTCCAGTCAATTGTTCTTCAGTGAATTTCTCAGTAGGAATTTCCTTCTCAGTAGACATTGCTTGTTCTTTAGCAACCTTAGTCTTCTTAACAGTTTGAGAATCACTTTCTTTAGCCTTTCTCTTCAATCCTGGAAACCTTTTTAATTCTTCTTCAGAGCCCATTGGAGTAAAATCTTTATCTTGTTTTTGAACTCTGTAGTAAGCCTTTTCAACTTGATCATCAGGCATTCCTTTGAATTGATGCTTTTTCCAACCACCAACATGACAACAATAAGTCTTTATATATGAAAGGATTTGTGCCTTGGTAGGTTGTCTTGATTTCTTTTGACCCTTTTTGACTGAATTGATCACATCATCAAGTGCTTGATTGTTCTTCATTTGAATGAAATCCTTCAACTGAGCAGTTCTTTGTTCTTCAGTTAAGGATGCATCAGCAACCAGGTCAATTGCCTTTTTCTTGATCATTTGATTATTAGCAATCAAGAATTCAATATCATCTTTAGTAGGAACATAACTAAACTCTGGAGTCTTCTCTTTAAGAATTGTAGGTTGAACAGTAGAAAGTGAATCTTCAATAAAATATTCCATTCTATTCAATCTTTTAGTCTCCAAAAAGCTTGCAACTTCCATTTCATCAAGCTTGTTCTTTTCAGCAACTTGTTCTTCAGTAATCATTTTAGCAATTTCACTATCAAGAGCAATTTGTGCTTGTCTTTTCTTTGAAATCCTTCTTCCAGTTTGCTCTACATTTTCCATAACTGCTTTACCTTTGTCTTTCTTCAATTTATCAAATTCTTCACTTGCAGTGGCAATAATTGGCTCTGCAGTGGAAATAGAATCAGTGGTAAAATCAGTTGCAGTACAGAAAATGTCTTGATCATCAAGTTGCTCTCCATGAGTATCAGCTTCCTTTTCTCCTTTACTTGTATCTCCTTCATCTTCAAAAACAATTTTCCTCCCCTCAGTATCAAAACATGTTTTCCTCCCATGTTTGGGAGAAGTTCCCAAATCATGATCAGCTGAATCACCATCAGTAGGTGAGGATGAAGATGAAATCACCAACTTTACAGTCTTCTTATGCCTTTTCAACCCCTGCATCTCTTCCTTTAAGGTCTGAATCTCTTCCTTTAAGTGTTTAACATCCTTGGCATGCTGCTTCTTGACATTTGCCAAATCCTTCTGTAGAGATTCAAGCTTCTTGACTAACTTTGTACACAAACCCATCAATTCCAATTGGTTCCCACTGCCCTCATCACTTCCAACTGTGTTACCTGTTGGGAGAGGTGAATCATGGGGCAAAGGTTCAGATTCCTCCCTAGTTGGACTAGGTGGAAGTCTAGAACCACCACTGCTTGTTCCTAAACCAAAAGGTTCAGAAACTTGTTGTGTTGTCATGAGAGGAGTTGACTGTTTAGACCTTCTCTCATAGGTGTTTGAAACTGGTGGAATATAATCAATGTTTGGAACATTAATTATAGGTGTGTTTTGTTCAGTTGAAATCTTAGCAAGCATTTGGGGAAGGAGAGGTGTAAAAATCATATTGCCATCTTTGTTCAAATTTTGAAAACTTTAGGCTTTAGGCAACTGATTTGATAAACATTAGTATGGGGTTGCAGTTGAAACTCATTTAGCACTGCTTGCACAAACCTGGGATACATTAAAATTTTTGTTTTACTCTATACATTGCCTTTCATACTTGTAAAAATATAATTTGACCAGTTAAAAATCTTATCAGTGACTAGACAAACCAAAGGGTAAGCCATAGTTGAACTAAATTGCTCATAAGATGTTTTCTTTGGACTTAGACAATGCAACAGAGTATGAATCAAAAATCTCCATTAGGGACAAAAACCACTCTTTTTGAAAGTAGCCTTTTTGTCAGTAGTATCATACCCCATGGATGATAAAGTATCATGAATTTTGGGCATAGGTAATGTGATGAAACCATTGAGATCACCCAATTGGAGTACTCTCCTCAAGGATGCCTCAGTAACATCAATAGTTACCCCATCCACAGTGGCTCTTAGAGCATCCACTGTTTCATGTGTATCTCCAATCTCAAGTGTTATGGACTTGGCAGAAGTCCAAAACTGTTTGATTTGAGAGATATAAATTGTGGGCTTTAAAATCAAAGCATACCTTATATGTGTGGTATGGAGAACGTCCACAATTTGATGATAAACAGGGCCACTCTTCTCGTTAGACTTTTGTAGGTAGGCCACTAGGTTGTGCTCATCTGCAAAGTTTAAAGGTGCCATAGAAACTTTTGATGAAAAACAATATTGTGTCAGTAAGAATTGAAAGAATAACTAGCCAATTGAGAGAGAAAGATATATAGGGTTAGGGTTTAGAAGTATTGCGCAAGTAAAATTATCTTTAGAAATAATTTACTTAAAATTTTAACCCTATATATATGACAATCAGTGGTTACTTTCAACGGCTAGTAAAAATAAGTTACTGACACAATTAGTTGTAACGGCTAGAACAACAGTGGTAAAATAACAGTCAGTGGAAACTGTGAACTAGCAGTGGTAATTTTTCACAAAAATTTCAAAGAGCAGTGGTAAATAAAATTATGTGATAACAAGACTGCTCTTATCATAGTTTTAAGCAAACTACCAGCTATCAACGGATTTGATATGTCTTTACCATGAGTCGTTTGCTATGGACTAGCCAACTCTTAATCATAAAGAATATGCTGAGTTGATAACCATATAGTTTTTGGTAAACTATCAACCATAAACGGATTTGTCAAGTCTTTACCAGTAGCCGTTTGCTCTGGACTAGTTGATTCTTATGTGGGTAAGACATGGTGAATCAATAACCATTTGTTGTGTATCTCAGATATACACCTTTTAAATTCAACTCCCAACAAAACTTGGTTATGTATCTGTAAGAGATAGGAATAACCAACTTGATATTAACCAAAGTTACCTTTAACCAAACCATTATCCAAGTACAATATCTTCCAAAGTCAACCCAAGAATATCTATATTTACTCCTTAACCTACCAAAATAGGAAAAAGTAAATATGCTCATTAATTATCCCTTTCAACCGACTTTGTCTATATAAGGAGGCTTGGCTTTATGTAATCTTCATCAAAGTACATTCAAACACAATATCCCTAAAAATAACCATGAGCAATCCTTCCAACACCATCGACATCTCTTCTGATTCAGAAGAAGAATATGTAATCGAGTCAGAGACATCCTCAGAGGCATCAGGATGGTTTGGATACTTTCCACCAGAAGCTGGCACTTCATCTAAAAAATATACCAAAGAAACTGCTAGGCGTATGCCTGCAGCTAAACCTGCAAAATCTCTTGAGTTCTACTCCAGCTCATCAGATGATGATGAACAGAATGATAAAACCTATTCCATGGCTAAAGATTTGCCAAAAGCTCTTTCAATAGCACTGGAAATAGCTATCTCCAATATGAAGCAGATATCCATCCCAACAAGACCTGCAATGCTGCCAAAGCCTCCTCCACAAGTTCTTGGTCTTCCATGTCCAAGAATGCAATCCACCTTTGAAAACAAAAGGAAGAGAGCATAGAAAAACAAGAATGACTATGTGGGCAAAGGCAAGAAGCCAATGGAGTAGCTGAAGTTAGGTGTAGGATGAGCTAGGTTGCAGTCTTTTGTGTTTTGATGACTATAAGTACTTTCACTTTGGTTGTAATGAATCACGTTATATTAATGAAATGAAGTTCCTTTGTTTTCCTTTTTCCACTGTAAAAGCAAGCATGTTACCACTGGTTGCAATATAGTTCCCACTGTTAAAAAAATAATTTCTGCATAAACATCAGTGGACAACTAGAGAGTCAAACACCAAAGAGTAACCATTCAATGTAAACAAAGAATCCTTCAAATCTGCAAATCACAAACATAAACCAAACACTAGAATCACTGTTGAGATTTGGCAATGGTTAGTGTATATAAAGAAATGAACATAGCAGTGGCTATACTCAATAAAGTCAACTCATAAACACTGATACACTTTCCAAGGCCACAGGACTCCATTTACTTCTCAACTACTTACACCTTCCCCTCATTAACTTACTGAATCCAACTTTAAACATGTATTAAAGAACCAAGCACCCATAACCTTCTATAACACCAACACTTTTCTCTTAAAATATTTCAAAAGATCACCATGAGCCGATCCAATCCAATCAATCTTTCCTCAGATAGTTCATTTTCTGACAGTGTATGGGATGACTTTGTGTTGAACAACCCAAGCAGAGTAGAGAAAGAAGAGTTTGAAGAAGTGTCATCCAGAAAGAGATCTCATAAATCCATGAGTATCACCCCATCATTTGCTGGTCCATCAAATCTGCAACCAATACCTCAAGATGCTTTGACCAAGGGAGATAGTTCAATAAGTTCTTATATTTCTCCCTATGAGGACACAGATGATGAGACTTCCACTAGAGCCTTGAGTGTACCTCCCCTTGCTGCAATACTCCCTAATGAAGAACTTCAAGCACCACGTGCAAGATCCTTGAGAGCAGCACCACCACCAGCTGGTCCTTCATCATCCTATCCACCAGTCCGAGAAGTGGTGAGAGGATTAGCATGCCCTAGAGTGTATGAGTGGATTGACATGCGTGGAGCTCCTAAGGTGATGCCAAAGTGGGGCTTTCCAAAGAAACCATAGATGGTAGATGATGGGTAGGTTGGGGATGGGTTATGAAGCTTGTGTTTAGGTTAGGTTGTTGGTAGTTGTTTTCAGTTGATGTAATGATGCTTGTAGTCTGTATTCCATGGATGTAACTGCTGCACTTAGTGTGAAGTCTTGTGAAATAATAATAATAATCCATGTTTTCCTTTATCATTAGTGTTCCTGCATCATACATATTGTTCCACTAACTTCATTATCAAAACTGACATACTGTCCATCATAATGCTCAAAATCAGAAAGATAGGACTTGTTGCCAGTCATGTGCCTTGAACACCCACTATCTGTATATCCTTGATCTGATCTTTTTGTCCTTGGATGTTCCTGCACATTAGAGTAAAGAGTTAGTTTCTTTTGGGGACCCAAGCCACGATTGACTTGGATCTGCCTCGTGTATCAATATAGTTAAATCTATCAAAGGTCATTGATACACCATTGGGATTGGTTGTAGAGGTATTTCCTTTTGGTTTCCATTCCCAACGTGCTGAGGCCTTCACAGCATTGCCCATGTCCCCCCTTTTCTTGTTCATAACCCTTGCAGTGGTAACTTTTGAATGAGCAGTGGAAACTGCTGATTTCTTTTTAGGCAACCACTGTTGGTTATAATTAACCTTTTTAGCTTGAAAAGTTCCTTTCCCTGTTTGTGTAGATTTTGCAAAAGTTGTTTTGGAGTTTTCACTTTTAACAGATGACTTAGGGTGAGCAGTGTTAATAGTTTTTGCAGTGGCAAAAGTTTTGAGGCCAATTCTAAGTTGAACTGCTCTTGGGACCATTTTGTAATGTGAATTAGGGTGTACATTATGTTGAAACCTGTTAGTCTCCACCCTTTTATTCCCATGGACTTCCCTTCTCCCAACATGATAGTCACAATAAGCATATAAATGATCAAAACTACCACAGACATAGCATGCCTTATTGTACATCACAAAGTCACTACCTAGTTGTTGAGATTTAACATGATTCCAACTCCTCTGGTTACCCATAGGAGCTGTAGGCTTGTTCCTATACATCTCAGCATACCTTACAGTTGGTCTAGGATTATTAACTGGTTTCCTAGGTTCCTCTGTAACAGTATTAACAACTTTTGGGATAGAAGCCTCTACATTCTTTTTAACATTGTCATCAACAACAGATGAGTCACTAGCACTCTCAAAAACATCATTATCATGCTTAATCTCTTCCTCACTTTTCACCATTGTGTCCTTTAAAGGACCATATTCTCTTTCAAGATCCTTAAAATCTTCTAAGCATGTATGAGCTAAATCTATACCTGGAGGTAATGGAACACCTCTTAGTGGTGGAGGCACTGTATTATAACCCATACCAGACTTAACTTTACTATATACTTGAGCATTCCAAATTTTATCAATTGACTTAGACTGATGATAACATGTGTCTAAAGTTAAATTGACATTTTCATTTTTCTTTTGAAGTTTTTCAAACTCCTTTTTGTATGCTTCATTCACAGTTGTAGTATGTTCTACCTCTCTTCTAAGAAGAATCATATCATCATTATATTTAGACTCATTTGCCTGATAGTGCTCTATTTGCTTTTCTAATACTGCCATAGCTCTCCTAAGATTAGACACAGTATAATTAGCAGTATATAACTCCTGTCTTTCATTAGAATATAAATCATTAAGCCTTTCAACTTCTTTAGCAGCCCTACATGTTTTAGAACAACTATCAAAGTTTTGTACATCAGAGTCAGAGAAAGCCATTAGAGAAAATTCAGTAGCAACAAGAGCAGCATCAGTATGTTCTTCTTCTTGTTCATCAGCCATGAAACTCCAATCATAGCTTACACCATCAATAGCCAACATTGCCTTTGGTTCTTCCACAATTGGTCCCTTCTTTTGCTTGTACCAAGTAGACCTGTTGTCCTTGGTCTTTGGTCTTCTACATTCTCTAGCAAAATGTCCAAACTTGTGGAAGTTAAAGCACTTCACTTTCTTCTTATCAAAGCCTGCAGTTTCATCACCATTGATGTAAATAGGCTTGCCAGTCTTCTTGTAGAATTTCCTAGCCCTCATGCTAAAAAGAGCTATCTGCCATTTTATATCCATCTCCTCCAAGTCATCTTCATCAATTTGCTCTATGTCTTCATGAGTAAAAACAAAGCCATCAACTTATGTGGATATGAAAGCATAAAAAGTAGAATCTCCAATACTAGCAACCTTCTTCTTTGAACCTGCAGTGGTAAAATTTACATTACCAGTGGAAACTTTTGAACCAGCAATGGCAACTTCATCATCACTGTCATCTTCAGAATCATCACTGTCAACAGAGGTTGACAACAATGCCAAGCTACTAGAGCTTGTACCAAGTTTCCCTGCCTTCTTCAACCTTTGCTCAATAAGTTTGAAGTTGTTGTAAAGGTCATTGAGCTTCATTGTTTCTATGTCTGATTTGTTTCCCTAGACAGTAACATTGGTTGGAAATTCTGAAGGTAAACTTCTAAGAAACTTCAAATTGAGGTCTTCCTTTTCTACCTCGATGCCAAGCACAGTCAGTTATGTAACAATCTTCTGGAGTTTGGTGAAGATGCTATCAAGTGAGTCATTACTTGAAGCAGAAAAGTTTTCATAACTTTGCTTCAACAATGTCTTTTGTGTCTTCTTTGTAGCATCATTACCACCAAACACTGAGCAAATCTCTTCAAATAGTTCCTTAGCAGTTGTGTACTTGCTGAATGCAATGATCTGATCTCTAGGAAGAGTCATCAGCAACAAACTTCTAGCTTTAAGATCATTCTTTCTGCAAGCTTTTTCAACACTAGATTCAGGCACATAAACTTTCACAACATCTGTGTCACCAACCTTCACAGTACTATTCACAGACTTGAACGAATCACCAGTTTGAATGATCTCCCATAGAGCATAGTCCTGAATGAGAAAGTATTGCTCAATCAGTATCCTCCACATCTCAAACTCATTTAGTTTGAGCTTTGGTAGCCTTGGTGTAGAAGAGTTAGACTGGTTGTTTTCCATCTCCATTGAATTAAGTTAGTAGGTTAAGCTAATTCCTTGGATCTTCTAAAACAAAATATCAGAACCTTCGCTCTGATACCACTTGATGGATCTAAACACACACCTTGTGTCAATGATATTTTGTATGATATTATTAAGCACGCGGAATTTACTTAGTAATACTTAGAAGATGGATTGTATGATGTATTATATGTAAACACAGATTAAACACAAAACTTAAGCTCCAATATTATTGATGAATAATACGAGTGATCTTAGCTTATCACTAGGGTTACACCTTGAAGCCTTTGTGAGTAATACGTAGGTAATTAGACAAGTACCTAAGACAAAGACCTAGGACCTCCTTTTATACAACAAGGAGTCCTTTACAAGATAAGAATAAAGCTAACATTATAGAATATACACAAGATCTATTCTATACTTATCTAGACGCGTTTAACTAAACATTATCTAATAGCAGTGGTAATAATGTACTGGCAGTGGTAATACATTTCCACTGCTAGTGTTAATCCGAGTAGTGTACACCATAACTATCCGTGGTAACGAATTATTCCCAACAGTTATGTTGTTATAATTTCTACACATTTACCTTGTTATTTATTATAACATAACATGATCATTCTAAACATATATTTTCTTGTGGCATTAATAGAAGTATGGCTCGTACAAGAAAATCAACCAAAACTCTAGCACCCGCCATGTCCCAAGCTGCTATCCAAAAACTAGTTACAGACAGTGTTGCTGCAGCACTCAAGAGACAAGCAGCAGCAATGGCCCGCTCTGGAAGTACTAGCATGCCTCACGGAGAAAGCGAGACAGATATAGCTCGCAAGTGTACTTACAAAGATTTCATGAACTGTAAGTCAACCTTTTTCAAAGGAACAGAAGGAGCAACTGAGTTGGCTAGCTGGTTTGAACGAACAGAGACAGTGTTTATGAGAAGCGGTTGTTCTGACGACTGCAAGGTCACTTTTGCTACAGGGACTCTATTGGATGATGCCCTATCTTGGTGGAATGTTTCTGCCCAAACTATGGGTATTGAAGCAGCTTATCAACTCACGTGGGCTGATTTCAAGAAAAAGATGCTAAAGAAGTATTGTCCCCGCACCGAGATTAAGAAGTTGGAAGATGAGTTTCACCAGCTGGTGATGAAAGGAACTGATCTCAAGACCTACAACCGGAGGTTTCAGGAACTGGCAATGTTATGCCCGACTGTAGTGCCTGATCTTGAGAAAACATTGGAGAAGTACACTAAAGGCTTACCCCACGGTATCGAGGGGAATGTCACCTCATCAAAACCACAATTACTAGGGAAGCAATTTCTATTGCTTAGACGTTAATGGATCGGGAAGTCAAGCGTGGTTTCACCCAAGGAGGTAATGATCACAAAAAGAAGCTTGATGACAAAAGGACAACCCACCATCACAACAACTACCCTAACAATAACACCTACTACAACAACAACAACCGAAACAACAACCACCATTACCAACAGAATCGAAACAATCATCACCAACAACAGAATCGAAGGCAGGAAACTGCCAAAGCTTATGTAGCCGCACCTGCTGGAGGGCGGTGGCTATGTTGGAAATCTACCCCTATGCAACCGATGCAAGATGCATCACAATGGGCCATGCTTTTTAAGTACGATAAGTGTCACAGAACCAGCCACAAAATAAGAGACTGTAGGAACTCAGGTGCTAATTTGCAGCCTGTGGAAGTGATATTCCACGGATGTGGTGAGAAAGGACATTACAAAAATCGGTGTCCAAAACAGAATGGCAACCAGAACAACATGGCCCGTGCAAGAGCTTACGTGCTAGGAGATGCAAACACTCAGTACAACCCGGATGTGGTCACGGGTACGTTTTCTCTCAATCGACATTTAGCTAAAGTATTATTTGATACTGGAGCCGATAAAAGCTTTATATCCATTACTTTTGCTTCCTTACTTAAACTCACCCCAATTTCCCTAGACAACACCTACGAAATAGAACTAGCTAACGGAAAACTAGTAAGCACTAACACTATAATCCAGGGTTGCACCCTGACTTTACTAAACCAACCTTTCAACATAGACCTTATGCCTATTGAACTCGGTAGTTTCGATGTTGTTATTGGTATGGATTGGCTGTCCAAATACCATGCGAGAATAATATGTGATGAGAAGGTGGTTCACATCCCTTATGAGGGGGAAACATTGATCATCCGGGGTGATCGAAGTAGGACTAAATTAAGCATTATCTCATGCCTCAAACCAATAAAGTATATCGACAAGGGATGTCACACATTCTTAGCTCAGGTGACGGAGAAAAAGACAGACGAAAAACAGCTTGAAGATGTACCAATAGTAAGGGATTTTCCAGAAGTTTTTCTGGAAGAATTGCCTAGACTACCACTTGTTCATCAGGTAGAGTTCCAGATTGATTTAGTTCCAGGAGCAACGCCAGTAGCACGAGCACCCTACCGTTTGGCTCCATCTGAAATGCATGAACTATCCAACCAGCTGCAGGAGTTATTAGATAGAGGTTTCATTCGACCAAGCTCTTTACCTTGGGGAGCTCCTGTCATGTTCGTCAAAAAGAAGGACGTATCTTTTCGAATGTGTATTGATTATCGAGAGTTAAATAAACTTACGTTAAAGAATCGATACCCATTACCAAGGACTGATGACTTGTTCGATCAACTACAAGGGTCGAGTGTTTACTCAAAGATTGATTTGAGATCGGGTTATCATCAGTTACGAGTAAGGGAAGAAGATATTCCTAAAACGGCATTCAGAACGAGATACGGTCATTACAAATTTCAGGTGATGCCATTTGGGTTTACCAATGTACCAGCCGTGTTTATGGATCTCATGAACAGGGTGTGCAAACCTTATCTGGACAAATTTATGATTGTGTTCATTGACGATATTCTCATTTACTCCCGTAGCGAAGAGGAGCATAGGGAGCATTTGAGAACTATTTTGGAACTACTCAAGAAAGAGCAACTTTACGCAAAGTTCTCCAAGTGTGATTTTTGGATTCGCACTGTACAGTTTCTTTGACATGTAATCGATCAGCATGGAATTCACGTAGATCCTTCCAAAATTGAAGCAGTCAAGAATTGGCCGACACCTACCACACCTACGGAGGTACGACAATTCTTAGGACTTGTTGGATATTACCGGAGATTCATAGAAGGATTTTCAAAGATTGCCAAATCTTTGACTGAATTAACCCAAAAGAACAAGAAGTACATCTAGGGAAAATATCAGGAGGAAGCATTTCAGCTACTAAAGCAAAATCTTTGGGAAGCTCCAATTCTAGCACTACCTGAAGGGAGTAGTGATTTCGTTGTTTACTGCGACGCGTCACATCAAGGTCTGGGCGCTGTATTAATGCAAAGAGAGAAGGTCATCGCTCATGCATCCCGACAGCTCAAGCCGCATGAGAAGAATTACACAACACATGATCTGTAACTAGGAGCAGTAGTAATTGCTCTTAAGATCTGGAGGCATTACTTATATGGCACAAAGTGTATAGTGTTCACTGATCACAAGAGCCTTCAGCATATTCTTGATTAGAAAGAATTGAACATGAGGCAACGACGGTGGTTAGAGTTGCTAAGTGACTACGATTGTGAAATTCGTTACCATCCTAGAAAAGCAAATGTGGTAGCAGATGCTTTGAGCAGGAAAGAACGAATTAAGCCTCTTCGAGTCAGAGCCTTAGTCATGACCATTGATTTGAATTTACCGTCTCAAATTCTCCAGGCGCAGTCTGAGGCAATAAGAGAAGAGAATATTCAGGCTGAGAATTTACGAGGTATGGACAAGATGTTTGAAAGTCATTCCGATAGAACTCATTGCATAAAGAACAGAAGCTGGGTACCACATTATGGTGATTTGCGAAGCTGAGTCTCACAAGTCAAAGTACTCCATTCACCCGGGTTCTGAAAAGATGTATCAGGACCTTAAAAAGTTTTACTGGTGGCCGAACATGAAGGCTAACGTTGCTGAGTATGTTAGTAAATGTTTGACGTGTTCACGAGTGAAAGGGAAACATCAAAAGCCGTCCGGCTTGTTGATTCAACCAGAGATTCCTGTGTGGAAGTGGGACAAAATAACAATGGATTTTATCACCAAGTTGCCTAAGACGTCAAATGGGTATGACACAATTTGGGTCATCATCGATCGTCTCACGAAATCAGCGCACTTCTTGCCAATCAAGGAGACTGATGAGATGGAAACCCTCACGAGGTTGTATCTGAAGGAGATAGTTTCACTACACGGAGTGCCAATTTCCATCATCTCGGATCGTGATGCTCGTTTCACATCCCGATTTTGGCAATCACTCCAGAAGGCTTTAGGTACTAAATTAGACATGAGTACTGCTTACCACCCTTAGACTGACGGACAAAGCAAAAGAACCATCCAAACATTGGAAGATATGCTCAGGGCGTGCGTGATAGATTTTGGAAAAGGATAGGATAGACACTTGCCTTTGGCAGAATTCTCATATAACAATAGTTACCATGCCAGCATCAAGGCAGCACCGTTCGAAGCACTTTATGGACGAAAGTGCCGATTACCCGTGTGTTGGGCCGAGGTAGGAGAAGCCCAACTCACTGGACCTGAAATCATCCAGGAAATCACTGGTAAGAAAGTACAAATCCGGCAACATTTACAAGCTGCACGAGATAGAAAAAAGAGTTACGCTGACATAAGGCAAAAGCCTATGGACTTTGAAGTTAGAGACAGGGTCATGCTAAAAGTATCACCATGGAAAGGTACGGTTAGGTTCGAAAAAAGGGGAAAATTGAATCCTAGATACATAGGACCATTCAAGATTCTGGAAAGAATCAGTCTAGTAGCCTATAAACTCGAGCTTCCTATAGAGCTCAGTAACATACACCCTACCTTCCACGTTTCCAACCTAAAGAGGTGTTTGTCGGATGAAACCCTTGTCATTCCGAAGAAAGAACTCCAGCTCAACGATAAGCTCAATTTCGTGGAAGAACCCGTGGAGATCATGGATAGGGATGTTAAGCAATTAAAACGAAGCCGAATCTCTATCATTAAGGTTAGATGCAATTCTAAGATAGGACCAGAATTTACTTGGGAACGGGAAGATCAATTCTGTAAGAAGTACCCACACCTATTCTCCAACACCGCAACCAACACCGAGTGAATCTCGAGGACGAGATTCCATTTAAGGAGGGGATACTGTAACCACCGGTAAAAATACGCCTTTATATTAACTAATAATAATTCATTTTCTACGTACAATTTTTTTTTTTTTTTTTTTTTTTTTTACAACTAGATAATATGATGCACTCACAAACTGCTCATTTGCATAGTCAATGCCTTTTGATATACACACTTTTATATGACAATGGAAGTCTCACAACATCACTTCTATGTCTTACTTGAAACTTCCCGGCATAGTCACCCATGCCAGTTGTGCCCTCACACGAGACACTTGATGTCTGGCATATATTATCCCTATACCATTAGCGTCATTTCCAATAGAATGCTTACTATATATATTAGGGTTTTTCCTAAAGCTTTGATTTATAATAATTTTGATATTATGCCATAAACCCTAAAGTACAAACCTTTAAACTTAATGTACAAACTTACAGGGCATAAAACCCTAACTTTAGAGTATTTCCCGGTTTAAACCCTAATTTGAAAACCCTATGATTTTATGTAAATGAAATCACAAACTATAATTAAAAATACACATGAAACTTTTACAAATTACCAAAGTACAAGTCTATCAAGCCAATGTACAAGTCATTGATGCATAGGAGCATACTATTAACATAAAACTCATTATAAACCTTGGTGTATTTATTTTAAAACACATTACACAAATCTTTCAAGCACAAGCCCTAAAAATGTCTTTCTTTTAAGTAAGTACAACAATCTAATGCCAATGTACAAGTATTAATGCACAAACCTAAAACCTATACTTTTATTTATTTACACTTAAACTAAACCAACTAGCATTTATTTAAAACTAACTAGAAACCCTAACTAAGTATCTTACACCTCTACACTCTAGGTACAACACAATAAAGCCTAGGTACAACCCCTTTAAGCATGACGCCCCCTAGTTACCCTTAGTTCAAAATGAGCTAGGTCCCAACCAACTAGTTCTTAACCCATTACTTGTAAATTCCCTAACCACAAATGTTTTCTTCCACCATGTAATTACACATCACTTTGTTACCTTGAAGATTTACCCAAGTCAAAGGTTGTGGGTAAAATTCTTGGCTAGAGTTTTACCACACCACCCCATGTCCCCCTAAAGCCACATGAAGCCTCCATATGTTTTGAAACACTTCAACTTATCCCCCCTTTCACTAGACTAGGTGACTTAGCACCTTAAGGACTTTTGCTTCCCCACTCCTATAAATAGCGACCACCCCCTCCTCATATCTTACCTATCACACGCACCATATAACATTAACCATACTCTCATACATTCTGAAATTTAACCCTAAGTAGTGTAAAGGAAGGATAATCTAGAGCTTAGAAGGTGTGGAACTATCTTGGAGATTATTAGCAGCCATTACCGCGCTTTTCCTGGTTTAAGCAACTCACCACTTGTAAGTGTTCCAACTCTTTTTCTTTAACAATTTTTACACATCTAATATCACTTATTTAGGGTAATAAACTCATAACATGTAAAACTAAAGCTAAAATATGGTTTTTGTATTCTTTCTGTAAAATGAGCACATACATGTTATCCTCTTTGTTTTGTGGTGTTGGCTATGGCAAAAGCTATAAAAATTAACCATTAAGAAGGTTACATAATCAGTAATGAAAACATAAACCTAAGTCTTGAGTCCTCACAAACTTTAAAATATTTTTTCTGCTTTATGGTCTTGTCGCCAAAACAGGCCCAACACCCCTATTTGCACCCTATTTGTCTACATCGGGTTAAAGGTATTAGGGCCAACTAAAGGACCTTTGTAATCACCACCAAGGACACTCTAAAATTCCCCCTAACCTGGTTGAAAGGCCTTTGTGTCACGCCTAAAAACTACCCTACTTTAGGGTCACATGACCTAAAAACCAAAAGCCCATATACATCAGGTCTTCGGGAAAATTTGTGATTTCTAATAAATTTGATCTTGAACTACCCTAGAAACATTGAAAATGAGTTAAATAACATGTCACAAGGTTGCATGCAAAAGTTATAAAGTTTTAAGGTTTGAAAACGAGATTTTCAATTTGTCGAAAACTAGGCTAAATAGCCCTTTTCAATAATTAATATCTCGCTAATTAAAGGATTGTAAAATATGAGAGTTACACCGTTTGAAGGAGCTCGCTACAAGGATTTTAAAAACCCAAGAAGGTCTTTAAAAACCCTTATGGTCTCTTTTATAATCCATCAAAAAGAAGGTGACTCGTAAAGATTTTTATAAATAACTCTTGGGTGTATTTTTCAAAATTTGAGTCTTTTGAGCTATAGGATGTTAGAGAATGACTTAAAATGAGTTAATTAACTATTACGATGTCCCTAGGTTACACCGTAAAAGTTAAAGGGTCAAAAATGATTTTTTCTTAAACCGCGAGGTGGCCAAGTGACCATGTTCACAAGCTTGTTTCTCCCTAACCAAAGATAACTAAAATATGAGACCTATGCCATCTTGAAGAGCTTACAGCAAAGTGTTTAAAGGATCAATTGAGTCGTAAAAATATTGGCTTGCCTCGTGTAAAATTTGTCCTCATTTGGGCTTGTTGTCGCCCAAACCAACACTTTTTGAATAACCCACCTAACCCCCTACTTTGGGAATTTATTGCGACCAAACCGTAAGAGCTTAAGACTTCTAGTTTGAACCATTAGAAAGGCCACCCGACAAACTCTTGAAGAGATCAAGAGCGTAGTAAAAACCTCTTAAGGCATCGCTTATATTTACCCTTACTTTTGTCGATTTAGGCCTAAAACAAGTAAATTTTCTTATAAAACTACAAGGGTAGAAATTGTAATTTTTGGAAAGATAAAGTTTTATTGGGCTGAAAATGTAATTTCTTCAAAGTTAATAATACAAGGGCTGATTTTGTTAATAACCCATAGTTGAGGGTATAAAGTGTCATCTTTGAAAGTGCAAGGGTAAAAACCGTAAATGTTCAAAATTGTAAAATATAACATTTTTGGAAACATATCATATTTAACAATTTGTGTTTCGATAAAACTTATAAACAATCAACCGAACCATAAAATAAGTATGATAAGTATTACTAAATTTTGAAGAGACTTCATGTTTACCCAACTATCGATAAAGCATTATCATCGCATAAACTTGAATTCGAATATTAAAAACATGACATACCAACTCAGGTCGCGAGTCAGAACAGTTTATTCATATTACTTAATTTTTTTTCCATCCAGACTACGGTAACACCGAGATGAGTTCATAGTCCTACTCTTACATATTCTTTTCAAACTTGTGGGGAGATACATGCTACAAAACCCGAACACAAGTATTTTCCTGTATGCTATCCTGATTGATATTGCCTAAGTACCTACTCTTGCCACTAAAAGTCCCTCATATCATGAACCATTAATCACTTGCGAGTGAATGCGAATATAGTGAATAGATCTATTGGCAGTTGACGCCCCATTTGTGTTAGCCGGATAGGTAACCAAATGCACTTTATTTGTGAATACTAGGAAAATGGCAAACTCCTACCAGAGCGCATTGTTTCTCACATCATTACTATGATGTCTGTAACTTACGTCATCATTATGACGCGTTCGTGTTAAGGTTTGCGTGTCATGAGACTTAGGGCAATATATTGTACTCCAATATTACTGATTTTACTACTGTTTTCCTTGTGTTCAACTAATTATTATACAAACACTATGAATTCACTCAACCTTTGTGTTGACTTTTTAGCATGTTTTATCTCAGGAAACTAGAGCACGACTTGGCACGGAGTGGCTATGGACTTTCTTATAAAAAGGGTGTCTATTTTGTTATCATTCACAAGAATAAAACTATGTATTTCAGTATTTCCGTTGGGACCTTTCTTTTGTAAAACTCTGATTTAAATAAATGAATGATAACTATTTTATCTAAAACATCTCTTTTGAGCCGTTTATCTATTATTATGACTGTGATCCATGAAGTAATACCCCAACCTTAATTCCGCTGCGTATATCGAATTTGGGGGTGTTACACATGGATCTAACCCATGACCCATTAACTAGATGCATTGAATCTTCTAGATACATTCTATCTATTTGGATACCCATGGTCCAAAGTGTATGACCCATGACCCATAACCCATTTAGGGGGAGCGTCCTACGGATCCCTCAGTTTACACTGGACGGATCCCTCATGTAAGGGATCCGTGGGATCCGTGCAACAGTTGTGATTTTGTGCCTATAAATAGTGAGCCATTTCTTCATTGTAACTCACCCCTCTTCTTACAAACTCTCTCATATATTCTTTCATTCTTCTAATCTCAGATCTCTTGATCTATATAGTAGTTTTTCTTTCTTTTGTTGTGATTCTCATATAGGTCCTTCTCTAAGGCAAGATCACGAGATACTATAAGTCATCCAAGTAAGGGGTCCTTGATTGATTTGTTCCTCCACAAGATTTATGTAGCAAAGATCTTGTATTTCATATTTCACATAGTTGTTGTGTTATAGTTGTGTTGATTTGGTCCTCCGTGTTAAGGACTCGGTATTTAGCTTTGTACCGGAAAAAGTGTAAGCGACGTTGTGAAGGCTTCTCCGCCAAGTTGAAGGAGTTTGTTGACATAGTGTTTAAACTCTCGAGTACGTGACTCGGGGAGTGGAGTAGGGCAAGGAAGGTGTCCTTGTAGCCGAACCTGTAACCACCGGTAAATTTCCACTTGTATGATATTCTAACTAAAGAATACTTATCCATTTTTCACGTCTAAATTTTTTTTAAACGTTATCAGTTTATCTAATCACAACAACTAACTAATATGACGTAACACACATTCTTAATAAATGTACACTCCAAAACCAGAATGTCTTAAGTTCATTCCTTATACGTCAAGTATAAACGTTTTCAACTTTTATTTACCACTTTAAGTTATTTCGTAAATGTACGATTATTAAACATTCAAACTAAACGTTTTCTATCTATTGGAGTTTTCATGAAACCATAATTTATTATACCTATGATTTTACGAAACTAAATCACAAATACTAAAGTACAACATTTTATACCTAGAGTACAAGTCATTAAAGCACGGAACCTAGCTATACATTAAGTTCCATTACAAGCCCTAATATACAACTCTATGATTTTATGTGTATGATATATTTTTAAAATACTAATGTACAAGTATTTCAAGCACATGTACAAGTCTTTAATGCATAAAAGCTTAATACTTATATAAATCATATTATAAACCTCAATGTACATATCTTAAAGCACGTGATACAAACGTGTAATGCACAAAGCCCTTAAAATGACATTCTTATAAATTACAAGTCTAAGGTACAATTCCCTAATGCTTGTGGTACAAGTACTTAATGCATAAAACCTAAAAACAATATTTTTACTTATTTTAAACTTAACTAAATTAATCTAAACTTTTATAAACTTAACTAAAGGCTTAACCATACATTTTCCATATCACTAACGCCCTAGTAAAACCCTAAATAGACTATGTACAACACATTATAGCCTTGGTACCACCCTTTAAGCAAATCGAACCCCTAGTTAAACTATGGTTCAAAATGAACTAAAACCTAACTGATTTAGTTCCTAAGCTCTACATGTTCACCTTCTAGCCACAAGAGACTCTTTTGGTGCCCAAACTTCCACACAGTCATGTCCCCTTGATATTTTTACCATGGTCAAAAATGTTGGACAAAACCCTTGGCTAATTTTTGTACACCATACACCACCTTCCCCATAACCACATGAACCTTTACAACCTCCAATGGAACACATCACTTTGTTTCCTATACCTTCCACCCTTGTGGCTAGAAAATAGAACAAGTAACACACATGGAGTGTCTCTTTTTAGAACCATTCAAACCAAATGGACATCTTGTGAACACATCACCTTGTCCCTAATTCATTTGCCTATAAATACACACCATCTTACTCCCATTCACTCCACCCCTCACTTGTTATCCTATACCCACACTCAAATATACTCACACTCACTAAAATTCTGAAGTTGTGAGGAAGGAAAGAGCTTGGTTCCACTTTAGAAGTCCCTTGGGTGTTTTTTTTCACGAGTACCAACGATTTGTAAGTCTTTTAAACTCATTCAATTTCGTTATCACATTTAATATCAAGTACATACTGTTAAAAAGGATTTTTCAAGGAAAACGTGGCCTTTTGAATCACCTAAAACGGGTTATCGAGTCAAAAGATACGACCAAAAGAAGTCACCACAAAAGCTGTCAAAAACGTTCTGTGACAGAATGTTTAGGCACGTGAAACGAGGCACTTCTGCTCCGTTTCATCAAAAATTTAAAGCACGAAAGTTGTCCGGAACGACGTTTTCTTCAAAAAATCAGGAGCACAAGTCCTTAAAACGCAAAACGAATGCTAATTTTAATCAAAATCTTAACAGCTGTTATATATATTTTATAAAATCAAGCCAAGCACCTCTCCTAAGCCCAACTTTTAAGCTAGAAGCCGCAACCCTTAAACCCAGCCATTAAGCCCTTTCAACAAGCTCCTAGGATACTAAAAAACGCCCCCATAACCTGGTTAAGAAGCCCTTATATCTCGCTTTAATTCTGCTCTTCTTTTTTGTCTCATGTCACAAAACCACTTATATAATTGATTTTGAGAATTTCGTTATTTTTAGTAAATTTGACCCTGAGCTACTCTAGAAACATTAAAAATAAGTTAAACATCATGTCACAAGGTTTCATGAAAGAGTTATAAAGTTTTAAAGTTTAAAAACGAGATTTTCAATTTGTCGAAAATAGCCTAAGTAGCCCTTTTCAATAATTAATTTCTCGCTAATTAAAGAATTGTAAAATATGAGAGTTACACCATTTTAAAGAGCTCACTGCAAGGATTTTAAAACCCCAAGAACGTCTTTAAAAACCCTGATGGTCTCTTTTATAATGAATCAAAAAGAAGGTGACTCGTAAAGATTTTCACAAATAACCCTTGCGTGCACTTTTCAAAATTTGAGTCTTATGAGCTATAGGATGTTAGAGAATGACTTAAAATGAGTTAATTAACATATTACTATGTCCCTAGGTTACACCATAAATTTTAATGGGTCAAAAATGAACTTTTCTTTAAACGTGACGTGGCCAAGTGACCATGTTCACGGGTTTGTTTCTCCCTAACCAAAGATAACTAAAATATGAGACCTATACCATCTTGAAGAGCTTACAGCAAAGTGTTTAAAGGATCAATTGCGTCGTAAAGATATTGGCTTGCCTCGTGTAAAATTTTTCCTCATTTGGGCTTGTTGTCACCAAAACCAACACTCTTTAAATAAGGCACCTAACCCCCTACTTTGGGAAATTATTGTGACCAAACCATAAGAGCTTAAGACTTATAGTTTGAACCATTAGAAATACCACCTGGCAAACTCTTGAAAGGATTAAGAACGTAGTAAAAACCTCTCGAGGCCTCGCTTATATTTACCCTTGCTTTTGTCGACTTAGGCCTAAAACAAGTAAATTTTTCTTAGAAAACTACAAGGTCTGATTTTGTCAATAACCCATAGTTGAGGGTATAAAGTGTCATTTTTGAAAGTCCAAGGGTAAAAACCGTAAATACTCAAAATTGTAAAATATAACATTTTTGAAACATATTATATTTAACAAGTTGGATTTCGATAAGACTTATAAACGATCAACATAGCCATAAAAATAAGTATGATAAGTATTACTAAATTTTGAAGAGACTTCATGTTCACCCAACCATCGATAAAGCATTATCATCACATATACTCAAATTCGAATACTAAAAACATGACATACCAACTCAAGTCGCGAGTCGGAGCAGTTTATTCACATTACTTAATTTGTTTTCCATCCAGACGCCCCATTTTCAATTATTTTATACTATTTTTGGGGGAGATACATGCTCAACTATTTTCATTTACTTTCACAAGTACTTTATACTTTTAAATATTACTGTGAGTTTCATAGCCCCATTTCAATTGTTTTATACTATTTTTGGGGGAGATACATGCTTAACTATTTTTATTTACTTTCACAAGTACTCTATACTTTTACATATTACTGTGAGTTTCATAACCCCATTTTCAATTGCTTTATACTATTTTTGGGGGACATACATGCTCAATTACCTATTTTTACTTTCACAAACACTAAAAACTTTTACATATTACTGTGAGTTCATGGCCCCTACCTTTACTTGCTTTTAAACTGTTTTGGGGGAGATACATGCTTAACTACTCGTTTTTACTTTCACAAGTACTCTAAAGCTTTTACATACTACTATGAGTTCATAATCACACTTTATACGTTTTGCTACAAACCTGAACACAAGTACTATCTGTATGCGATCCTGATTGTTATTTCCTAAGTTATACACTATTGCCACTAAAAGTCCCTCTATCATGAGCCATTAATCACTTGCGAGTGAAAGCGAATATAGTGAATAGATCTATTGGCAGTTAACGCCCCACTTGTGTTGCTGGATAAGTAGCCAAGTGCACTTTATTTGAGAACCCCATAGGAAGTTGGCAAACTCCTACCCGAGGGCCTTGTTACTTACATCATCTCTATGATGTCAGTAACTTACATCATTAGTTCATTACTATGATGTTGTACTGTTAAGGTTTGTGTATCATGAGGCTTAGAGCAATAATACGGTACTGCAATGATATTAATGTTGTAGTACAACAACATGACCCAACCTTGAAACTTGTGTTCAACTGATTACTAAACAAACGAACTATGGGTGTATAACAACATAACCCACTACTTATTTCATCGATATTTTTATTTATTACAATAATCGCTCATACTCGAAACTATTGAACTCAACTGTTTTATCTATAAACTCTATGAACTCACCAACCTTTGTGTTGACACTTTTAGCATGTTTATCTCAGGTCCATAATGAATGAGGATGGCACGGAAGGGCACGGATACTCAAGAAGGCTATAATATATTTTATCATTCGAAAACTTATTTTATAAACTACGAAACTACTGGGACCTCATTTTGTAAACTCTGATATTTATATAAATCGAATGATAAATCTTTTAAAACGACTCAATTTGGGTTCGTTTTCTATTGATATAACTGTTGTGCCATGAAGTAACACCCAGCTTGAATTCCGCTGCGTATCATGAAATTGGGGGTGTTACAGAACCACTATAAATCGGTTGTGTCATTTCTATCCTTTACTTTACTTGCTTTCTTTACTTGCATTACTTATAGATCTATACTTTCTATCCATCCATATGATTTCACATAACATCGAATCAAAAGTTTTTGAAACTAAATTTAAAACCGGCAAAACTATTCTACCCCCCTTCTAGTTTTCCACAAATTTTATCATCAAATACTAAAACAAAATAAAAAAACAAATGCATAATTATATATACTGCAACTCAATCATAAAATCTAAAATCAACAAAAATTTCTATGGACATCGCTTATTAAAATAGTCATGATAATCATACATTAATTAATCACAAGTTCACATCAACCAAATGCTAACACATCTTCATCGTTACGGAGTCACCACAACCTAATACCAAACTTATCAGAGAATCTTTAACATTTCACGTGAATAAGAAAATCTACTTTTATAAAAATCAAATAAAAGATCTAAAAAAATATAATCACACACAACCCAAATCAAATCATGTCTTCAATAGAGATGGTGTACAAATTGGTGCCACGAGATCCTTTAAGAAGATTAACACCATATAATTCTCTAACGAAACATGTGTGTTTTCTGAAGGCTACTTCGAGATCAGAATCACAAAATTGACCAACAGAGAACAGATTGTGGCCAAGTCCTTCCACATAGTATACCCGGGAGATAACACTGTCACCAAAAACATAATCTCCATAACCAATAATTGCCCCAAATTGATCGTTCCCAAATCTAACAGTCCTGATAAACTTATTCACAAAGTTCTTGAGCCGTGAGCGATCCCAGTCATATGTTTTGAGCAGCATGAATCCAAATACCAAAGGACAATTTGTATGACCTGTATTTGAAAATAGACGAGAATGGATAACACGAAACAGTGGATCCCCACATGAATATGGGATCCGATTGGTTAGTATGAACAATCTGTAGACCTACAAAATTCCTAGATGCCATGATATTCTTAGTGGGGGCTGCACTAATAGAAGTAGTGCACCTAGTCACAGTGTGTTGTGATCTTAAAGGAATAATTCTACCAGTGGGCCTCCATTTCTTAACGGGTACTGATCTAGGAAATGAGGGACAAAGTTCACTAATTTTGAATTTATGACTTGTAGGCTTCCACTGAAAACCCACATTAATAAACTTTTTCCCTGTAGGTTTCCATGATTGCTTAACCTGTTTCACTCTCCAAACTTTATCTAGTGGGGTATTATTAGAAGGCCTCAAATATGACACAACACATTCATCATGATTACCATAAATTAAACAGTTATTACGAGTTTTGCAGACAGCAGTAGAATTCGAATTAATTACAGTACGCTTATAGCTAATACTAGAATCAACATGATTCAAATTGTTCAACTTAAACTTATTATTCCTATGGTGGTCTTCTACTTTCTTCACTTGATCACTTTTAGCTTGCGAGGTCCTATCTTGATTTGTATTGCCTTTAGGCTTTGACCCGCTAGCTTTAGTTTCATTGCTTACTCCTGTAGAAGTAACGACGGGAATATTAGTTTGTTTCACTGCTTTTTGCATTTCTGGCCTAGAAGTGCTAGGTTCTGAGGCTTTCGGAGGTACATCAAAGGTAACATGCTTGATCTTAGGCATGAAAGAGGGTGCAACAAGTCTATCTCGCTTATTATTACTTTTAGGATAAGTGCCTATGACATATTCTAACATTTCTTGAGATTGTTCGGTGTAAATGCAAGCATCGGCAAAATCACTATCCAGAGGCTTCTCTATTCTAGCATCTTCAACGATCTCACGAACAATATCTCGGCTACCTTAAGGCGTGTGAGATAAGCTTGACACACAATCCTATTGTTCCTAAGATGAGGGGGAATATACTTCACATCAATTGTATACTTTTTACAAGCAGAAACCTTTGGTACAATCTTATCACAACTAGTGATTGGCATTTTTCCTTTTACCTGAGTCTTTAGATTCTCAATTTTTTCAAGCAAAGAAGTTATATTTTCGTTGTTCTTGTCACGAGTGACCTTAATAGATTCATATAACTCTTTGAAATGCAACTTAACTTTAGCATTTTCAGCTTGAAAACAATCATTTTCATGCTGTAATTCATTGATGATGTTTTGAAGTTGGAAATTCTGAGAATCTAAAGGAGGTGGTATATGAGAGCCAACCACTTCACTCCTATTTCCTTCAATTGAGAAATATGAGCTTTCAATTTTCGGATCATGTTACATCGAGCTTGAATCCGTTTATCTCGTGTGCTTATTTCAAAATATGCATCAAATTCAGGAGTATCCAAAGATGTCTTGGCATTTGAGGTTTTGATCCTTTCTTCTAGATATTGATATTTTAATTGCAAATCAAGATGATCAACCTCTAATTTAGAAAAAAAATTCCTGACCATGTTATCATGATCATCTTTTTGGATTTTCTTTAGCAATTTTAAATTCTCGACTTCAAGCTCATTGACACGACCTTAGGAAACTTTAAATGCAATTAACAAACCATGAAATTGAGAAGCAGTTATGGCATAGTTTGTGACAGTATAAAACACATCCCGGGCAATACATTTGGCAATCAAATTCTCATTAAGGATGTGAATATTATTTCTCTCAATCTCATAGCTTTTAAGCTCATTTGCATTATTTATGGCCTCGTATTTCATTTCATTAAACATATTTTTCATTTCTTTAACTTCAGTATCTAGGGCCTTTTGAATACCCTCAAAATGTTCTTTCACTTGTTTAAAGAATGGAATAGCTTCAGTAAGATAACATTCTTTTGTTTGCTCAAAACCTCTTCCTCCTTTAGTAATGCTTGTTAGTGTAATTCTCTTCTTACATTTTTTTATCGAAATCAGCGAATAGTTGGTAAATTACATATATGATAATTAAGGTTTTACACTGTGTAGGAAGAGTTCTAGGCACTAAATGCATCGGTGTATTAGGAGGATACACCGTAGCCATATGTAATGTCCTAAGGGGGGATTGTTTTCAACAAGTTCTTCGGGCCTTTTTCTTATCCATATCTAACTTCCAAAACACTTGTTCAGGGGCTAATTGAGTTTGAGGTTTGAAAGAGGCTAAGAAGTTTTCCTTAGGATAGTTGGGAGTTTTGAAATTAAGTCCTCTCTTCACATTTTCAGGGTCACTCATTTTCTTATCCATTTTCTCTCTAGAGGTATTATCAAACTCTATATCCTCTTCTGTTATTTGTATACAAGTTGGCTTTTGTTTTGGCTTAAGAATCTCACTACCATCATAAATCACTTCTTGAGTCTTTTTGACTTTCTTAAGATACACAGGATTTGGGTCTTCTACAAGTTTTTCACTATGTTCATCACTAAATACTCTGTGATTTGTAATCATGTGAGCAGTCTGTATTGTGTTGCCTTGTACGTACAGTTTGTTTTCAAGTTTATTCTTTAAAGTTTTAAGATTGGAAAAGTCAGTTAGGAGTTTAGATTACTTTTCTTTAAATTCCTGTTTAAGCGTTTTTACATTTTTGTGTATTTTTTGTTTTTGCTTAACAGTTTGTTTAAGTTTCTCTTGTAAGGAATTTAACTCTTGTTTCAACGTTTCTTCCCTTAAATTATATTTACTGACTAGTGTACGCATATGACTATCCAATTCCTGCTCACGTGTAGTTAGCTCAAATTATAGAACGTTGTTCATAGATGGCAACTTGATCCTTATATATATTTAGCTTAGTGGTCAGGGAGTCATCAGGCATATATTCAGTGTACTCATTAAACTAATATTCATCATTAATTTAAGAAGATGCACCACTTGGTACAACGAGACTTTCATCGTGTTTCACATATTGCTCATATGGGATAATATTGCTATTTCACACATTTACAATATCTGACTCAACAACTTCTATCAGTTGTACTTTGTTGGGAATCTTTTGCTCATCAACCACATCATATAGTTTTAGTACCTCTGATATGACTAAAACATTGGAGGGACCAGCTTGTTGAGGTGATGAGACCATTGGATAAATATTTGCCATGAATATGGTCTGGGTCGTAGGTTCATCATCAACATCAGAGTCGAAGGCATCACAGTCGACAACCTAGAAGATGTTGGAATCATTATGTGCCAAATCATACACTGGTTGTTCATCCACGTCAGCATCAAACATTTTGGCACTCCCTTCAGTAAGAAACAACAATTCATCCTCATCCAACACTGCTCCACTTTCTTGTGCCTGCATCAACAAAATCTTATCCCTGAAGTACTCAGCATTTTGTGGACGCTTCGATTGGGTGCAGTTACTTGTAATGTGTCCTACACCACCACAATTGTAACACTTGATCTGTTTGCCTTGACCTTGAACCACTATCCCTCATCTGTTTTGAGCCCCCACATAACCAGCTACAATATTTTCTCATGCAACATTCCTATGGTTCACATTTTGTCGACCTTGCACATGTTGTACCACAACCCTTCCATCCTCCACTGTAGCTTGATTCTGTGGATTAGATGAAGTTCTAAGTTGGTTGTTAGTTTGAGGAAGTGAGGTTGTGAATTGTTGAACCAATAGTGCAACTTGGTTTGAAAGGTTTTTAATCATCCTATCAGCTGGAGTATATCCTGAGTCTGGTTGAATGAACTGGTTCTAAGCAGATGAGGTATATTGATAACCTTGAGCATGAGATGATTGAGTGAGAGGCTGAACGTTTGAAACCAATTCAAGTGAATCATTTTTTGTAGTTGTTGTTGTTGGATTGAGTTTTTCCATGATCAGATGGTCATGTGCAGCATGCTTCTCATTTTGAAGTAAATAAGCATACAAATGCTCAAAGTTTGTATTTCTCAATCCTTTGTTCAGCTTCACTGTGGTAACAAACCTGTTCCACTCAGGTGTCATGTTGTTTACGAACTTGGAATTGAGTTAAATGTTTGGCATAGTCATCTTGATATTCCTCATATCATTCAAAAGTTTGTGAAACCTCACATGGTATTCTGTAATACTCTCCCCCGAGTTCATCTTGAAGTTCTCAAACTCATCGTACAGTTGTGATTCACGATCTTCTTTGGTCAGTTCTGATCTAGCAAGAATCATTTTGACATTGTCCCAAACTGCTTTGGCTTGGGTGTTGTGATTGATCAGCTTGTAGATATCCTTGGGTAGACCTTGAAGGATGATGTTGGAAGCTCTGATGTCAGCATCATATCTTTTCTTCTCCGTCTCATTGAGATCATTGCAAGTCCTTGGTTTATCCATCCCTAGAGTGACACGTCCATCTTCACTAGTTGCTAGTTCATCTCTGGGGTGGTGCCCATCTGGTACGGTCCTTCATCAATTGACTGAATGATGTTAAGACCATTCTCTTTGCCCAAGCAATACAGTTGGATTCTCTGAGCCCAAGAGTCATAATCTGTTCTATCCAGCATAGGAGGGCGGGTATCGGACCCAGCAACTTGAACATCGTCGGAAACAGTAGACATGATGTCCAAATACACGGGATTTTACAACTCTTTGATTTAAACCGAGAAATCAAATCTTTCGCTGGATTTTACAAAATCAAGAGGAAACCGTAAAACCCAAACCGCAAGTATCAAATAGCAGGTCTTCAAAACGCAGAGTCTCAAATCTCAAAGGCTTCAAACCGCAACAGTGTCAAATCGCAACACTCAAGTCTCAAAAGCTTCAAACCACAAGAAAGACAAATCGCAAGAGTCAAGTCTCAAAGGCTTCAAACCGCAAGATTGACAAATCGCAAGTGACAAATCTCTATGGCTTCAAATCGCAAGACAGACAAGTTGCAATACTCAAATCTCAAAGTCTTCAAACCGCAACAAGAGACAAATCGCAAGTCTTCAAATCTCAGCTTGATCAAGATGTCAAACTGCAAGAACTCAACTCGCAACCAAAGGCAAATCGCAGGGACAAATCGCAAAGAAAACAAACCGCAAGTCACTTTCAAAAGGTACACATGTCACTATCGTCATGTTTTGTCTTTTGGCTGAAGTTCAAACCGCAAGTATTGTCCTTATCTTCAACTCGCAACAATAAAATATTAAACTAATCAAACGGCAACTGCAAAACGTCAAACCGCAAGTAGAAATCTGTCAAATCTCAACCAAGAACTAACAAATCGCAACTAAGAACCATCAACTCGCAACCTTGAAATTCTCAAAATGCAACTAGGAACCAAGAGTACAACTCACGTATACAATAAAAAATAACCACAAACGAGTTAAAACAAGCTTCCCAAACACAAAACTAAGCTAATATGATAAACCTAAACACGAAAATTGATAAGGATTTAAAATGTACACTTTTGAGGGGTCATTTAAGCCCTTAATCAACCACTTTTATATCTGTTACTGCTTAATTTCGTTCCTTTTCACTTTTTAGGTCTCTTGAAGGCAAATTGCTGGAATGACACTTATTCGAACGAAAAGGCGCGAATATATGAAGAAAATGGCCAAAGTCAAGAATCAAGACACTCAAGCTGCTGGAACAGAAGGTGACGGCGTCACAGCCAAATGGTGACGCCATCGCAACACACTTTGTGACGACTCAGTAGCCAAATTGCTAGTTTGCACTTGACAGCATCAGGTTTTAAAGAGTAGGGCGTCACAACTCAGACGGCCTAGATTTGGATCCCGACGGCGTCAGAAGATGAAGCCGACGGCGTCACAACCATAAGGTGACGCCGTCACAAAGTTGACGTGGCCAAGACGAAAACCTAATGGCGGCGATCTGACGGCGTCACAAATAAAGAGTTACGCCGTCGCATGTTGTAACTCTATATATAGAATTCGAATTTTCATACTTTTGGAGAGGTAGTTTTGTGGAGTAAAACCTAAACCGAACTTTGGCTGTCTTGGGCAGTATCTTAGGGTTCCATACCCTATTTTTCAACAAGATAAGTGAATTACTTCATTAATTGAATTATGTCTTCAATTGTTTGTGTGTATGCTTGCATGTTTTCCATGTCCGGCTAATTTACTTGTGTGTTTGCTTAGATCTATGAAACCTAGGTATTGAATATTGATTGGTTGTCTCTTATATTAATTGTGATTGACCTAGTATTGCGATAGGTCATTCGTTGTGTTTTTAATGCTTGAGTAATCTTTGTGAACATTAGTTTATAATCACCTAGAGTTATTGTAGGCTAAACATCCAAAGGTAACCTTAGAGTTAGTTTATGAATCCTAGAGATTTCGTAGGCAATAACCTTAAGGTAGTCTCAAAGAGTTAGGGAAAAACGCATACCCTACGACCTTAGGAGACACAACGCGTTAAGAATAAGGACGTGACAATTCAACCATCAATAGGAGATAACTAGAGAGTAATAGCATCTACGTAAACACATCCTTAAATCATCATAAGAGAACACAACAATAGACATAGACTACACTCACCTTAGCTTAGTTAATTAGATAAGTAGAGTAATCGGTAGAAATACCACCCCCCAAATCCAATACCCCGAGATTCGTACCTTTCAATTTTCTAAAAAATATAAAAAAGAATAAAAAAATAATCTTCCTCAACCCCAACCTTAGCGTAGTAATTTCTCACTAGCATTCCTATTCCCCTAGAGAACGATATCAATTCCCGAGGCTTACCCTAATACTACACTACAACGATTAGGTTCACTGCCTAGGGTGTTGAAAAACTTGCTCGACGAAAAGGAAGTTCCTTTGACCCCGAACGCGCGTTGTCCGCATATCAAAAATATAAACAACTAACAAATTTAACCACTAAATAAGCTCAAACTAATGTATTTCTTGACCCTATATTCGAACTACATATACTATACCAAAACCAATCGTAAATCCGAGCACACACGAAGTAGATGATCAAACCATGGCTCTTGATACCAATTGTAAAAGATTGGTTATCATAAACCCACTAAAACACAAGTATATGGATCAACTAGTCAAGAGTTTAGAAAGAGAAAGTTTAGAGGTTGGGAACTTGTAGAGAGAGAAAGTGAAAGTATATTATGAAGCTCCAACCCTCTACCTTGGAGGGTAGAGGGTATTTATAGTGTCTTACATAATACGCCCTCTGTCGGGCTGTGGATCAGGTATACAATGGGTAAAGACCCGTCCGTCCTCCATGATGTTACTTAACTAACTACTTACTAATAACTAAACGTCTAAGACTACGAACTATCTAATGCTACCAAATACTCGGGGTGACCGGGTCTTTTACTTCTGGATTTACTAAATACTAACAGATTGATACCACTGTTAGGTCACCATAATATGTGTAACACAAGCATAACAATGATAGAATGATAAGAGATAAAAGTTGCTTGGTCGGATTATGTTCACAAAGATGAATAACAAAGGTTTAGTAGCAAAGTGAAATAACCAACAATAATAAGAGTAGTTTACATGTCTATTTATAGGAAAGGGTGTTAGGGCAACACACCTAGACCCTTCCTTGGTTCGTTGGACCTTACACATAGGCCCATGGGCTTACTTCATAAACCTAGTGATAAATACTAACATATAAGCCTAATTACTTAGTAACCTATTATATAGTTAATGACCGACACTTTATAGTAGTTACACGTAATCCCAACAATATCTTTGCATTCCTTATATGCTTAAGTCTTGTTTGTTTTATCTTTGATAGCGTTTACAAAGATCACCATTATGTCGACAATCGCTTGCAAACGACGCCTATCCTCATCAACTTACTTCATTACTTAGCTTTGATTTCGACGATGGTATGTGGAAGAGAAAAATTCATAAGAATTATGTGTGTGATTAATTTGAGATATAGAGTATATGATATGAGGAATTGTTGTGGTGATGGTTTATGTGATGATAAATTGAAATTATAGGAATTAATTTCTAAAAAAACATAAACAAAATAACGGTAATATAAACGGTAACTTTTTGAATTATGGCATTGGAAATGTTAGGGACCAACTGTGTTATAGGGTGTTTGGACATGACAGGGCGAAAAGAAGAATATACCAATCGTCAAGGTTGTAAAAATCGCTAGGCGCTAGTGAGGCGGTTAGGTAGGGCCTAGCGATTAATCGGTTAGGCGGGGATTAATCGGATTAGAATTTTTATGCGCAAAATTGTAATTTTAGATATTTTATTATATTATATGTATGAGATAAGCATAGTGCATCAAAGTTCAAATATTTCAAGTGTTCAAATATAAACATAATACATAATTATTTAATGTTCAAAGTCAAACATAAATATTACTCGGTTTGTTGACCATTTTTAAGCGAGCTTTGACCAATTTTGTTCGATTAATAGGTTTGTTGACCGATTTTTAAATGGTTTTGTCGACTTTTAAGCCATTTTATTGACCCATTTTAAAGCGATTTTGTCTGATTAGACCGATTTTGTTCGATTTTGTCCGATTAATCGGTTTGTTGACCGTTTTTTAAGCGATCTTTGACCAAACCGATTAAATAGGCCGATTATGATAAATCAAGGCGCTTACTGAGCGATCAGCGATTATGCGTAAGCGATCAGCGATTATGCGAGGATTAATCGGCCGCCTGGGCCGATTTTTACAACAGAGCCAATCGTGTGTAAGTGACGTGTGAGACTTAACGAGAAAAAATAACGATAGTTATGGTTTTTGACTGTGAGGGAGTGAAAAACGCTATGTTGGGCTTAGCATAATAGACCGCGGATAGAACCAAATCGACCAGACCAAACCGACCGGACCAAATTAGACCGACCAGATCAGGATCAAACGAATTTCGGTATGGTACTCGGTCCACTCTTTTTCTCCTATTCGGTCCTCAGTCCGGTCCGACCAAGTTCAATCATACGCAAAAACCGTGCTTTGTTGGACTTGACCGGACCGACCCGGACCTGGACTCCACATTTCGGTCCAGTCCTTGGTCCGTTGTTTTGTGCTAAATCGTTTTTCAGTCAGGTCCGTTGTTTTGGATCAAATTCGCAACTCGCCATAACCTTGAGGACCAACAGTGTAATTTACTCTTTTGAAATTTTGCAAAGAGTCCACGAACTTTATGAGTATTTTGGGTTTTATGACAAAATAATCTATACTACATTATAAAGCATTTGAGACATTCCTAAAAAGGAAGACTAATATTCAACACTTGCTAATAATGACAAATTTTAATAAATACATCTATAATAACATTTGTTGCAACACTTTAAAGCATTTTTATTAGACATGTTTAAAAAAAAATAATAAAAAAATACAAAGTAATTTAATATAAGAAAAAAAAAACGTTCGTAACAATAAATACCTAATAAATGTTATTTTTAAAATACCCCTAATATGAAAAATACTTGTTATTATACATATTGTACAAACTAATAAAACACACAAATCTTCATGCAATTTATATGTAAACAAGTTGATGGTTTTAAAAAACGGACCGGGCCAATGGGTTCAACCGGGAACCGGAGTAACCTCCGGTTCGGCTAGCCCATAAAAGTCCTCCGAAAACGATATTGTTAAATCAATAGAGTTTAAAAATGCATACTAAAATACAATGTTCAAAAAATATTATTAAATCGCAAGAGTGCCTCGAGAATCAACATATGCACCTTTTGGAATTTTTTTTAATAAAACTTACCGTAAAAACTAAAAACTTTGTTTTATAAAATTCGGACGATTTTTTCAAAGCAAATGATGCAAATGTGTAAAGTCCTAATTATATGATTATACACATTTACACATATTTATCTATATCTATACTATTTATAATAGAGTAATGAATTTCTCTCCTCATGGTCTTAAAATTAAGACTTACAAAATACAAAGCCTATTATACAATACACAATGCACTATTAATGATCTTTCTTATCAATGTTAATTTTAAGACTTACAAGTTTTAAAGCTTAATGTACAAAATACAAAGTAATATTAATGTTGTCAACATATTTAACATAGTCAATTAATTAACTGGTCAATAAATACAATTAATTCAGTTATTAAAACACCCCTTACACAATAAATATAAATTATCAAACATATTGTACAACCAACTTAAACACAATTCCTGCATTAAATGTCACTAATACAAATAATAAAGCACATTATACAAATATTTAAGCCCGAACAGGCAACGGGCCAAATGAGCCCGAGCCCGAACGGGTACGGTCCAAACGGGGTTGAGCCGAACGGGCACGGGCCAAACGGGGTCGAGCTCAAACGGGCACGGGCCAAATGGGCTCGAGCCCGAATGGGCACGGGTTAAACAAAATTCTTGATATCCGTAAATTTATTGTAAAAAAAACATAATAAACTAAAATATATGATTTACCGGAAACTTTTGGTACCCTGCTAGTACTACGTAAGTGGTTGGTGAAAAATAACTAAAAATACTAGTATTTTTATTTAAGATTTTCTTTTCTTTGACAAGGAATAAAAAAATTGCATGGTAAAGATCCGATTCCGTCCCGTCGTGGAATTCGGGTCCGAATATGAGACAACCGAACACAAAATTCTTTCCGTCTTTATTATTTTTCTTTTTCTCTCTTTCTTCACACCCCCAAAACAAAATCATTCCCCTAAATTAACTTACACACACAAAATCCACCAAACAAACAAACAAACACTTAATTAATTAAGGCAACTCCTAATTAATATATATACACGCACTTCCTTAATTCATTAATCTCACACGGTTTAATTCTATTCTATCTTTTTATATATATTATTATTATTTATTATATGATCGATGTGAAATTAGGGTTTAATTATTGATTGAACTAGATGCAAGTTGTTTTGGATCTAGGGCTATCAAATCTGGTAGTCCTGGTACTTGTCTTTGTTATTTTGCCGTTGATCGGCTTTATTGTTCGGCGAAAGTGGCGTCACGCGCTTCAAAGAAGTGAGGAGGTTAAGCGGTTGTTGGCTTTGGAGAGAGAGGAAGCTGATAGGGCTGAATTTGAGAGTTTTTACGGTTCCAGGAGTGCGGTTTCTGTTTCCGAGTCGGATTTGGGGTGGAGGAGTGCGGTTTCTGTTTCGGAGCCGGTGAGGAGTGAGGTTAGGGTTGCGGATGCTGATACGGTTAGGGTACGAGTTTCGGATGAGGTTGTGGTGAAGGGAGTGGTGAAAGGAGTGTATCAGTGCGCGGTTTGTTTTTCGCCTACGAATACGCGCTGTGCCAGGTGTAAATCTGTGAGATACTGGTATGTGGAAGTTTCCCAACATTAGAATGTAGATTTTGATGATATTTGTACTTGATATGAATTTGTGTTTCTGTTATTGTCTAGACCGTAGAGATTGACACAGATTAATTGTTAGGAAAAGTATACCTATCGGGAGGCCCGGGTTCAAACCTAGCTAGGTAAACATCTTAGGATGGGGGAAACAACCACGGGAATACCGATACACGTACATCAGAGCAAGAAAGGCTCGACTTTAGGCTAGCGTGAACAGGGGATCCCTCTCCGAAGGAAACATGCAGCTGTAATTCTAGTTATCCATTTAGAGGGATCGGATTAGATGTAAAAAGTAATAGCAAGTTACAAGTTATTGCTCCTGGTGGTGTTTGTACATATACAGTAGAACAGAACAATTGGCAATAATAGTATCAGTTGTTAATACACTAATAAATCTTTATATGTTTTTAGGAGATCGTACCAAGTAAGGGCGATACGATGTTAGTACGTTATTGATGTGTGCTTGTGTATGATACTAATAATTAAGGCCTAACATACTCATACATACAAATATATCCCTTGTTGTGTCAAATGGACGAATTTAATGACCAAATGGCTATTGTGCACTTCAAATGGTGCTGAAGTGCTTAGTCTTGCTTGGTTGGTTTTGAAAGTTTTATCAGAGAAAAGGTTATGAGCGGGCTGTGTACATAGTTTGCTATTGTTTGATTTAATTCCAGTAGTACAAGATGGCGGTGGGTTATGTCAGCCTGCTTACACGCTTTTATTAGATTAACGCGAATAAACTGTTAGAGAAGTAGGTATAGAGTTGACGCGAATGAAACTTTGCAGTGGATGTATACCATTCTCAGTTTTATAAAGAAACAAAATGACTATAGTCTTCTTTTTTTTTTCTTTTTTTTAACTAAAAGGTTATTTTGTGTGATAACATGGCTGTCCTAATATAGGCTCCTGTCTTCACGTTTTAACCAATAGGATCACCAAAATTGTATGTTTCGTGATACTGTCTATACGTTCTATTTGATTCCCGAAGCAAATGATATGAAATTAATGAGTCAGAATCTTGTCTAAATTGCCTCGGCATTGCTTTCATATTAGTGAATGAGTTGTACAATACAATTCATCAAGGCTAATTAAATATGTGTTTGTTTGGTTTTTTTGCCCTAGATTTTTTTATTTAAATTTTTGTGTCCATTTACCCTTATCTCGGGTTAATTTAGAATCTACAAGCTTTGAAACAAATTTAATAACTTCTAAGTAATTCTGATCAGCTAAAGCAAAAAAAAAAATAAAATAAAATAATAATAATAAAAAAAATTGTTTATTATCATTTTAAAATAACGAAAGCTTACCAGATACAGATGATGACAAACAAGGACTTTAATGTTCAATGTTTGACTTGAACCAACATATTCTGCCTTGGGGAGGATATGTGACCATTTTGAGCCCATGAGCATATTGTATGGTGATTTACTTATTCAGTGTAAATATATGCGTTTTAATGATATCTGTGTGTTTATCTATATCTATATCTATCTATATCTATATCTATACTACTTTATAATGCATTTAGGCCTTCTAAAATTAAAAGGCTTAAAAATTCAGACTTTTTTACTTGCTTATTATGGAAAGAGTTTTTCTAACCAAAAATTAAGATAAGGAGCTCCAATCATGAGATGACATGTGTCACTTCTTAACAAACTCCAAGCCTAACTTCTAACAAACTCCAAACCTAACTCCTAACCACTAAAAATTAAGATAAAGAGCTCCAATTATCTATACTACTTTATAAAGCATTTAGGCCTTCTAAAATTAGAAGGCTTAAAAATCCAGACTTTTTTACTTGCTTATTATGGAAAGAGTTTTTCTAACCAAAAATTAAGATAAGGAGCTCCAATCATGAGATGACATGTGTCACTTCTTAACAAACTCCAAGCCTAACTTCTAACAAACTCCAAACCTAACTCCTAACCACTAAAAATTAAGATAAAGAGCTCCAATTATAAAATGACATGTGTCATTTCTCAACTAAAAATTCATCTTTATTTTTAAATTAAAATATCTTTTTATCTACTTATTTTTTTTATAATCTAATTTCACCATATTTTCTAAAATTTTATGCTCTTTAATTCAACATCCATTTTGATATATATTTATGAGTTTTTAGTTTTTATATTTTTAATGTGTTTATTTTATTTTAATTCAAATTTTTACAACTTTAACCTTTATTTCATTTATTTCAATCAATATAATCTTGATTCGTCAAAATCATATACTTTTGGGGTAGTGTTTGACACGTAAGAGATTGCGAGGGTATTTCTATATGCGAGAATAATGATGTCGCGGGAAAGCTACGGGAAAGTTACGGGTAACCAAACAAACACTTACAACTAACACATATACATTCGAAGTGTTGTGAAACGAATTCACTAAACGGGTAAGCAAACACATATAACTATACTTATCGCCGCCGCTGTGCGCGGGTACCCGGCTAGTACTTTACAGTTCATGTGATGCAAAAACCTTCGGACGTCAAACAAAGCTTACGAAATCTGTGATTCTTTAGTCATGATTTAGACTAGAGAGAAGAGATTCTGATATTCATATAATTCATGATTTAACATCTATTCTAAACAGTAAACTAAATTAAATATTCACCCAGTAAAGATGTGGTTACCATTTTTTTGAAGTAGTGTAGTGTTCCCTTTGTTTTTCTTTTTTTTTTAACATTCTGCATGCTTATTCACTTCACTACTGAATTGCAGCTCCGGAAGATGTCAAATCGTTCACTGGAGACAAGGTCACAAGGAAGAATGCCGACCTTATGTGGCGGTGCAACATGTCAAGGATGAGCCAGACGGGGCTTTTAAGCAAGGGGACGGAAAAGATTCCAATGACAGCTTACTAACTGAAAATCTGCGTGATGGTTTGCCTTGCAAGGATGATGCTTATGTCCAACCACATGGGCATCAACCTGAAATTGTTTCAGTTTTCCAATCGACTGCTGAATCATCGTCCGAGGAATATTCTACTTTTTCTACCCGAAGCAGATCCTCCACCGAAACCTCATCTAGCAGTTCAGGTGATTCTGAAATTGTGGACGTAGCCTCTGAAAACTTTGTCAGTCCTGCAAGGAAATCTTCAAGTTCAGAGAAGATCACTCATAAGAAATTTGAACTTAACGATGAAGATGTTATCCCCAGGCTTTCAAGTGCATCTTCTCACGCTGACGATACTGTCTCTTTATTCTCTAAGCCCTTTCTGACATCTGAAGACTTGGTCATTCCTGCAAGGAAATCTACAAGTTCAGTGAAGATAAATCAGAGCAAATTTATACTTGGCGATGAAGATGTTAAGACCAGGTTTTCAAGTGCATCTTCTCACGCTGATGATGGCTCTAACGGCTCCTCATCTCCTAAGCCCTCTATGACCCCCGAAAACTTGGTTAGTCCTACATGGAAATCTACAAGTTCAGAGAAGATTAATCAGAACAAAACTAAGCTCAGCGATGAGGATGTTAACCCCAGGTTTTCAAGTGCATCTTCTCGTGCTGTTGATAGCTCTAAAGAGTCTGTATTTTCTGAACCTTCTTCGACATCTTCTGATTTTTGGAACAGGACGTTGTATTCCAAGAAATCCACCATTGAGGAGCTTGATGAGTTCGAACCATCTATTTCCAATGAGGCTACTACTGAGAGCGCAGCTATATTGGATAACTTTGGCTCTAATAAGAAGGCAAATGATGAAATCTCTTCGTCAAAAGAGATGTTAATAGAGGGTCTTAAGTCCAGGAAGTCACGAAGATATGCTACATCAGAGACGTTAGTACGCAGGGTCGTAGGTGCTGACAGTGAATCTCACCAAAAATCCATGTTCAAGGAAACTAAAATTACTCCATCTGGTGCTGGAGAACCCTCGATAAATAAAGATTCTAAAGCAGTTGGTGTCATGCCTTCTGCAATTCCCGAGAGGTCAAATCATGTGGTCAACAAGAGCACCGCATCACCTCTATCTAAATCCACGAGCAGACTTGCATCGCAGTATACAAAGCCTGTAACGGTTCATGAGGAAAAGAATACGGTTGCTACATTTTCAAGCAAGCTGACAGAAAATTCTAAAAGTGCTAGAAAGGAATTAAAGACATCAATGCTAAAAGTTGGTGACCAGCTCAAGCCCTCTAAGTTGTCGTCTACCCACAGTTCGCTTAGGGCAGAAAGTGAGACATCACATAAATACAGTTGCAAGGTCTCATTTGGATCACATGCCTTTTTTTTAGAACACTAAGTCAATGAGATTTTTAACGTAACACATTCAATTGATTTTTGTAACAGGGTCTGTTCTCGTATGACATGTTTGTCAAGCTTTACAACTGGAAGCAGGTTGAATTGCGTCCTTCGGGCCTCATGAATTGTGGAAACAGGTAGACCTTATATCCCTTATTGTATTATTACTGAAAGAGCCTTTTTTATTTTATATATTTATGTTATGTTGAAATATCTATATTCATGTGTTTAACATTTTGCAGCTGTTACGCTAATGCTGTGCTTCAGTGCTTGACATACACCCCACCTTTAAATGCTTATCTTCTTCAAGGACTTCACTCAAAAGCATGTAAGCTATTATGTTACTTTAACACCCCGCTTTTTAAGAGTGATTGCAAAAATAACTCAAAAGGGTGTGAGTCAGCAAGGGCCTAGTGAAAATTATGGTTTTCAAGCAACAAATGAACCAAACATGTATATTAAACAAAATCTTAATAATGTAATTTACTCTTTTAAACAATATCTTAATAACTAGAAATAAACATGCATTTTTCATCATTATGTTTACCGCACCCGCTTGCCAGCTACTCTGTGACAACCCTTTACCTTTTTGATTTTAATTTGCAAAGGCCTTCTACCTTTCTCTGATATTTCATTCGTAAAGCGGCAAAGGCCGTCTACCTTTCTACCCTTCTGTTGACAAAGGCCCCATACATGGTCACGTAAGACTACTTATGGCTAGACTTTGATAATCTTCAATAAATATCAACTGATGGACATTTAATTGAATATGTAAATTTCGTAGCCAGAATATTTTCGTAATAAAATCACATGAAACTTACTTAAGCAAAACGTAATACGATTTCCATTCGCCATAACCCAAAATGATATCACTTTGCTTCATTTACTTCTTTGTCGAATCACATCTAAAAGCAAATCGGATTTGTAGTTCATTATTCTTCTTGGCTAACACATATAGTTCTAACTTTTTTGCTATCCTCTCCTCCCTAACAAAGTCCAATTCATGGATGATATTCTTTTCTAAATATATAATTATACGCGGTTATTAGTAGGTACTTATGGAACATATTCTTTTATAATATTTGAATTCAAAATACTCTTCTGATTTTTAGTTATATTTTGTCAGGCTATACCTAATTAATTTAAGAATTTGTATTTTAGATTATCATGTTTGTAAAATTAACCTTTCCATATCTTATATCATATTTGAACCTTCACGATCCATAATGTTTATTTGTCTATTATTATTATTATTATTATTTACTGGCAGTCTAGTTACCCTTCATTAATGAACGTATAGAAACTGCTTTATAGATAAGCACCCTATATTGACAGATGCTTAATCTTCAATTTTGTTTGTAGGTAAGAAGAGAGACTGGTGTTTCACATGCGAGTTTGAAGCCCTTGTTTTGAAGTCAAAAAATGGGAATTCTCCACTTTCTACCAATCGCATATATTCCCAGATAGAGAATATTGGAAGCAATCTTGGTCATGGGAGAGAAGAAGATGCCCATGAATTTTTAAGGTGTTGTGACTACAAAAGTTTTTTTTATGCCATTTGTATTTTATCAGATTGTAGCTGTCTTTTTTACGTGTAGTCTTTAATCAGTTATCATGTGTCGTTACAGATATGCTATTGATATTATGCAATCAGTTTGCCTAAAGGAAGCAGAAACAAGTGTATCCAACCCTTTAGAAGAAGAAACAACTCTAATTGGACTTACATTTGGTGGTTATTTAAGATCTAAGGTAACAGTCTGGTAGCTAGACGAATGTAAATTTAAATAAGAGCAACTTATCTTAGTGTTTAAACTTGGTGATTTCTGATTTGTAGATAAAGTGCATGAAGTGTGGAGGTAAATCAGAGAAAAATGAGCGGATGATGGATCTAACTGTTGAAATAGAAGGTGATATTGGGACTCTAGAAGAAGCGTTGAAAAAATATACATCTACTGAGATACTGGATGGTGAAAACAAGTATAAATGCAGCAGGTTAGCTCTAAATTTCTATTTCTTTTTTCTTTCATTAAATTACAACCTTAATTTGTATTGATTTTGTTGCTATGACCACATTGCAGATGCAAATCCAATGAGAGAGCTAAAAAGAAGTTGACGTTGGTGGAGGCTCCGAACGTGCTTACTATTGCATTGAAGCGGTTTCAGGTAATCATTTTGATCAATGTGATTTTAGATTTTACAGACTCGCTGGTCTAAAAAATTTCTCATTTTGCGTTTTTAACTTCCGTGATTTTAGTCTGGTAAATTTGGGAAGCTCAACAAATCAATTCACTTCCCAGAGATTTTAGACATGGCTCCGTATATGAGTGGGACAAGCGACATGTCCCCAGTTTACAGGCTTTATGGAGTAGTGGTTCATCTGGACAAAATGAACGCTGCGTTTTCTGGTCACTATGTGTCCTATGTTAAGAACATTGAGAATCGGTGGTTCAAGACTGATGACAGCAAGGTATGTTTTGACAACTAATATATTTTGTGTATTTATTTCTATGTTTTGTATTAAGAATATGTCTTTTCTCAAAGGTTTGTGGTTCTCGTTGATAATAATAGGTAAAAGAGGTGGATGTTAAGAGCGTCTTGGCCAAAGGAGCATACATGCTACTCTATGCAAGGTATAGTCTTGTTTCTTAATCTTGCTACTTTCTTCCTATAGGAATCCGGGATAGGCGAAAGGGGCGGTTGGGGTAATGGGTTCTGGTAAAAAGGGCAACTCTTTTAAGTGCGGTTGGGTTGTCTATATACGTGCTTTGTTCATTTTCTATAGATAAATACTCCGTAATGCAGTAAATGCGATTACAATAACTATAATTACCGCAATAATACCATTAATTTTGATTCAAGTGGTTTAGTATTCTTTATTCTTAGAACATACAGTTTGCGTTATTTTTGGCCCATTTAACATGTTTTTCTTTTAGCACAATTTTATCTGACCCGTTGACCATTTGAGATGAAACATAATCTGAATAAGTAAATTGGTTAGATTGGCACATCTAGTTTCATAATGTTGATTTGTGGCACCAATTTAAGTTTGAAACTGACTGATCTAAATCGACCCTGTCATCAGGTGCTCCCCACGCGCTCCACGTATACTGTTGCGCAACTATCATGATTCCAGAAAACCCAAAGAAGTGGCAACATCATCCACATCAAGATCTCATGCCAATGGACTATGGAGCGTAAACAATGATCATCTTCGGATCCGCCACCGGACGCCTGACGATGAATCGTCATCATCATCAAGTGACGGTTCCGGACTTTTCTCAGAACCTTGCGACTCTTCCTCTTGTAGCACAAGGAGTAGCCAAAGGGATTTAAGCAGTATAGAGGACCATACTTCATTGGACTGGGAACATGTACCCATTGCCATGAATTCATCAGATTCGGACACATCATCATCCTCTTCCTACTCTTGGAATTCTCCGGATACTTTGGGCGATCATAAGACATTGAGAGAACGAAGCAGGAGTTGCAAAGGAGTTTTGGATCATGTTGATCATCAGTGTAGAAAGCTAAGCTGTAGTAATAGTTGTAGAGAGGCTAACGTTGATAGATTAGGTGGCCGGCCTACTAACATATGAGAAGACCCAGTTAAAAAAAACCCGAATTTTATGGCCAAAGGCGGTGGAGGTGTTTTTTTGGGGCGGTGGTGTGGGGTTTAGGGGGTGGTTGTATGTATTCTACTACTTTTGCTGCTGCTGGCTCCGTTAAAACAGTTAATAGTGAGCCTGCAACATTTTGTCACTCTCTTCCCCTTCTATATATAAAATATATTTTATGGTAACGTGCTATGTTGGTTGGTGTATATACAAGACTTGTGATGGAACTCTTTTGGTGCATGTGTAATGTAAATCAATTAATGAATGAGATAAGTTACAATAGCGTCTTACATAACTGCTATTGCATAAAATACACCTTATTACTCGCATGGAGTCGACTTCAAGAATGATTGTTTCTTGTTTAGATTTGTTATCGGTAATTAGTCTAGCAGACTCCTTAAACTGCGTAAAAGTAGATTGTTACTTGCATACAGTTTGAGAAAACCTCACTCTGCTGGAGAAATATGTTCATAATTGATACGAGATCTGGGCACTCATAATCTTGTGTGCGGCACGAATTGCTTGAAACTAAAAGATATAAAATATCAGTTGCTTGTTATGAGCGCTCTCAACTCTTATGCCAATATAATCTGATGCTCAAACCTTTATATTCTCACAGCTTTAAGTCAAACTGTAATCCATAACACAAACAATACACAAACAATCATTTATATTTTAGCAACTGTAGGTCCATATACACAAGTGTTTTGAAATTTTCGTGTACATGCTGATTTTTCTACACATGTTTTATGTTTATCTCTTTTTGCCGAAAGGAGATTTTTGAATTGCAAGTACTTTTTTTTTTCGTAGAAAATTTTAGTTTCCAGCAAAATAAAAAGGCAACATCAAATCCACCGAAACGGGCCGACAACAACAAGTTTAAAGTACATCTTTTAATCATGTTAACCCAATTGGGTCCACAAACACATCCAGTCAACAATATTTTCCTGTTCAAACAATTAACATAATTTATTGAGGTCATGTTATACAAATCTCCTCGTGGGTCAACCGTATAGCTCACAAAGCATATAGTACAACACCGCAATGCATACAGTACAATTCTCTGTTGCGTATAATGATTAAAAACTTCCCTTATAGGAAGGGGGTCCATATAAACTGCTCCAATTTCTTGAGGCAGTTTATGAGGACCCCTCTTATAAGGGAGTTTTCAATCATTGCATGCATCGGAAGGTTGTACAGTATATATCGCGGTGTTATACTATGTGCTTCGCGATTTATCCGGTTGTCTTATAAGGGGTTCCTATAACAAATTCCTAATTCTTTTTATTTTTTTAAAAGGACAACCTTTTTTCCACATCTTAGACTACTATCTCACACTATATTTTACAAAAAAGGGGAATTGCATATATACCCACTAAAACTCAAAAAGTTGCATATTTCCCTATAATACAAGTTTTTAATACATGATGTACAATGCAACTTAAGCATGTTTTGAGTATATATGCAAATATGCAAGTTTTAGTAGGTATATATGCAATTGCCCCTTACAAAAATGCCTCCAATGAAGCCTGAACTTACAACCTCTAGATTGGTAAGCAACTCACATACCACTAGACCAAAAGCCTTAAATTTTTCTTCTTCTTTGTATTAGCAAAAAGATAAAATACGTTACGATGAAACATATACATAGCGTCACCTCATTTTACCAACTAGTTCCAAAAATAGAGTGGAAAACTAAAGCCGACTCCAAAAACACGATCTTGTGTCATGAGTACGTGCTACACGAATATCCGCTGATTTGACACAATTAACAATATGGATGCAATAGGCCAACTTTTGAAGTTATAAACCAAAAAACATCATTTCAAAACTACCCATTAGTTATCAAGTCGTGCACACGACTCTTCTTGATTAAGTAGTTTTGAAGCATGAACATGTCAACTTGGTTTTGGTTTCTAGCTTTTTCTTGTCTACTTCTTAGGTGCTTGAAGAAGTAATCTCAATGGTATCTTTAATCTTAAAAGAGAGAATGAATATGATTTGGTGAAAATATTATTATTTTCAAATATTTTGTATCTGTTAATTTATTTAGAAGTTAAAGTTTCAAACTCACACTATATATACTACTATTTTGTATGATATTGTTTAAGACGAAGTTGAAACTACAACCACTTGAACGCGGAACATCTTATAAGCTAAGATATTATGAACAAAATTTACATATAACAAGCATATATATAACCAAGTGTTTTGCATGGTCGCATGGGGAAGCATTAAAGAGTTATTTAGAGTATTGTTAACAAGCATTTTTAGACTACTTCGTTTAAAGAATTAAGGCTATGTTTGGCAGCAGAGATTATGGAAGATTATTGAGGCTTAAGAACTTTCATGTCCTTCGAAATGCATGGGACATCCTTAAAAACAATGGCATGTGCGAATGTAATGTAAAGTATATGGACGGCCTCTCGTTTCTGTTCGAATGGAAGTCTAATAAAGCAGAAAAAAGAGCCTTGAGGCCAACAAGGTAGGTAACAACAATGGTTTGATGACGATAATTATGGGATGGCAGTGGAGGATTTTATGGTAGGCTCACCTGGATTAATATCGAGGGTCTTCCACCCTCAGCCAGGAACCTATCATCAGTTGAAAAAGTGGTGAATGATCTTGGCAAAGTCCTCGAAGTGGGAAGGTTAGATTTTGACTCTAAAGTTTTCCTTTATAAAAGTTCATGGAAGAAGTCCACAATACTTTGGAGGTAACCTAAATATGAAATCATATCGTGTTAGACTGTATGAAGAATATTTCCATGCCTTTGTTTTGATTACCCAGTCTACTGTAAATCAAGATAAATGGGGCCACAATGTCACTCATATATGAATGGGGATTTAAAATCAGGTAACGATAATGAATCCTCCTTCAAAGAGGAGTTTGTTGGCGCTTCAATGGCGGATGGTGACGCCGAAAATTTTGTAGATGGTCATTATCCAGGACATATGGAATATGATCTCAATTGGTTCGTTCTCCAATGGGCAATTCTAGGTGTGGTAAACTAAAAGAAGGGTTGAATAATTTACTGCTTTTTAATTTAGTTATCAAAGTTTACTTGTGAAAAACTTCGATTGAATCATTTGTGAAGTCAAACCACAACAATATAAATGTTACTTAATAAGACTTTAATAAATACACTACAATACAACAATTTAAAGTATGTAATGAAAGTAAAGAGTAAGAGATGGAAAGATCAAACCGAGACAACGAAATTTATAGTGGTTCGGTCACAAAGCTCTTCTTCGCCCTACTCCACTCCCCGAGTACACAACTCGAGAGTTCTAAGCACTATGTCAACAAACTCCTTGAGGCGGAGAAAACCGTACAACGTCGCTTATCACAATTTCCGACACTAAGCTAAATGTCGAGTACTAATCTAGCTATTACCAATCTCACTCACGATCTACCCGATCCTTGGTAATCACACAAACTACTAGATCACCACGATCTAGACTTGATCCACTTGATCAACACTCTAACTCACAAACAACAAGAGATCTTCAAGATCTCGACAAGATCACAATGATCCACACAAGTTATCTAAACAAGACTCAAGACTACTTGATGTATATCAAGATACAACAAGTGTGTAATAAGTGTTACAAGTGCACACTACTATGACTACAACACTAAGTATCTTCATGATACAATGTGTTCTTCTCTTGCACTAGGAGAGGAATGAAGGTGATCACTTGGTTGGAAGAAAGGATCACTCTAAAACAAAAGAAAACTATCTAAATGATCAAAGGAGTGTGTGTGTGTGTGTTAGGAGAATTATACTCAGAAAGTTTTGTGTGAAAAAGGATGCCCAATAACTGTGAAGTGGGCTGGTATTTATAGGGACAAAAATTTCGACCGTTACAGTGCACGGTACCATTAAATACCATGGTACCGTCCCAAACAAAAACGCTCCTATTTTTGTTTTTAGTGGTGAAAGTTTATTTGTGGAAGTTAGGAGCTATTTGGGGGGGGGGGGGGGGGGGGAAATAGATGTTGGGATTTGATAAAGATTTAAAACGTACACTTTTAAGGGGTCATTTAAGCCCTTAATTGACCACTTTTATATCCATTACTGCTTAATTTCGTTTCTTTTCACTTTTTAGGTCTCTTGGAAGCAAAATGCTGGAATAATGCATATTTGGACGAAAAGGAGTGAATATATGAAGAAAATGGCAAAGTCAAGATCGGAGACACTCAAGCGGCTAAAACTGAAGCTGACGGCGTCCCAACTAAAGAGCAACGCCATCCTCCTCTACAGATTTGATAATAGATGCACCTGACGGCTCAGTAGACTTTTTTGCTCAAATACACCTCATGACGTCAGGCTTTGAAGAGGAAGGGCGTCACTAAGACTTTTCATCTCAGACGGCCCATATCCAAAATCAGACGACGTCCCTGCTGAAGCCCGACGGCGTCACAACTACAAAGTGACACCGTCCCATCGATAACTTGGCCAAGACGAAAACCCTAATGACGGCGATCTGACGGCGCCCCACCTATAAGGCGACGCCGTTGCAAGTGTAAATTTATATATAGAATTCGATTTTTCAGTATTTTGAGAGGTAGACTTGTGGAGTAAAAACCCTAAAGTTTTGTAGTATGACTTGGGCAGTATCTTAGGGTCCCAAACCCTATTTTACACATCAAGATAAGTGTTTTAATCCATTAGTATCATTATGTCTTCCATTGAATGTGTGTATGCTTGCTTGTTTAACATGTCCGGCTAAATTTCTTGTGTGTTTGCTTAGATCTATGAAACCTAGTTGTTAATTATTGATTGGTTGTCTCTTATCTTAATTGTAAATGGCTTAGGAGTGCACTAGGCTATCTTTGTGTTTAAATGCTTGAATAATCTTTGTGAACATTAGTTTATGAATCATTTAGTGGATTTCGTAGTCTAAACATCCAAAGATAACCTTAAAGTTAGTTTATGAATCATCTAGAGGACTTCGTAGACAATAACCTAAAGATATTCTCAAAGAGTTAGGGCATAAGCATTCCCTACGACCTTAGAAAACACAACGCGTTAAGAATAAGGAAGTGACAATTCAACCAACAATAAAAGATAACTAGGGAGTAATAGTATCTAGGTAAACACATTTTTAATCATCATACGAGCACACAATAAATAGACATAGCTACCCATAGTAATAGATAATTAAAATAGTAGAAGTAATCGGTAGAAGTACCACCCCCCAAACCAATTGCCCCGAGATTTTACCCTTAGCTTTCTAAAAAACCAATAAAGATAAAAAAAGAATCATCCTCAACCCCACCTTAGCGTAATACACTTCTTGCTAGCATTCCTATTCCCCTAGAGAACGATATCAATACCCGAGGCTTACCCAATACTACACTACAACGATTAGGTTCACTTCCTAGGGTGTTGAAAAACTTGCTCGATGAAAAGGAAGTTCCTTTGACCCCGAACGCGCTTCGTATGCGCATCAAGTTTTTGGCGCCGCTGCCAGGGAATAGAATAGTTAGTTAGATTTCTATCTCATTTAGGTTCCCTTGCTTGATTCCTATCAAGTGAGATTTTTTCTCATTTTTAGCTTCCTTGTAGTCTACCCGCCTTCTTCGTGACTTTGTTAGTAATCCCATCACTCACCATGATTCGCATCTTTCGCCGGAGAAACTTTACACTACCCGCTCCCAATCCCGCAATAGAAAACGCAATCCCACAAAACCTTTCACCCGTTCACCACTTTGGAAATCACTTAGGGCATAATGAAATAAATTGGCAACAACATAGTCCTTTCTATGATTCGGATTCCGATGATGAATTTGACTATGGAGAGGCACTTGATAACGGGGAGGTCATCGATGAAGTTAGTTTTGAAATGGAAGAAGACCTATCCCAATGTTTTGACCCTAGGTGTAAAGTCGAGGTTGATGGCCCCTTTAACATGCAATTCCATTGTAAAATAGGATTTGAAAGTTTTGATGCTTACTTGCATTCATTATTACCTTTAAACTTAATCTCAAGGAATCTATATAATAAAATTAAGGTGAATGAATTAGCATATCAAGGGGACAATGTTGTTGATGCGGTCACTTACTTGGATGTGTTTGTTGGAAGTTTTGCCTATTTGGTTGAATTCATGGTCTTAGAAGATTTAGGAGAATTCATTGATGGAAGCCTCACTCAAGTAATATTTGGGACATCCTTTAAGAGATTGAATGAGCGGATGATTGATGGTTTAGTCACATTCTCTAATGAAGTTGAGGATTTTGTCTATCAAATGCCCCGTACGCACCCTAGGTTTAAGCACAAAGATATAGAGGCATGCAATCAGATGGCTCCCATTCCGATACTTAGTGAAAGAGACAAACAACGGGGACTTAGGTATACTTATGAAAAAAATGAAAGGTACTATAAAAAATGCCTAGAGTTAGGAGATGAGTACAAGAAAAGTGAGAGAACATTGGAATGGCTTAGATATGGGCACGTAAGCGTGCACGAGATAAAGTAGGGGCAGGACTTCGAGTCTAGCTACAAGACTCATAAATAAAGAAAAGCGCTTCGTGGGAGGCAACCCATGCTTAATTGTTTGCTTGTTTGTGTGTCATATATCTTTTTCATTGTTGTCTATTCTCATGTTTGAATTTGTGAAAATGCTTTATTTTGTTTTTAACCTCGTCTTAATTACAAATAAAAGTATTTTACAAAAAGATAAGTGTAGGGAGGATTACATACGTTTTTAAAAGAACGTGAACATGAGAATTACAATTAGGAATTTTTTCCAGATTCTAAAGATGTAATTTTTCCAGAATTTTTCCAGGAAAACGCAGCAGACCAGTTTCTGTCAAGACAACCTGACGGCGTCAGGATTAGAACCTGACGACGTCAGGTCAAGCAGAAACAACTTATAAAATGTTGTCGTTTTCTGTGCTATGTATACATTTTTGGAAATTCTCAGGTCTTAATTTTCTAGAAAATCTGCAAACATCCATTCCACAAGCATTATATCCTAGTTTAGTCGTGTCATATATAGTTTTATCGCCGATTTTACGCAAAGGTTTTGTCTATTTTCTTAAAGTGTGCAGGTTATATTTGGCAAGAAGAAGAAACTCAACATTGGATGGAGCTTATCACATATACATTCTTCTTGAGAAAGAATTTAACCACTACTTCACACGGATCCTACCGAGCTAATCAGGGGAGTACTAGTTTCTTTCTCTTTTAATTACCTTCCTTTATCATAACTTTGATACTTTCGGGGAACATTGGGGACAATGTTCAGTTTAAGTGTAGGGAGGGAGAATAAAACGGGAACTTAGAAACTATGCTTATCCTTGATTATTTGTCTTGTCCTTGGTCATTTGTGTAATAAGCTATGAGAAATATTTGTTAGGGCAATTTTAGCAACAAATTTAATTTTTTTATGACATGTACGAGCAAAAACTTTAGTCTTAATAAAGCGTCTCATGGATAGGAGTTATATGACTAGCACAAAAAAAACCGTTTACCACTCAAAGTCCACCTCAAATATGTGAGGTTCGTCCCTAGATCTTTAGGAATAAAAGCCTTCACCTTTAATGCTTAGAGAGTGTACCAGTAGTATAATAGATTCTAGAACTTGTTTTGTGATGCATTCAGAGATCGCTAGTGAGACTACACTTGTGTAGTTAGGAATAACTAAATGATAAGAGGCATTATGATAACCCTTGTTTGAAACATGTAATATAATTAGTTCTTCCACATCGGTCGAGTAATTACCCCACACCCTTGCGATGTACTCATCTTTAGTACACGATATCCCTAGTTAACCCCTCAGAGCCTATCCTTTTCGTGGTTATCGTCATGTTTCGGTTTTCCGGAATATCAATGAAGAGCATTGTTTACAATCCACCCCCAAATGTACACCCAAATCGCCTTAGCCTACCTTGTATGCACTCACCTTTAGTGCATTATCGTTATCATACTAAACCCTTAGTTCAATTATCTAGTTACTTGCATGGTTACTAAGTCGAGTCTTATCTTTTGTACACAATTTTGGGATGATTGGGACTCATGGGCAAAAGTAATATTTTATGGAGTGACGGGAAGGAACGTTAAATTCAAATTCCCTTTATTTACGTAATTAAATACTCCAAGTGTTTTGATCTTTTCAAATCGGGTCAATTAAGGTTAGAGTAATAAAAACTCAAGTGTAGGGATGCTCCTATAAATACCTTATATTTTGATGTTATCTTAGAGGATGGTAGAGTAAAAGTGTATGAAAAAAAGAGAGTGTTCGAAAAAAAAATGAAGAAAGAACATACGGGCTACCATCCTACATCCATCTTTATGTTTACGTTTTTCAATTTATGTATGTTTGTTTCAGGTTATCTAGATTTTAGTGAGTCGAGTCTTGGCTTAGCAACGCCATACTTTTCATGCTTGTAACATAAAATTTTTGACTTGCCACCACTAAATCGCCAATCCAACCAAACCCTTTGTTTCCCTACCATAAGCCTAACGTTACAAACCTTTTTAAAGACCTCTAAGATAGTTTTTCCTAGGTGCTTACGCCAAATCGGTGGAGGTTTGATCTAATCTCAAGCCTATGGTAATCTATGTACTATGCCAGGTAATGAGTGCTTATCTTCCATTTCCATTTACTATATTTCATATACACCCGAGAGATGAGAGAATCCAAACACCCTTTGTGAGGTGCTAGTATATAATTTTCGTGCTTGTTATGACTATTGCGGTGCTTTTACTTGTTGTGAATTATGTTAAACTTATGCTACATGCCCCTAACTTATAAATTGATTGGCCAAAAGCACATTTGCTTGAGAACAAGAAAATACCAAGTGTAGGGATATTTGATAAGGATTTAAAACGTACACTTTTAATGGGTCATTTAAGCCCTTAATCGATCACTTTTATATCCGATACTGCTTAATTTTGTTCCTTTTCACTTTTTAGGTCTCTTGGAAGCAAAATTCCGGAATGATGCATATTTGGACGGAAAGGAGTGAATATATGAAGAAAATGGCAAAGTCAAGATCAAAGACACTCAAGCTGCTAAAACTGAAGCTAACGACGTCCCAACTAAAGGGCGACACCCTCCTCCTCTACAGATTTGATAATAGATGCACCTGACAGCTCAGTAGACTTTTTTGCTCAAATACACCTGACGGCGTCAGGCTTTGAAGAGGAAGGGCGTCACTAAGACTTTTCATCTTAGACGGCCCAGATCCAGAATCAGACAACGTCCCTGCTGAAGCCCGATGGCGTCACAACTACAACGTGACACCGTCCCATCGATAACTTGGCCAAGACGAAAACCCTAATGACGGCGATCTGACGGCGTCCCACCTATAAGGCGATGTCGTCGCAAGTGTAAATCTCTATACAGAAAGTATTTTGAGAGGTAGACTTGTGGAGTAAAAACCCTAAACGTTTGTAGTCTGACTTGGGCAGTATCTTAGGGTCCCAAACCCTATTTTACACATCAAGATAAGTGTTTTAATCCATTAGTATCATTATGTCGTCCATTGAATGTGTGTATGCTTGCTTGTTTAACATGCCCTGCTAAATTTCTTGTGTGTTTGCTTAGATCTATGAAACCTAGTTGTTAATTATTGATTGGTTGTCTCTTATCTTAATTGTAAATGGCTTAGGAGTGCACTAGGCTATCTTGTGTTTAAATGCTTGAGTAATCTTTGTGAACATTAGTTTGTGAATCATTTAGTGGATTTCGTAGTCGAAACATCCAAAGATAACCTTAAAGTTAGTTTACGAATCATCTAGAGGACTTCGTAGACAATAACCTAAAGGTATTCTCAAAGAGTTAGGGCATAAGCATTCCCTATGACCTTAGAAAACACAACGCGTTAAGAATAAGGATGTGACAATTCAACCAACAATAAAATGAAACTAGGGAGTAATAGTATCTAGGTAAACACATTTTAATCATCATACTAGTACACATCAAATAAACACTAGCCGGGTACCCGCGCACAGCGGCGGCGATAAGTATAGTTATATGTGTTTGCTTACCCGTTTAGTGAATTCGTTTCACAACACTTCGAATGTATATGTGTTAGTTGTAAGTGTTTGTTTGGGTTACCCGTAACTTTCCCGTAGCTTTCCCGCGACATCATTATTCCCGCATATAGATATACCCTCGCAATCTCTTACGCGTCAAACACTACCCCAAAAGTATTTGATTTTGACGAATCAAGATTATATTGATTGAAATAAATGAAATAAAGGTTAAAGTTGTAAAAATTTGAATTAAAATAAAACAAACCCATTAAAAATATAAAAACTAAAAACTCATAAAAATATATCAAAATGGATGTTGAATTAAAGAGCATAAAATTTTAGAAAATATGGTGAAATTAGATTATAAAAAAAATAAGTAGATAAAAAGATATTTTAATTTAAAAATAAAAATGAATTTTTAGTTGAGAAATGACACATGTCATTTTATAATTGGAGCTCTTTATCTTAATTTTTAGTGGTTAGGAGTTAGGTTTAGAGTTTGTTAGAAGTTAGGCTTGGAGTTTGTTAAGAAGTGACACATGTCATCTCATGATTGGAGCTCCTTATCTTAATTTTTGGTTAGAAAAACTCTTTCCATAATAAGCACGTAAAAAAGTCTGAATTTTTAAGCCTTCTAATTTTAGAAGGACTAAATGCATTATAAAGTAGTATAGATAGCTACCCGTAGTAATTGATAATTAGAATAGTAGAAGTAATCGGTCGAAGTACCACCCCCAAACTAATTGCCCCGAGATTTTACCCTTAGCTTTCTAAAAAACCAATAAAAGATAAAAAAGAATCATCCTCAACCCCACCTTAGTGTAATACACTTCTTGATAGCATTCCTATTCCCCTAGAGAACGATATCAATACCCGAGGCTTACCCAATACTACACTACAACAATTAGGTTCACTGCCTAGGGTGTTGAAAAACTTGTTCGACGAAAAGGAAGTTCCTTTGACCCCGAACGCGCTTCGTACGCGCATCAGGATTTTTAAACTTATTTTTTCAATTAAAACATTTCTTTAATATTTAAAAATAATTTGTAAAATGTATTTTTGAAAACATGTTTTGTCACATTAAAAATGTGAAATTTGAAACACAAATTCACTTCATTGATCATTTGTCAAGTTGTAAATTTGTTTGTTCTTACCTAAAGTGATGTATGTAGAAACGGGATATTTCGATTAAAAACTTGTTTACGTTATTTTAACGTAACGTGTTTTTACATTTTGTTATCATCAAAATGTTGAGATATTGAAAGATAGCAATAACATTTTTAGACATTATTTGCATCAACACTAGGGTCTTGATGCGAGGTTCAGGTTCGAAAGACTTCCATTTCAACGAGCAAGCTTTACAACCCACTAGACAGTGTACCTAATCGTTGCAGTGTAGTATGGGTAAGCCCAGGAGGTTGATTGTTCTCTAGGGGAATAAAGATGCTAGTAGAGATGTATGATGAGAAGGTGAGGTTGAGGGCGATTATTTTTTATCCTTTTATATTTTTTTAGAAAGTAAGTAAAAATCTCGGGGTTTAGGAGAGGGATTTTTTTAACTAATTAAACTACTACTAAACTATTATTGCAGACAATTAAACTAGGGTTCTACTAGAGAAGTGAAGCGTATCTACTTATGATGTATTACTCCTTGCTAGCTATCCAATTCTACGTACAGAATTGTCACATCCTTGTCTAATTAGTGCGTTGTATTCCATGTTAGTCATATTGCGGTGCATAATTCCCCAATTCTTCGAATCGTAACTCTCCTCTAGAACATCCGGGATCGCCAAGTACCGAAGTATCTCCCCCGAATACCCTATTATCCTTAAGCTACAACTAAAGCAGTAAAAACAACGATGGCCTAAGTGCACTCACAAGTTTTTTTCTATTTAGGACATTGAAGCTCACAACAATTAAAGAAGAAGCCAGTTTTCCTTACTCTAGCGTTTACCAATTAAAACAAGAGACAATAGGATGCAAGAATTTTAAACTAAATCAATTAGACTCATTGAATGTGTCACACCTTAATGATGAAGATAAACAAAAGAATAAATAAGAAAACAATAAGATTTAATTAATTATATACAACTTTCATACAATCATAAGCAAACACTAGGTGAATTAGTCAAGCATAATCAATGAATGATAAGCAACAATAATGATAATTGAAGACGTAAATTAAGATAGAATCAACAAACCATTATAAGATGTTTATATAATGATTGAAACCCTCTAAGTTTCTGAAAAATACCTACATAAACCCTAGAATGAGACTTAGGGTTTAGGGCTTACAAAAAGTAAAGTTATGATGTTATATTTATAGGCAGTTTTTTTTGTCGGTAACGAGTGACTGCGTCAGCTCTATAGAGTGACGGCATCGCGAAGCTTTTTTTTTTTAATTTTTTTTATCAAATTGTAGATTTTCTCGTTCTGGTCGCATGGGCTTTTGAATCACCTAAATCCGAGTTCGTATCCAAAAGATATGGCTAAAACAATATCAGCTACTTCGCGCGCATGTTGTGATAGTCTTGATCAGCTTGTGACGACGTCGGGTAGGAAGTAGTGACGCCATATGGGTTACTTTTGGATGTCATCTGGGATGGGTCTCGGTCGTATGGTGAAGAAAGTAAGGGCGACGCCCTTCTGGATTTAGGCGTGACGCCGTCATGTGTTAGAACCAAAATGACCTGAGCCGTCGCTTGAGTCTTTTTAGAAAACCTTGTGAGCGACGGCGTCGCCCTATGGGTTGGGACGCCGTCAGGTGTGAAAAATAGCCTTGAAATCTTGACTTTCCTCGTTTTCTTCATGTTTTCGCTCCTTTTCGTCCAAAAGTGCTTGATTCCAGCAATTTGCTTCCAAAAGACCTAAAATGTGAAAAGGAATTATTTTAAGCAGTAACGGATATAAAATGTATCGATTTAGGGCTTAAATGACCCCCTAAAAACGTATGTTTTAAATCCTTATCAAATATCCATACACTTGGAATTTGCTTGTCCTCAAGCAAATGTGTTTTTTATGAGTTAGGGGTCATTGAGCATTGGTTTAGAATAGTTTATAACAAGTACAAGCGCCAAAATAGTCAAAACAAGCACAAAAATTATACACTAGCACCTCAAAATTGGTGTTTGGATTCTCTAATCTCTCGGGTTTATATGAAATATAACATGTTAGGAAATGGAAGATAAAGAATCACTACCTGTCATAGTACATAGAATACCATAGGCTTGAGAATAGATCAAACCTCCACCGCTTTGGCGTAAGCACCTAGGAATAACTATCTAAGAGGTCTTTACAAAAGGTTATAATGTTAGGCTTCGAGTAGGGAAATAAAGGGTTTTGTTGGATATGCGGATATTTAGTGGTGGCAAGTAAAAAATCTCTGGTTACAAACATGTAAGACGTGGCGTTGCTAAGCCAAGACTCGAGTCACTAACACTAGATAACAATTCCTCAGCAGAAAGATTAAAACTCAGGTTATCATAATAGAAAGATACTAGGTTTTGAGGTTATGGGTAATATACAAGCCGATTAACCCATATTATTCAGCAATATCATACATCTTTATAATATCATTGTCATCTTCAACTATTGTCAAAGCATTTTCAAGACCAAGTCTTGGACTACCAAAATACAAATCCTGTACCTCACATTCAAGCTTATAGACCAACATGTCAAACATTTGACTAAAGTTCATCCTTTTCGAATTACTTAACCTAAGTAATAGGGTTCTCCCATACTCATACCTTAAAATGGGCAACTCACTGAAACACCATCATAGTGAATTTCAAAGAGTGGATGAGTAGCTTGAGAGTATGGTGTCCTGTAATAAAGGAATAGAAATGTATAAAAATGAGAATAGCTAATAATAATCTAACTTCACAAAAATCTAGTGAAGGCAAGTGACAACCATGCATTTATATATCAACATATTTACGAATAGTAATGACATACATAACTTAGTTTGAAATCAAAAGAGGCAACTAGAGGCTTTGCAACATTTTTTGATGAAATAGATGGTTGGGAGATAGGCATCATGTGTTGGTGTACTAATGCGATCTTGATGAATATTTGCTATATATTAGCAAAAGATTGTATTATTTTACTATTAATAATGTACTTATATTTTTTTGAAAGTTATGCTCCACTTATTTAAATATAGACATAGTAATAAGGATGAATGTTAGTTTATTTGTTTCTCATTTTTATGTCTAGTGTATTTGTGTAATGTTTTGCGAATTAATGTTTGATGTATCGTATTTGTGTAATGCTTTTCAACTATTTAGTTAATGAGTTTAGTTAATTAGACTAATGGGCTTTAATTAATGAATTGACAAACCAATTGTGTCCTTTTAAATTTTTTAGGAATACCCTGTAATTGTGTAAATGCCAAACGACACAAATGTCAAGTTTTATTAAATGGACGTCCAAATGAAGATAAATAAAATAGAGTTGCGAAGTTTTGAAAAGAAAGAATATCTTTTCCTGATCAAGATACTTTAGATGGATTATGTGTACATACTTTTATGTTGTGTATTCCATTGATGTTTTATGAATGAATGTTATATGTATCCAAGGTTGATGCAAGGCATGGTATCATTGGTTTATGTATGAATGTTATAACCGTATTAATGTATCAAATACTGGTTATGAATCCACTATGTAGTAATGAATGTTTTATGTATGAATGAATGTATCAATACTTGAGGTATGTTATATGTGTCATTGTAAAATTATTTTATAAAATAACTTATATTAAAATACGATAGTGCATGATACAACAATGACAATGCAGTTGGAAAAAATTTAAAAACAGTTACAAAGGATAATATCTATGTTTATAAAAAACCGAATCATCTTCTCGCGATATGCTAGGGCGACGTCAGCAGGATCATCAACATGAAACGATATAACATGTGCCAATCGATATAAAAATATACAAACCCACATACCACAACCACCAAAAATTCCCCCTTGCTTAGGAACGTTTTCTTCTAGCCTAAGGTAATCTTATAGTCGTTCGGATGTATTCCACTCTAATGAAAATTGTTTGCTAGCTCTAGAACAACTGGCAGTTTAGCCTGTAGAATAACACAAAATGTTAAAATACATATAGGAGTGATCTTGTCAGACATTTGTCACAAATGTTACTATACCATAATCGAAATACTCATGTTTGTCACCAAATTTTGATTAAAATTAAGTTGATGAAAAATTCGTATAACACACAAAGTGTTAAGCAAAAGTAGATGTATTATATTTTTGTTTCTTCAAGATGTATTCAAAACTATTATCGGTTTCTTTTTTGTGATTCATATACAATGTTCAACCATTTGACATGTGCTTGGATAGAATTTTACTAAAACTAGATTTCATTTCATTACATTAACAGAAAACAAAGTACAACAACCAAGCAACAACATTAATGAAGAAACCAAAACATAAAATATGACACTGACAGAAGTTGAGAAAGAGCACATAACAAGCTAGGACTAGAGGTTTAATATTTTTTTTTGCATCTTGGCCACAAAGGATATTTTTGAGAACTTGGAGCCGAGTCTCACTGATGATCCTCATCAGTGTCCTATTTTTCTCAAGCTCCTCATCCTGAATATCACGCAGGATGTCCAAATAATCAGTATAAAGACTGGACCCAAACACGCTCTCCAACTGTTTGATCTGGTCACCCCTCACACTGCAATGACGATTAAGCTCGATCACCTTTGCATACATCACACTTATTGTAGACTACTAGAAATCATAACACACATAAATCTTTTGGATTTAGCCGACTTTTAGAGTTAGAGAGAGAAAGAAGATGGGAGTTCAATCTTTGAGAGAGAAAGTAAAGTATATTAGCTTAGTAGCAAATGATACTCCAACCCTTCCCCATGGTGGGAAAGGGCTTATATAGTGCTTACAAAAATGCCCCCTACGGGCTATGTAATGGGCATACAGTGGGTAAAGACCCGACCTGACTCCATAGGTGTAAGAATAACTAAATGTTTACTATTAAGAATGCGACCTAACTAATCCTAGATGTTACTCGGGGTGACCGAGTATTTCACATGAATTTTCATATTCCTAACAATCTCCCCCTAAGGGAGGTCACCCCAAAAATTACAATTTTAATTCTAGCATTCTATTACATGAATTTAATTTCCTAGCTGGTAGTCTTTGATTCTTCAAAGTCCGCACTCTTTGTACTTCCAGTAGTGATCTTTTGATGGATGTTCCTTTGGCTTGGGTGTGCTTTGAGTTTTCATCGAGATCATTAGCCACTGTAAATCTCCAACTCATCCTTTGTAGTATAGCCTCCATGTGATGTAGTGACTTTCGGACTGACATGCTCACACTTTTCTGGATCATGATTTTTTGCATCAAAACGTCTTTCAATTATCATGATTTCTTTGATTGTGAGTGTGAAGTGTGAGCATGTGGTTATGAATTGACATCTCATTGGCCATCAGCTGCAACCGTCAGGGATTCCTGCAACAACAGTTAGCAATAAACAAACGAAAGTGTCTTTGTTCACTTTTGTTGAATAGGGTTGCAAGAACCACAATTCCCCGTTGATCGGTATAAATACTTCTTGTGATCAGGTAGACTTCCAAAGAATCTCATTAACAGGGTTTCGCAGCTGTACTAGCCGTTCTCAAATGAGAGCGTCTCAAAGTAGACAACACGGAGTGAGTGAACCAGCGAATTGGGATTCACTGATTAATGAGAAATTGATTTGAAAAATAGTAGCATATTGCTGGATAAAGATTTTTGCAATACGACAAATTTTTTATGAGCAACATCAAGTTTCAATCACAAATAATTTTGTTTGAAAATTTATGCGTAGTCGATGTGCTCGAAAACAATTGTTGAGCACATCAAAGGGTTTTCCAAAAGCATCCGTCAATTCATTTACTGGAACAAGGTTGATTCAAATGTGAATCGCCTAATCGTTGTTTTCCAGTTGTCACAAGTTTGATCCACGAATGATCTCACATATCACCCACCAAGAGATTGTTTGATGTTGGCTCTAGAAGGATTTCCATCTTCATTGTGAATACTATCGAATCACTCGGATGTTCTGGCAATACCACGATGATAATGCGTAGGACTCTTAATGTATATTTTCTTACTTTTGGCAGTGTATGAAACATCAATCATATTATAAGTGTGTTCTAATGAGATTTATGGATGATCTCTTGACACTAGACTCAATAGTGCATTTTAGTAATCAGAGACTGAAGCTGTGTCTCCTGTTTCAATATCAACATGACTCGTAATGAGCGGTCGATAGATTATGCAGGGTTCCCCGTGAGAATTAAATAAGTCCTTTTACTAGAACTTGAGTGGTTAGAAGGTTTATTGTAGTGCGTCACTGGGTCCATGACGTCTTGTCTTCAATAACGATGTTATCTTAGTAATAGCCAGTAACATATGAATGGCCCGGTTTCTGCCCTAAGGTTGAATATTTGGAGGGCTATTTCTTTTCACCCTTTATCTTTATATTTCTTTTTCATTCTTCAACCCCTTCAGCGCTTACCAAGACTTCATCACTAGTAACTTGTTGGGTTTGTTCCAGTACTAGCTCCATCTCAGTCGGCACTCTTCCCTTATTCTCACTTTTCTCCTTTTTTTAATCATACCTAAGGACTTCTACACTAACTAGTGTATTGTTCTTGGGTAGATCCCTCCGGCTCTGGCGGGATTATGGGAACGAATACCTAACCTTATCATCCTTATAACTCTAATAAAGTAAATGTAAGGTCAGTCATGTGGTACTGTTCTCTCCGCCTTAAAACCAATTGAAAATCAATCAAGGTACTTGTGATATTTGATATCAAAACATTTGTACCTCAATTGTTTTTAATCTTTCAGAAATGCTCACCCACAACATGTGCATCGGTATTTGAAATTATTTAGCACATGGAGGGAGGAGTGCCTGGTTGAGTCTTAAACAATCACATTTTTATCAAATTTAATATTTAAATCACATTCTCTCCCCCGATCAAAAATTTCAAACCTTTTGAGATTTGGGATCTCATTTGATTTTAATAAGTTAGAAAACTTGGGAGAAAATGTGGTCTCATTCAATATATACTGATAATGGAACATTACAATGCTCCCCCTCAATCTATGAGGGAGAATGTTAGTGTCAGGTATGATAAGATTTAAAGATTTTTGAATATGTTAAAAAAATCGTACACTGACACATAACAACAAATATTTATTCACTACTTATAATGTACAAAGACACCCGTTTGATGATATAAAATTTGAAATCACTCTCCCCCTCAATCGATGACCCGTTTTCTATAAAAAGAGCTATAGTCATTGATTTAGTGACAAATTTTATGAAAAATTTAAGTCCAATTGATTTTCAAACAATACGTTACCAACATGTGAAACAAAAATACTCTCCTGAAGAATCATAGATGGAAAAGTATTTTTTAGGAATAGCCGTCTTTTTGGCGACATGCTTTCCTCATTTTGAAAACCGGGTTGCTTATCTGAAATGATAGCAAGCCATTTAGGCATGTTTTGAATTTTTTTTAAACTTCTGTTCGAACTTCATTTAAATACCCATGTAAATATTGAATGACATTTATAGGTTCGTAGATGTTATCGATCCCAGATGACATCCCTTGAAAAACTACTTTTGGTATTTTAAATATTTCTGATTTTTTATGGTTTTTGATAGTTTTATATTTTTATATTTTTCTTTTTGGTTTAAAATATGTACAAATGATACATGAAGAAACTCTATTACTCATCATACTCTTCTTGAAGACGTTTGAGTGTTTTTGGCTTCAGACCAAGTCGCGGGAGAATACATTGAAACCGTTCTCTTGGAAGAGCTTTAGTGAAGATATCCGCTAGCTGGTACTCAGTCCTTATGAAGTAACGTTCAACCACACCATTCTCAACTTGTTCCCTGATGAAGTGATGTAGGATATCGATGTGCTTTGATCGAGAGTGATGGACATTGTTGCAACAAAGAGCTATGGCACTTTTGTTGTGTAAGTACAGAGGAATCTTGTTGTATGAAAATCCATAGTCTGAGAGTTGGTATCTCATCCGTAAGATTTGAGCACAACATGCAGACATGGCAGTGTATTTTGCCTCTGTGGAATATATGGATGTACTCATTTTCTTCTTTGAAGACCAGCTCACTAATTTATCTCCTAGAAATTGAGCACCTATCGACGTACTTCGACATGTATCTTAACACCCTGCATGGTCAACATCTGCATAGGCTGTTAGTGCCATGGTGGTGTCCTTCGGATACCAGAGTCCCATATTAATGGTTCCTTGGAGATATCTAAAGACATGCTTTAACGCTTCAAGGTGCTTTTTGGTAGGCTTAGCCTAATATCGAGCACACATGCATACAACTAATAGAAGATCTAGTCTACTGGCAGTGAGATACATCAGAGATCCAATCATACTACGGAACTTATTTTGATCAACCGGGTGCCTAGAGAGGTCCTCATCCAGTTTTGTTCTCTCCACCATGGGAGTGTCAACAGGGTCACTTGAATCAAATCCAAATTTCTTTAAAATTTCATTAGCATATTTAGATTGATTTATAAAAATGCCTCCGGGACTTTGAGAAATTTGTAATCCTAAGAAAAATGACATTTGTCCCACCATATACATTTGGAATTCAGAACTCATCTCATTTGAAAAACGGTCACATTCCGTAGGATCAGTTGAGGTAATGATGATATCATCAACATAAATTTAACATGAAGTAAATGTTTTCTTGTTTTCCGAGTGAATAACGTAGGATCAATAACACCTTTGTAGAATCCGTTTTCCAGAAGGAACTTTGAAAAAGTGTCATACCATGCCCTAGGTGACTGATTTAAGCCGTAAAGAGCCTTTTTCATACGATAGACATGTGTAGGACGATCGAGGTCCACAAATCCTTCTGGTTAACTGACATAGACTTTTTCTTTCAGTTTGCCGTTTAAAAAAGTAGTTTTCACATCCATTTTATTAATACAAATATCTTCATTAAACGTTATTTATATTTTATGATCTTTACCTAATTTTTGTTAACGACAAAAGTAAATTTAATTTTTGTAAAGTATAAAGCTTGTCAGAATTAATAGATATTAAAACAAGCTTTCCTTAAATAAAACCTTCATCACTCAAGCATTTACATTTTGATTAGTCATATATAAATTAAATTTGATATCCTTCTAAACCATAATGTATGTCAACATTTTTAGATCAAGTATGTTTTAGTTTCTTAAAACAAAACATTACATATGTATTTACATTTAACATATTATTTCTAAAAATAGAAAACAACATATGACATCATGTGGTGCATCATTGAAATCTCTAGGGGATTTCATAAGATATTTTGTGTAGATTTGGACTCTACATATCTTACATGATCTTGGTTAGATTTGGTTGACTTTGATAAGATTTTTGTAATCTTGCTGTCAGACCAGGCGGCACCAAAATTATACACGGGTGGAACCCTCATTTTGGTTTCGTGGTCCGTGGTTACAACAGAACTGTTTGGCTATTAATAGCAAGCTAACCCAAGTTGTTTTCTCATCCCTTTCTAGCATAATCACATACATTCCTTCTCTCTATTATTTCTAACTCAGTTTCATATCATTATAGTGATCCTATTTTGTAGCAAAGAAGATCAAGGCATAATCAAGCTTCAACAAATAGTTGGAAGTCTTGTTTGTTTTGTTGTTGTATGATCTAGTCTTGTTCATACATCATTGTTGTACCAAACCATCTTAAACTTCTGAGTGTGAGTGGTTAGTATTTTAGTCCTTAAAATACATAGTGTGTGAGAGTGGTTGTACCCTTGTAAAAGAACTCGACATCTAGCTTTGTGTCGGAAATAGTGTGTAAGCAAAGTGTAAAGGTTTCTCCGTCGGTTAAAGGAGCTTGTTGACTAGTGAAGATAAACTCTCGAGTTGGAGACTCGGGGAGTGGAGTAGAGCAAGGAAAAAGAGTTCTTGTAGACCGAACCACTATAAACAACTTATCGTGGTTTGATTGTTTCTTTCCTTATTTACTCTTTATATATTGGTTGCATTTTGTTTATTATTCACTAACATATCTTTGATCAATATCAATTGATCTTACAATAAGGTTCAAAACAAAGATTTTAATCGGTAAACTATTCAACCCTCCTTCTAGTTTTCCACAATTGTTACCAGAGCCTCGTTGCTCAAGAATTTCTAAAATATATTGTATTTTATAAACTTGAAACAATCCATAGATTCCGAAAACTTTAAAGAAGAGAAATCTATGCAAAGACCACAACTCTTTGAAACCAATGGATTTATCTATTGGAAAAACCGTTTTGAAACATATGTAAAGTCAAAAGATGTAGATATTTGGGTTTTCATCATTAAAGGAGACTTTAATCCTACAACAAAAGATATTTCAAGTGGCGATCAAAAGAAACTAATATCTAAAAATAATGAAGCTAAAATGATGCTTTATAATGCTTTGCCTAGAAAATAATATGAAATAATTTTTATGTGTGAAACCGCAAAAGAGATTTGGGAATCTTTAATTATTACACATCAAGGAAATTCACAAGTCAAGGATAACAAAATTGATCTTTTTGTTCAACAATATGAACAATTTGTTATCCCTGAAGATGAAACCATTGATTGTGGATTTGCTCGCTTTAATACTATTATTACTTCTCTTAAAGCACATGATGAAACTTTTCGCAGTAAAAACTTTGTCAGGAAACTTCTTAGAGCACTCCATCCAAAGTGGAGAGCAAAAGTCACGGCTATTGAGGAATCAAAAGATCTCTCAATAATGTCACTTGACGAGCTAATTGGAAATCGCAAAGTACACGAAATGGTGATGGAGAAAGATTCGGAGATCATCAAAGAAAAAAGAGAGAAATTCAAATCCGTTGCTCTAAAGGAAAGAATGGAATCTAGTGATGATGAAGAATCTTGCTCAGGTAGTGAAGATGAGGAGTATGCTATGGCCGTTAGAGATTTCAAAAAGTTCTTTAGAAGAAGAGAAAAGTTCGTAAGGCAACCTCGAGATGAAAGGAAGCCATTCCGAAAAGACCAAGATGACAAAAAGGGAAAAGGTGAAAGGAAGTGCGTTAGATGCGGTGATACAAGTCATCTAATAGGAGACTGTCCCAAGCCACCTAAAAGCAAAACTTAACGAGCTTTTGTAAGTGGTGCTTGCAGTGATAGTGAGGATGATGAAGAATCAAGCAAGGATGAGATCGCTCTAATGGCACATGAATCAAACGAGGTACATTAAGACTCATCTTACTCTTCTATTGATGATGACACTTTGCAAAAACAATATAATCAATTGTGTGAGCTTATCTTAAAAATCATAACTAAAAACAAGTGTTTAAAGACTAAAAAGGAATTTTTAGAAAACGAAATTTATGAGCTAAAAGAAAAGGCAAAACGATTAGAAAAGGGCAAAGCAAATGACGATGGTTGTAAATCATGTCAAGAGCTTAGTCTTGAAATAGAAAAGCTAAAACTCACACAAGAGGTTCTCATTGAACATAACTCTAAATTTAAAAGATTTAACAAAAACATTTCTTGTGCCGATGAAATAGTAAGAATTCAAAAAGTACCAGGAAACACAAGTGGATTAGGTTTTAATGAAGTACTAATTCCAAATAGTCAAACCAAAACGACCGAAAAATAAAAACAAACTGTCACATCTGTTGCAGTACAGCACGGACCAGACGTACCTAAAAAAGGGTTTCGTCTGTTGAAAGTTTTGGTGATGTGGTATCTGCAGTAGGACAAAATGCTTGCAAAATGGACCGTAGTGAATTTTTCAAGGTAACAAAGAAAACCAAGGATATTGTTAAACTAAAACTTGCTATTACATTAGGAGTAGGACTTGCTAGAAATGAATTTAGATCTAAAACTACTCAACAACAGCCTAAAATACCTATTGCCAAACGCCCCTTTCCCAAGAGCAACTACAACATACAACCCAACTATCAACATACCGGTTGGAATCAAAACTACCCTAGACCATATCAAACTCTAAATTACATGCCATGGAACCCTTACCCATCATTTCCATACATGAACCAAGTAAATTGTATGTTTAACCCAAACGGACCCATGAGATATTGGGGACCAAACGCTTGAGTTATTTGTGTCATAGGTATGCTTGAAAGTTGGATTAGAACCTGAAGAATGGATAAAAGATAGTGGATGCTCAAGAGACATGACGGGTGACAAAAGCCTCTTCTCAACATACCAAGAGTATGACAGAGGTAATGTCACTTTTGGTAGCAATCTCAAAAGCAAAATCATTGGCAAAGGTACGATCGCTCATAACTCTCTAACTATTAAAAATGTTGCTCATGTTGATAGGTTAGGATTTAATCTACTTAGTATTAGCCAACTATGTGATAAAAAGTATAAAGTACTATTTGAAAAAAATGGTAGTAAAATACTAAAAGATGGTATCACCATAGCTAAAGGAGTTAGGAAAAATAACATATATGTCATGAAAATAAATAGAACATCTAAAGAGAAACTTTGCCTAACAACCTTAGACGATAACTCTACTCTTTGGCATAGACGATTAGGTCACGCTAATATGACTCATCCAAAATCTAAAAAGAGCTAGTTAGAAACCTACCAAAATTGAAATATGATCAACACTTTTGCGGCGCTTGCAAAATAGGTAAACAAATTCATAGTAGTCATAAGGCTAAAAACATGGTTTCCATATCTAAATGTCTAGAGCTTTTTCATATGGACTTGTTTGGTCCATCCGCTATAAGAAGTTATGGAGGGAACCTCTACACTTTAGTTATAGTAGATGATTACTCAAGGTTCACTTGGACAATGTTTTTGAAAACTAAAAATGAAGCTTTTGATAAATTTGAAATACTTAGTAAGAAAATTCAAAATCAACTAGGTGTTAACATTGTGTTGATCTGAACGGATCATGGTCGCGAGTTCGACAATGAAACACAATTTGGAAACTTTTGTGATACAAATGGTATAACACATAACTTCTCGGCTCCTCGAACACCCCAATCTAATGGAGTTGTTGAACGTAAAAATAGAACTATTCAAGAAATGAGTAGAACAATGCTAAATGAACAAAACATACCTCAAAAGTTTTGGTGTAACGCCGTTGATACCTCAACATACATTTTAAATAGAGTTTTAATACGTCCTTTCTTGAACAAAACACCATATGAATTATATAAAGGCAAAAAGCTGACTTTAGGATATTTTAGAGTGTTTGGATGTAATGTTTTATTCTTAATACCAAAGACTATCTCACCAAATTTGACCCAAAGTATTATGAAGGTGTGTTTCTTGGTTACTCACGAACTAGCAAAGCATACATAGTTTTAAACAAAGAAACAATGAGAGTCGAGGAATCGTTGAACATAACATTCGAAGAAAGTCCACCTCCCTCTAAGACATCACCTTTGGTAGATGCTGACTTAGTTGAAAGTCAAGAAATAAATAAAAATGATAAGGAAGATGAACCATTAAATAATGAAATTATAAACATCAAAGAGTCCAAAAGTCATCCTTTAGAAAAAGTCATAGGACAACTAAATCAAAGAACACTAAGATCACAAGCCCAAAATCAAAGTAACTACTTTTGCTTTGTATCGACCATTGAACCAAAAAACATAAATGAAGCAATAAAAGATGAATCTTGGGTAATTGCTATGCAAGAAGAGCTAAACCAATTTGTTAGAAATGATGTTTGGAAATTAGATCCAAAACCTAAAAATCAAACTATAATTGGAACGAAATGGGTTTTTCGAAATAAAATGGACGAAAAACGGTGTGGTGTCTAGAAAAAAAGCTAGGCTTGTCACACAAGGTTATAATCAACAAGAAGGGATTGATTACTATGAAACTTATGCATCGGTAGCTAGGCTTGAGTCTATTAGAATCTTACTTGCATATGCATGTGCTCATGACCTTAAATTATTTCAAATGGATGTTAAAAGTGCATTCCTAAATGGGTTCATTAACGAAGAAGTATATGTTGCTCAACCTCCCGGTTTTACCGACTTTGATAAACCACATCATGTCTTCAAACTTAAGAAGGCATTAACCAAAATCTTGGTGCGATAGACTTAAGAGTTTCTTAGTAGAACACAAATACACCATGGGATTAGTAGATAATACTCTCTTTACCAAGAAAAGGGAATCACACATTATCATAGTTCAAATATACGTTCATGACATCATATTTGGATCAACTTGTCAAGAGCTATGTGATGATTTTTCTAAAATCATGCACGACGAGTTTGAGATGAGTATGATGGGTGAGTTAAAATTCTTTCTAGGACTTCAAATTAAACAACTAGAAGATGGCATATTCTTTAACCAATCTAAATACATTAAAGATATGCTTAAGAAATTTGGTCTTGAAGACTCAAAACCAACTAAAACACCCATGTCCTCGGACACAAAACTCACCAAGGATGAGGAAGGTGAATTGGTAGATAACACTAAATATAGAGGAATGATCGGTAGCCTACTTTATCTCATGACTAGTAGACCCGACATTATGTTTAGTGTTTGTCTATGTGCTCTCTTTCAAGAAGATCCTAAAGCATCACACTTAGAAGCCTTGAAATGAATATTTAGATACATTAAGGGAATGACATATTTAGGATTATGGTATCCCAAAGGAACGGGTGTAGAAACTATAGTGTATGCCGATTTGGACCATGCCGGTGACTATGTCGATAGAAAGAGTACAAGTGGTATTTGTACTTTTGTTGGACATTGTCTCACCTCATGGTTCGCAAAGAAACAAATGGCTCTCGCTATCTCAACTACTGAAGCCGAATACGTCTCAGCCGGAAAAGCATGTCAACAAGCTCTTTGGATGAAGCAATCTCTCGTAGATTACAGAATTCATCTCAACGACATATTGAAATTCGCCATCACTTCCTTCGCGACAAAAATCCCGTCCAACATACTCGAACGAAACATATTGAAATTCGCCATCACTTCTTTCGCGACAATGTTCAAAAAGGAAACATCTCAATTGAGAAAGTATCCTCCGAAGTGTTAGCCTCACTTTTTTATAAAGATAACGTCACTTACGTGAATTGGACTAGATGCATAGTATACTTTGCCCGCAGGGACTAGTATCGTTTAAGTGGAAAAGTATTGGTTTGTTGAGCCTATAAATACCCCTCATGACTCTCCATGAGGGGTGAGGTTAAGCATTTGGTTAGTGTGTGTTTGTTTTATCAATAAAAGTTATCATTTGTTTCTCCTCCCTCTCACTACTTTCTCTCACTAGAAGAGATGAATCTCTTCATCTTCTTCCACCAACCAAGACCTCCAAACCACATAAATCTTAAGAAAATCGATCCTAACAAGTGGTATCAGAGACATGGTTATTGCTTGTCGATTTATTGTGGTTTTTGTACATGTTTTAGGCTGTTTTTACCCATATTTTTAGATCCGGAAATTTTTTTTCCTATCTTTTGGTAAACAGTTTTAAAACAGTTTTGTTAATGTATCCTGTTTGGTTAAAAACAAAGAGTCTTATGGGTCATCTGGTCATGTGTCTATATTATGTCCATTCAAAACTTATGACTTTTTTGTTACCAATATCCGTGAATCTTGTGTGGTTAAACTGTGGTCCAAACGGGCATATATTAAGTTTCATATGCTTTTTCTGGGTAAAATATGAAGCTGGTCGGAAAATATGGTCGGAATACTCACCGGAAAATGGTCAAAGGGTCAAAACCCTATTTTTATGCCTAAGGAGCCATCTTCAGAGATATTTATGCATAACTGTGAAGTTATGCGTAAGAACAGTTACGCGTAAGGTTTTTTACGCATAAGCCTTAGCTTACGCATAAGAAATGGTTTACGCATAAGAAATCAGACTTACGCGTAAGACCAAGAATGTTTACGCATAAGGTTTGAGCAAAGAAGTTACGCGTAAGACCATTCCTACGCTTAAGGTTTTTTAACTGAAAAGAAAAATACTTATGCGTAAAATAGACCATGACCACTACCAAATACAGACCATACACTCAAACATCACGACCTCAGGTTCAAACCTTCATCAGTCCATGGTTTTTTAAAAGAAAAAATCGAGAAGTTATGAAGCTGTATCATACCCGAATCAAAACCAATCATCACCACAACCAATTCAAATCTTTCCACCCTCAACTCCTTTTATCCCATCACCAACTCTCATCTAATTATAACATCAATCAAAGACAAGACAAATTGATCTCATAAATGGCTCAAGATTTTATCTTTCACATGATTTTTTTTCATTGAACCTATATCATCATAGATCTAGAGATCATTACCCTTCTTATTTTACTATTAGAATTAATATCAGAGAGAATAAAACAACTTGTGTTTTTATTCATACTCTTTAATTTGATTTAAAAGGAAAAACGAAAAAAACAAACAATTAAAACCTTACTCGAGACCCATGAGAGGATCTTGAAGCGCAAACAAGATGTGTTCATTACATAATTCAACAAAAAGAAGGGTGGTTGCTTATTTGTTCGTTTCTCTAGATGTTTTTCCGATTAAGATGAGGTGAGAGGAGATAGTTGGATGAAGGGTTGGGGAGACGGTGATATGAATGAGTTTGATTGAGATATAAGTGTTGGTAGGCGCATATTTGATGTAGGTGGTGTATTTTAGGGATAAAGAAGTTGTGTTTTAGGTTTAAGTGTGTGAGATTATCTTATACCCGGTTATAACATGTTGAGTGGATCGGGTCTAAGGATTAAACCGGGTTCTTCAATTATTTTTTGGATTGCTCGTGGGCTTTGATGTTATTAGAGTTGGGTTGATGGATTTGACTGGATTTGGATGTTAGATTGAATGGGATATAAAAAGTTGATATCCGAATTTCGTTCAAAAATTTTGATACAATTTTTTTAATTTTTGTCAAATGAGTGGTATTTTTGGTATGATAATTTTCACGAAAGGATACATAATTCAAGGCTTGAGAGAAGATCTGAAAAAATGACTACGGGGTTTTTGTACGGTATTACTTACGAGAAATTGACGTAACATTTCACGGGTGATCTTCTTTATCTTTGAGACGATGGTTGGTTGGATGCATGTCTCAAGATAACTTGTTGGGGTATTACTGTCACTTTAATTGATTTTGAATTGACAATCTGGTTATAACTGATGTAAGGAGTTATGTTATAGTGCTCACAGTGTGTAACCATCACTTTAAGGAGTTACGTTGTAGTGCTCAGTGTCACACGGCGTTGTGGATTATTAAAAAAATTTAGAACAAGCAGTAAGTCACAAAGTTGGGATGTTTGCTTCCTTTTAAAGTTGGTCGTATCGGGTTTTCTCCATATGTGGTCATTACTATTAGCCGGTGAATTAAAGGAGGTTCGATTACAGGTTGGTTTGAGAGAATTATTGAGAGTAATTTTGCGACATATTCTCACAGAATTTTGATCAAGCTATAAGGTTTAATATTGCATCAAGCAAATGGTATACGGCATGTACACAACATTATGATGATTCCGATAGCTCGCAACCATCAGGAGGGAGAAGTTGCTATTTCATCTTCCGTGATTGGATTACAAAGGGATTTATGGTTAAGACCGAAGAAGGGGAAGTAGTGTGTGTACATCGGGATTTTTTACCAACTTGGATGCAATACTAAGTGAGTCATGTTGTTATGATGTTCCTAGAACGAAAACCATTGTGCTACAATCAAGAATTTACTTTATCCGCTGCGTGTTGGAAGAGTGTTGTCGATTCAGGAGGGAGCAAAAGAAAGAAAAATGCTCACTAGTTAGGAGGGAGTAATAACCTAACTAGACCGTTACAGTTGAAGTTCAGAGCTACAAGGATTTGTGCCGTCAGCGCCAAAGATCAAATGCCGAGATCGTCGGAAGGGAGAACTTCAAGTTTGCCTCAGTATCTAGACTATAGAGACTCTGCGCTTCAACAAAGTCAACATTGTTCATTACTATTGTAATTTACTTTGTGTTGTATTTATAGGTCTCATTGTAACCATTCACGTGTGACGATATCTTGGAGGGAGATTGTTAGCCTCGCTTTTTTATAAGGATAACGTCACTTACGTGAATTGGACTAGATGCGTAGAATACTTTGCCCATAGGGACTAGTATTGTTTAAGTGGCAAAGTATTGGTTTGTTGAGCCTATAAATACCCTCATGACTCTCCATGAGGGGTGAGGTGAATCATTAAGTGTATGTTTGTTTCTTGGTTTAATAAAACTCATCTTTGTGTTCTCCTCCCTCTCACTAGAAGAGATGAATCACTTCATCTTCTTTCACCAATCCCGACCTCCCGAAAACCACATAAATTACAGATTTTTGGTCCTAACACGAAGATAACATTGCCGACATCCTAACTAAACCTCTTAAACGAGAACCATTTAATCTTCTTAGACTTGGGTTAGGATTAATGGAACCAAACATGTAGTTAAAACATAGCCTAAACCTTAGAATAACCAAAACAAAACAATTTAGCTTAGTTCTGCTACAGTTCCCACGGCACCAAACAACCAAACGGACGAAACCAAAAAATTGGGTCCGTGGTGACAACAGTAGCAAAAATTTTAAATACAAAACACCTTCTTCTCCACAACTCACTTTACCAAAATGAACCACCAACATACCTAACTCATTATTAAGGTTTCTTCACCTACTAATCACTGAAGAAAAACATCATTGTAAGTATCCTTACTTCTCTTAATTCTGAGTCTAGGGTTCTAATTTATGCACAAAATCAATACATGGGGATTATGTATATTCTTGCACAAAACATGAACTTAATTGTTAAATTGCATAACTAATTACTGAGATTATGAACTACATTGTCAAATTGCATAAACTAATCATGTTCTCCGCTATTTAGAAGCTAATTACTATAAGGCATTATCTTAATTAAACTAAAAACCTCATGTAAAAATCTTGAAAAACTTCTCACTTGTAGGAAAACAATTTCTCATTGTTCATACAAATGAAAATGTTATTTTTATCACTTATAGAAAAACTATTTCTCATTGTTCATACGAATAAAAACGTTATTTTCATCACTTGCATAATGTCTCTTGAATACTAAAGGTAATGCATAACTAATATGCATTCCCGGGTATATTTAAATGAAGCCACATTGAATTAGGAGCGTTTGGGTTATCTCTTGCGTTTGGCCAAACACTACCAATAAAATCTATTTTATGCATAAAATGAGTCGAGATAACTGCAACTCCATATTGTTTGCATTTAGGCACACACTAGAACAAAACGCTAAGTTTGTTTTCATGTTTACTGAAACTTGTTAATTCTTGCTCCTAGGAACAAACATGGTAGCCACGAAATTTTATGACCACAAAGACACTCTTAATTACATCCCTCAACATCACAAAACCAAGGGCCTTACCAAAGAACAAGTTGAAATCTTTAAGAGTCTAGATAAAAGGTATTTCCATGAGGGTAGGACCATTCATCCATCTTTTGTCAATGGAACCAATCTCCGTCAAGAACTAGCCACTATCAACTTCGATTGTCTCCTTGACATCGATGAGCCAATTTGCCCTAGGTTCGTCCTAGAATTCTATGCTAGTGTTGTTTCCTTCACCAATGAGGATGATCAAATGTCTCTTAGGTTTAGGATCAACCAAAATGACTACACCATTTCTCTCTACCAATTTGCTTAAGTGTTAGGAATTCCTTGCCGTGGTACTTGTCTTTACTCGGATAAGTGGTCACTCACTATCCTTGATGTTATTCATGACTGCTCTCTTCCCTACCAAACTATTTTGTTAGGATCCTATATTTATTGTGTTGATGATTCGGGTGGTCTTGGATGATGGAAATACAAGTATGCCATGTTTTAGAGAGAGAAAGAGTGAGAGGGTGTTCTTGGTAGAGAATTGCTTAACAAATTATGAAAGGTTAGATTATGAAGCACCACCCCTTCCATGGATGGAAGGGGTATTTATACTTACAGACTACATGACCTCCTGACGGCCTGTGGATCAGGTATACAGTGGGTAAAGACCCGTCCTTCCTCCACGGTGTTACACTAAACTATACTACGCTACAAACTAACTAATTAACTACTAAATAACGTAAATAATGACACTTATACGAGCTAACATATGTTAGACCATAATTGGGGTGACCGACACTTTAACATGGAATTTCCAATTCCTAACAATCTCCCCCTAAGGGAGGTCACCCCATGAAATACATTTTGCATCCTAGCATTCTATCTTTGACTTTAGTTCTGAGCTCGTAGACTTCAATTCTTCAAGTTCTGCAATCTCTGTGCTTTAGTTGCGATTCTTCAAAGTCCGCATTGATTTGCACTTTTAGTGGAGGCCTTTAACTGATCCACATCTTGATGATCTTCGAGCTTTCTTTGAGATCACCAGCCACAGTAAATCTCTGGATCACCCTTTATTGTGTTGCCTTCATGTGATGTTGTGACTTTCGGACCGACATGCCCACACTTTTGAATCATGACTTCTTTCCATCAGAGTAGCGGATGCTTTACTGGTTCATGATATTTGCAGCAGCGTAGCAGAAGCATAGTATAAAATATGAGAGCCAAGTTATGTAGATATGCACTTGTCATGATGTTCTTCAATTAAGTGTGGATGCTGTGAGCATGCGGCTTTGGATTGACTTCTCAATTCTGATCAGCTGCAACCGTCCAAATGTACATGCAAACAACAGTTAGCAATAAAACACACGAAAGTGTCTTTGATCACTCTCGTTGAATTGAGGTACACGACCCACGGTTCCCCGTTGATCAGTACAAGTACTGCCTGTGATCAGGTATAATTCCGAAGAATCTCCTTGACAGGGTTTCGCAGCTGTTCTAGCCGTTCTCAAACCGGAACGTCTCAAAGAAGACAACACGGAGTGAGTGAACCAGTAAATTGAGATTTACTGATTGATAGAAAATGATTTGAAAACAATCGCGTATTGCTTGAAGAAAGAGTTTTGCAATACGACGAAGGTTTTATGAGAAAGATCAATTTTCAATCAAAAATACTTTTTGTATTTGAAAAGAGTACACATTCGATGTGCTAGAGAAAGAAGTTTGCACATCGAACGATTTTTCCAAAAGTATTTTTTCAATCAGAGATACTTTTTGAGTTTGAAATATGAATACACATTCGATGTGCTAGAGAAAAGAAGATTTGCACATCGAATGGTTTTTCCAAAAGTATTTGTCAATTCATTTCCTGGACCAAGGTTGATTCAAGAATGAATCGCCCCATTGTTTCTATCCAGTTGTCACAAGTTTTATCTTTTGAAAAGATCTCACATGTCACCCACCAAGAGCTTGTTTGATGTAGGCTCTAGAAGGATTTCCATCTTCATCGTGAATATTGTTGCATATCACTCGGATGTTCTGGAAATACCACAAGGATAATGCGTAGGACTCTTAATATATTCTTACTTTCCACATTGTGTGAAACAACAAGTCTTCATTAACTTAGTGTCCTAATGAGATATTGTGGATGATCTCTTGGCTCTAGACTCAATAGTGCACATTTGGTTCCTCTGCCGGAGACTAGGGAGAGGGTCTCCTTCTTTAATATCAACAATCTCTAAGAGAAAGTCGATAGATTATGTAGGTTCCCCGTGAGAATGAAACAAGTCCTTTTAAGAGGAACTTGAGTAGCTTGGGAAGTTTAGTGCAGTGCGTCACTGGGTCCATGACGTCTTGTCTTCAATACCAGTGTTACCTTAGTAAACACCAGTAGCATATGTATTGAACCCGGTTTCTGCCCTAAGGTTGAATTGTTGGAGGGCTATTTCTTTTCACCCTTTTCACATTCAATTCTTTTTCATTCTTCAACCCCTTCAGTGCTTACTGAGACTTCATTGCTAGAACCTTGTTGGGTTTATTCCAGTACTAGCTTTATCTCAGTCCGCACTCTTCCCATATCTCACTTTTCTCCTTTTTTCATCATACCTAAGGACTCTACACTATCTAGTGGATTGTCCCTGGGCAGATCCCTCCGGTTCTGGCAGATCGTGGGAACTAATACCTAACCTTACCATCCTTATAACTCCAATGCATAAAGTAAAATGGTCCGTCTTTTGGTACAGTTCTTTCTTCCTTGAAACCAATTGAAAAATCATTTGGAAAAACCAATCAAGGTACTGGTGACAAAATATCAAAGTATTTTGTACCTTAATTGTTTTTGATCATTACGAAAAACTCCCCCTCAACATGTGCATATGATTTTGAAATTGTTTAGCACATGGAGGCAAGAGTTCTTTGAAATATTTTCTTTGATCACAATTTTCATAGAAAAAGCCATTTGATTTTCTTTCGTAAATTCTCCCCCTCAATATGTGCGTAGGATATTTGAAATCATTTTATCACATAGAGGAAAGAGTTCATTTGAAGTACATCCACGATCACAAAATCCATTAAGAAACCATTTAAAACTCAATCAAGGTACTTTATGTTAAAATATAAAAGCATTTGCACCTCGATAGTTTATTTTCTTATGAAATACTCCCCCTCAATATGTGCATCGAGATTCGAAAGCGTTTAGCACATATGAGAGAGCAGCCTGCACAATTGAATCAAAACGATCACCTTTTATCAAATTTCATTATTAAATCACAAATTCTCCCCCGATCAAAAATATCAAACCCTTTGAGATTTTGGATCTCAAGTGATTTAATTAGGTTTAGAATACATGGGAGAAAATGTGGCCTTGTTTAAATACTCATCTTGTTTTTGGATAAATGCTCCTCCTCAATCATGTTCATCATATATTGAAATCGTTTGGCACATGGAGTCAGGAGTGCCTTTGAAGGACTAAAACCAATTCCATTAAAACAGATTTGAGATTTAAATCACGATCTCTCCCGCGATTAAAAATTTCAAACCATTTGAGATTTGTGATCCCAAAAGATTTAAATCATTTAGAAAATTTTGGGGAAAGACGTGGCAAGATTTGATTTTGAAAAATGACAGATAAGGACCATTTTAAGACATTAAATATTGTTAGTGTCAGGTATGATAGTTTTAAGAGATCTTTAAGTAAAATAAAACAATTTCACAATCAAAAAAGAACAGAAAAAATTTCATTTTGAAAGATCTTTGAGTTTTAAAGAAAATCATAAAATGACATAACATTAAATCTTTAGATCACCGCTTATTATTGTACACACGGACCTTTTATGAAGAAATATCGTTTGAAAATATTTTATTTTAAATCACTCTCCCTCTCAATCGATGACCGTAGTCGAGGATTGAGTGACTTAAGTTTTGATAAAACGAAGTCCGGTGATTTTTTAAATTAAGACCAATTTATTTTCAAAACAATATTTTTCAATTTTTCAAAACAATATTAAAATTGTTTAAAAAATGTTATCATCCACTACTTGTCCTGCACAAAGATACGTTAGGTGGTTGAGTTGCTTTTGTTGTTGCTGTAGGGCTTGGAAGAAAAACCGTCTGCTGATGCAGTGGGAATTCTTACGTTGCATTTATTCATGCCAACTGAGGTCAAATTAAGCTCCGTTTCTTCATTTGATGATGAAGAAAAACCATCTGCTGATGCAGTGAGACCTCTTACATTGCATTTTTTCATGCCAACTCTCCATAGAAGTCAAATTAAGCTCCGTTTCTTCATTTGTCAACCCAAGATATAGTTACCCTTTCCTTTCGGCATCCAATCATCTTCATTTGTGGGATACGGATCGGGAACATTCTTATATACCAAAATACCTGCATACGTTAGTGAACACACATACATATATATGGTGGTCGACATCACCCAAACAGCAATCGACTAATAAAAGTCAATTCAACATATCAATCAGATCATATAAAGGTATGGGAATTATGTGTTCATCAAACTCTAATAATCTAATCCTAACAATCATATCCTAAATTCCTAGTCCTTCGACATAGGCAAATATCATTTTTAATTAAGCACGTAGAATAATTAAGAAAGTCCGTTAGATGATATAAATTTGAAAACATTCTCCCCCTTAATCAATGACTCATTTTCTGAAGATTTTAAAAGCGCTGCAGTTATTGATTGAGTTTGCAAATTTTATAAAAACTATGAATCTGATTGTTTTTAAAGCAACTCTGTTAATACAAATATCGTCATTAAACATTATTTATATTTTTGATCTTTACCTAAGTTTTGTTAACGACAAAATTAAATTTAATTTGTATAAAAGCTTAAAGCTTGTCAAGTTTAATAGATATTAAAACAAGCTTTTTCAAACAATATATTCATCATTCAAGCATTTACATTTATGATTAGTAACATCTTGATATGACTCTAATCATTATGTATGATAGTAGTTTTTAGAATGTGTTAGGTTCTTAAAACCAAAACACTACTTAAGTATTTGCATATTTCTAAAAATAGAAATACAACATATGACATCATGAGATGCATCATGGAAATCATTGGAAGATTTCATTAGATATTTTGTGTGGATTTGTACTCTTCATTTCTTGCACAATCTCACTTAGATAGAGTTGACTTTGGAAAGATTTGATATCTTGGCTGTCAGACCCGGCGGTACCAAATTGGTACACGGGCGGAACCCTTTTAAGGGTTCCGCGGTCCGTGGACGCTCCTGTCAATTTTGGCTATAAATAGCAATGCCAAGCCAAGTAGTTTTTCATCCCTTTCCACTATACTCTCATACATATCTTCTCTCTAACCTTTCTAACTCAGTTTCATATCATAGTAGTGATCTCTTTTGTAGCAAAGAAGATCAAGTCACATTCAAGCTTCAAACGAGAAGTTGGAAGTCTTGTTCGTTTAGTGTTGTATGATCTAGTGTTGATTCATACTTCATTGTTGTATTAAACCATCATAATCTTGTGAGTGTGAGTGGTTAGTATTTTAGTCCTCAAAATACATTGTGTGTGGGAGTAGTTGTACCCTTGGAAAGAACTCGACATCTAGCTTAGTGTCGGAAATTGTGTAAGTGAAGTGTAAAGGTTTTCTCCGCCGGTGAAAGGAGCTTGTTGACTAGTGAAGTTAAACTCTCGAGTGTGAGACTCGGGGAGTGGAGTAGGGAAAGGAAATAGAGTCCTTGTAGACCGAACCACTATAAACAACTTGTTGTGGTTTGATCATTTCTTTCCTTATTTACTCTTTACATATTACTTGCATACTTCATCAACATATCCAAAGATCAATATCAATTGATCTTTCAATAAGTTTCAAAACAAAGATTTTAATTGGTAAACTATTCAACCCCCCTTCTAGTTTTCTACAATTGGTACCAGAGCCTCGTTGCTCAAGAATTTCTAAAATAACTTGTATTTTATAAACTTGAAACGATCCATGGGTTCTGAAAACTTTAAAAAAGGGCAATCTATGCAAAGACCACCACTCTTTGAAACCAATGGATTTATCTATTGGAAAAACCGTTTTGAAACATATGTAAAATCAAAAGGTATAGATCTTTGGTTTATTATTGTTAAAGGGGATTTTAGTTATACAACAAAGGATATTTCCGTTGATGAACAAAAGAAATTAGTTGCTAAAAATAATGAAGCTAAAATGATGCTTTATAATGCTTTACCTAGAAAAGAATATGAAAGAATTTTTATGTGTGAAACCGCCAAAGATATTTAGGAATCTTTAATTGTTACACATCAAGGTAATTCACAAGTCAAGGATAACAAAATTGATCTTCTTGTTCAACAATATGAACAATTTGTTATCCCAGAAGATGAAACCATTGATTGTGGCTTTGCTCGCTTCAACACTATTATTACATCACTTAAAGCACTTGATGAATCTTTTCTTAGTAAGAACTTTGTCAGGAAATTTCTTAGAGCACTTCATCCCAAATTGAAAGCTAAAGTGACCGCTATTGAAGAATCAAAAGATCTCTAAAAAATGTCACTAGACGAGCTAATTGGCAACCTCAAAGTTCACAAAATGGTAATGGGGAAAGATTCGGAGATCATCAAAGGAAGAAGGGAGAAGATCAAATCCGTCGCTCTAAAAGCAAAGGCGGAATCAAGCGATGATGATGAATCTTGCTCCGGTAGTGAAGATGAGGAGTATGCCATGGCCGTTAGAGATTTCAAGAAGTTCTTTAGAAGAAGAGGAAAGTTTGTAAGACAACCTCGAGAAGAAAAGAAGTCATTCCGAAAAGATCGGGATGACAAAAAGGGTAAAGGTGAAAGAAAGTGTTTTAGATGTGGTGATGCAAATCATCTCATAGGAGAATGTCCCAAGCCACCTAAAAGCAAAACTCAACGAGCTTTTGTAAGTGGTGCTTGGAGTGATAGTGAAGACGATGAAGAATCAAGAAAGGAAGAGATCGCTCTAATGGCACATGAGTCAAATGAGGTACTTTCCGACTCTTCTTACTCTTCTATTGATGATGACACTTTGCAAAAACAATATAATCAATTGTGTGAGCTAAGTCTAAAAATCATAACTAAAAATAAATTTTTAAAAACCAAAAAGGAATTTTTGGAAAATGAAGTTTATGAGTTAAAAGAAAAAGCAAAACGACTTGAAAAGGGAAAGGCAAATGACGATGGTTGTAAATCATGTCAAGAGCTTAATCTTGAAATAGAAAAACTAAAACTCACACAAGATGTTTTAATCAAAAATAATTCTAAATTTAAAAGGTTTAACAAAAACATCGCTCTTGCCGATGAAATAGTTAAAATCCATAAAACACCAGGAGACATGAATGGGCTAGTATTTAATGAAGTATTAATTCCAAAGAGTCAAAACAAAACGGCCGAAAAGGACGAACAATCTGTCAAAACTGCTGCAGTACAGCACGGACCAGACGGAACCAAAATAAGGGTTCCGTCCGTGGAAACAAATCTTGCCGTGGGTACTTCAGCAGGACAGAATGTTCGTAATACGGACCGTACTGAATTTGTCAAAGTAACAAAGAAAACCAAGGATAGTGTTAAACTAAAACCAGCTGTTACATCAGGAGTAGGACTTGCTAAAAATGAATTTAGATCAAAAACCACTCAACAACGATATAAAGCACCTTTTGCCAAACGCCCCTTTCCTAAGAGCAACCACAACGTACAACCCAACTACCAACACAATGGTTGGAATCAAAACTTCCCTAGACCATATCAAACTCCAGATTACATGTCATGGAACTCTTACCCATCGTTTCCATACATGAATCAAATAAATGGTATGTTTAACCCAAACGGACCCATGAGATATTGGGGACCAAATGCTTGAGTTATTTACTTCTTAGGTATGCTTGAAAGTTGGATTGGAACCTGATGAATGGATAAAAGATAGTGGATGCTCACGGCATATGACGGGCAACAAAAGTCTCTTCTCATCATACCAAGAGTATGACGGAGGTAATGTCACTTTTGGTAGTAATCTCAAAAGCAAATCATTGGCAAAGGTACGATCGCTCATAACTCCCTAACTATTGAAAATGTTGCTCATGTGGATAGGTGATCTGTGCTAAACCGTCAAGCTATCTCACACAAGCTAGCCACTTGTGAATGGCTAACCGTAAGAAGCCTAAAACTGCTTAAAACACAAATACAATGAAGATCAGAGAATATAATGAATTCCCGGGTCGTTAAGTCCCACGGAGACTCAATGGTGCATAAACACTTGATCAGACGATAGAATGATCACTAAGGATAGTGATCAGAAAGGAATTGGATTGGATAATTATAACTAAGGAAAAAGATTATAAATTACAGCGACTTAAATACAAATTAAGAAAATTAAAAATATAAAATATATTAAATAAACGCTATCACTATATTTAAAATGATGAACGTTTAAAACTTAAAACGTACGTTTAAATAAAAAACTACGTAAATGTACAAAATAAAAGTGAGATCTAAGAAATAAAAGACCTAAAAATATGAAAATAACATTTTTGGAATCCTAAAAATAAAAGAAAATTATTAGAAAAATAAAATTATTTTTACAACTATTTATCTAATTATTATTAATTAAAAACTATTTTTAAGTGTTTAAAATGCACTAAAATATAAGAAAATACAAATATAACTTAGAAAAATGAAATTATAACTTAGAAAAATCTAAAATATGATAAAACTTATTTTAAAACTGAAAATATATATTTTAGAGTTTTTATGTATTTATTATTAATTTAATACTATTTAAAACTAATTAAAATGCTAGAAAATACTATTTAAACCAAGAAAATTATGGAAAAATATTTTTTTGGCTTTTTATATTTATCTTAACTTAAGAAAAATGAAAAATTATTTTTTTGAACCTTTTCTTAATTTTTTGTATTAAAAGCTAATTAAAAATACTTAAAAAACTAATTTAAATGGAGAAAAATACCAAACATTACTGGAAAAATCTGAAAAATTCAAGTTAAGCTTAAAATAATATTTAGAATCTAAGAAAAATATAAAAAACAGGGGTTGTGTACAAGAATAAGAGGCTACAGTGCAATGTGATAGTGAAATAAGCACTTGAATAAGCATTTGCACACAACAGATGATCAAACTGAGACAGAAGCTTCAATAAGCTAAATTAACTCTACAGCAACTAGAAACAACAACCCATAACCTCTGGATTGCAAGATACCGAGATTTGATGAAATTGAACTAAGGAGCTAAAAACAGTTTCTGGGGTCCTACTTTGGGCTTAAAAATAAGCACTGAGATAAGCTGGAATCAAGAAAACTAAAGAAGGGACTTAGACTAGACCTGGCTGAGACCTTGTAAACCAAAGTGGAGACCTAGATGAGCTCAAATGAGCCTAATGCAAACCTTGCCAAACCCCTGTGCAGACTCAGCTTTCACTGAGTCAGTTGCACAGGGGAGCTTATGCCCATTTGACAAGCCCATTAGAAGCTTAAGAAAAATTCACAAAATTTGACAAAAATGATAATCATAAAATAGACCAGTAGAAGTTCTAAATACAACAAGTTATACTTGATTTGACCCATAAATGAACCCATGAAAAATCATCTTAGATGGGCTCAAACTGAGTTTTTGCAAGTTTTGACTTTTGAAGAAAAAATGAAATGTTGACTTAAATGAGATTTGAAGCTAATTTATGGACTTATTATGATGTATTGAGATGAAATGAAACTGAAATAAGCTAGTTCTATGAATTTGAAACACAAAACAAGATTTTGATTTACCAAAATCACAACAGATAGGAATTTTGAGACAGTTGAGATGATATGTTGACTTTGACAGGTTACATGCACAATATTAAGACAGATATGAGCTAAGATATGCTGAACAAACTTAAACCAACAAGTTCTATCTACTGAGTAAGCCTCTAGGACAGATATATCAGCAATTCCAAACACACCTTAATGAACTGATATGCAATTAAAATAAACCAATCTACTGAAGAAGCAAGTAATAAGGATCAAGATGAGTTTGACTATCCTAAATACAACTTAACAAACAAGTAAAAACAGTATATGACTATAAATACCAGTACAAACAAATTATGCAAACTGACTTGAAAAGTGAAAATGAGATACTCACCCACCTGTGTCCAACTTGTTGCAGGCTAAAACCAAACCAAATTCTACACTAACCTAACCTATTTTAAACCAAATCCACCTCTGCATCAACTATTATCATCACCATTCCCAATTTTGCATCACAGTTGACTTTCGTTGACCAATTATCAAAACTACTTGAAACTGCCTTCCAAGCTCATCAAAAGCTATAATTAGCTTAAGTTAACTTGGTTGAATGAGAAATTATGCTTTTGGAAGCTTAAATATAAGAACATGAAATTGAAATTCTCAACAGTAAACACAATAACAAGGATTTTAACCAAACTTTGAAATTGATTCTTGAAAACAGATTACAATGATAAATTAACTTGAGTTTTGATCATAGAAACAAAAGATTACAGAATTTAAGCTAAACTAAAACATTTCTAAAAAAACGACATAAAGAAAAACTTAAAAACTAACTACTTGCCCTCTAGCTTCTTCTTCCTTCCTTTTTATATGAAAAAGATCTTCCACATGTACTCTGAATGAATCCCACTTGATCTCAGCCATTGAATTCATCAAAATTGCCATTTGTCATTTTTTTGGCGCCAAAAGTCTTGAGCAGGTACAAGCAGTTTTTTTTGCAATTAATGGGTTTTGGGTGTTAGTGGAAGAGGAGGGGGGACAAAGTAAGGTGTATACAAGTGGTGTGTTTGAAAAAGGTGGAAAACCAGCTCTGGTTTTTGGTTTTACAGGCATATGAGAGGGAGATGAACAGTGCTGGGTTTTGGCGCGTTTGACCGAGTTTGACCAAGTGGTATTAATAATACGGGGGTCCAAAATTGGTTGTGGCAGGGGTCAGAATGTATATTGGCCTAGCTCAAGGTCCATGGTTTAAGGGTTCAAGGTTCAAGCTTGGGTTGGGCTAAGGATTTGGGCCAGCTGTGTTTGGATTGGTTTTGGCTTGATATTAAAAGGGTGGCCGTTTGGTTTAGCTAGTATACAAGGACCAAAAATGCAATTTATCCAAACCTCAAGGACTGAAAATGACACATTTCTAAACTTATCACAAGGACCAAATTTGACAAACTTTGATAGTACAAGGACCCTTTTTGCATAAAATTCCATTTTTAGAAATCCAAGGACTATTTTTGCAATTTTTCAAAGTTTAGGGACCTTTTCTGCCATTTGACCAAAGAATCATTCAAGGAGCAATTTTAACAACTTAGAATATTTCAGGGGCCTTGAATGATAAAATTCCACATTTTTGAATTCCAGGGACTAGATTTGACAACTTTTGAAACTTGGGAGACTAAAACTGCCAATTTTGCAAACTTGAATCATTTTTCATCTGATTTTGATATTTTTGCATTTAAAACACATAAAACACTGATTTGTGATATTTTCATCATTTTGATGCATTTTTGAGTGTTTTCAGATGTTTTTGTAGTCTAGACAGTATAAAAATGATGAGTATTTAGACACTCATCAATCCCCCACACTAAGATATTGCTAGTCCCTAGCAATGTTTTGAAGCTTTAATGGATTTTAAAAACTCTTTACCAAAATCCATTACTTCTGGAGTAGCCAAATGTTTCAGTTCAAGTAAGAACCTTGGTACACTGATAACCAAATGATTTTGAGCAAATCATAAGCTGTAACGGATTTGATTTGTCTTTACCAGAAGCCGTTTGCTCTGGACTACCCAACTCTTAGATAAATTATCAATATTATCTTTGGTTAGCTGATTACCAATTATGGTTTTTCCACTGCCTTTACCACAAGCCATAATCTTGCGGGCTAGCCAACTCTTCACTTTTTAAAGATATGGTGAGCTGAATACCATACAATTTTGGGCAAATTGCAAGCCGTAAACGGATTTGATATATCTTTACCAAGAGCCGTTTGCTCCTGGATTAGCCAATCCTTTTGTTTATTAGACAAGGCGGACTGATAACCAAATGAGTAAGTGCAAAAACACTTACTCCAAAAAAACATTTTGGCCAAAAACGGGGGAATTGGGCGGATAAATATGATAAAATTCGTGAGAATTCCCCCCCACACTTAGAAATGAATATTGCCCTCAATATTCAAAGTACCGGCGGTTATGCCGAAACAAAGAACGTAAAAGGGAAATACTACGGCCATTATTTTATTTTATTTATTTTTTTTTTTTGAAAATATATATATATATATATATATATATATATATATATATATATATATATATATATATATATATATATATATATATATATATATATATATAAAACATGTGGGGCATCACCCCCACACTAAGGTGGTAGAAAGGGGTAAGAAGTCAGAAATATGGGTGAAAACCCATATGGTGTGTGCTACTGTTTTTGGTTACCGAGTCGCTAGCTTGACTCGACCCCGAATTCATTGGTTCATGGGGAAGCAAAGTGGAAGAAACAATCTCTATCGGACTTTCATTCAAGATGTTTGGATAAACATTGAAGCACGCGAAAGTTCCACACCGATGAGATATAGAGAGACAGACCCGGCTCACAGATGATAAATGAAAATGCCGGGGTCAAAGATAGTATCCTCATTCCCGAAGGAGAAAAGGGAAAGAGCAACCACACCATTAGTGAAGAATGGAATAAATATGTGCATCACAATGCATGTCCATTCCTCATCAGAAAGAAGCAAATCACCATTTTTGACATTTTTAAGCTTAAATTTGAAGCTTTTATGGTGATTGGTAACAAAATTTCCGGGAGGGAGAGCTGGAAACGGTTCTTCAATCAACAGATTTTCAAGAAAAAGGATGTCTCTCTCCGAATCAAAGTAAGTATTGTCAATTCCTGTTGGAATCGACTCATCACTAAGAAAATCATCGACCTCCTTCCAAAAGTTGTCATCTTCCTCATCTGGAGTGAGAGAAGGAATGGAAGAGTCGGAAATGGGATAAGAAATGAGTGGATGATCATTATATAGGAGATTTCTAGTTTCTCCAAGATCGGCTTCGAAATCAAAGAGATCATCGTCACTTTCTGATGAAAGTGGACTGATGTGAGTGAGTTCATCGGTGAACTCCTCAAGAAGAGGATCAGACTGTGGGAGTGATGCCTCAACATACTCGATGTCTCCATAAGATTTACAATCATCGCTAAAATCGGAGAAAGTCTCAAAATGATCATTTGAACACTCAAGAGGGGAAGAAGAATCACACATATGATCAGAAATTCCCTGTGACTCTCTCGGGATTGGGACAAGGTCCTCAACACTAGACTTTATAAATTCGTCCGATTCCTTTTCAGGAACAGTGTCAAGATGCTCATCCCCCATGTTCAGAGAGTGAGTGGGAGCTTCGGGTGTGATAACAATAGACTAAGGGAGTTTAGAAGGACTAGCATACATATGTTTAATACTTTCCATTTGTTCTTCTGCTAGTAATTCCATCATAGTCTTTTCTCCCTGATTTTTCATGGAAGGAGTCTCAACTGATGAACTTGATGAACCGTTATAAAATTGTAGGATATCAAGGATATCTTCATCATCATCGTCATCAGGAATGAAACGGAATCGAGAGCTAGATTTGGCCGCTTTTTCTTTTGCAATTGATTCCCTAATAGATTGTTCAAAGGCAATTTGGGAATCTAATTTAGCAGCCCGCTCTTCGGCTAACAAAACTTCCATGGATTTCTCATTTGGATTATCTTGGGGATGTTTAGATTCCTTCAAATCTTTCACTAAATCCAAAAGATCAAGGAGAAGATTTTGAGGAAGTGGGTCAGGCTGGTACTGTAGAGGTTGGTCATGATACGAAGAGTCGTAATTGTTACAAGGAAATGGATTCCTTGTTTGACAATCCGAGCTAGAGTGAGGACCTCCACAATACTCACAATAGTAAAACTGATGTGGTTGTGAGTGGTATGTGTTGTAGTCATAATTGTTATCAGGAACCTGCTCATAGACAAGCGTGTTTCCTGATTGACAATCAGAACTGGAATGTGAACCACCACAGTACTCACAACAGTAAAACTGCTGAGTCTCACAGTGTGGTAGCTGATGGAATAAATCAGTCGTGTTATGGTAGGAATAGGGATCCTGGTTATAGACAGACCTGTTTCCTGATTCCACCACGCTACAACTGGGGCAATTGCCACCATTATAAGTACCACCACACCATTGACAACCAAGAGGGTGAGGATAAGACATAGAAAGAATCAAAGGTTAACTGAGGGTAAGAAATGAAGAATCAAAAAGGTAAGAGAGTAAAGAGGAATATTTTTGGTATTTTTGAAAAACATTTTGTAAAAACAAAGAATGAAAATATTTTTGGTGTTATTAACACTTTAGGAAAAGTGTTAATGAACTTTTTGGATTTTCTGATAACTTTACAATTTTTTTTTTTTTTTTATAAAAGATGGTATATGTGCAAGAATGGATCTGAAAAAGGTTTAACACACGCTAAAGCCTCCCCGGCAGCGGCGCCAAAATTTGATCTGTGCTAAACCGTCAAGCTATCTCACACAAGCTAGCCACTTGTGAATGGCTAACCGTAAGAAGCTTAAAACTGCTTAAAACACAAATACAATGAAGATCAGAGAATATAATGAATTCCAGGGTCGTTAAGTCCCACGGAGACTCAATGGTGCATAAACACTTGATCAGAAGATAGAATGATCACTAAGGATAGTGATCAGAAAGGAATTGGATTGGATAATTATAACTAAGGAAAATGATTATAAATTACAGCGACTTAAATACAAATTAAGAAAATTAAAAATATAAAATATATTAAATAAACGCTATCACTATATTTAAAATGATGAACGTTTAAAACTTAAAACGTACGTTTAAATAAAAAACTACGTAAATGTACAAAATAAAAGTGAGATCTAAGAAATAAAAGACCTAAAAATATGAAAATAACATTTTTGGAATCCTAAAAATAAAAGAAAATTATTAGAAAAATAAAATTATTTTTACAACTATTTATCTAATTATTATTAATTAAAAACTATTTTTAAGTGTTTAAAATGCACTAAAATATAAGAAAATACAAATATAACTTAGAAAATTGAAATTATAACTTAGAAAAATCTAAAATATGATAAAACTTATTTTAAAACTGAAAATATATATTTTAGAGTTTTTATGTATTTATTATTAATTTAATACTATTTAAAACTAATTAAAATGCTAGAAAATACTATTTAAACCAAGAAAATTATGGAAAAATATTTTTTTGGCTTTTTATATTTATCTTAACTTAAGAAAAATGAAAAATTATTTTTTTGAACCTTTTCTTAATTTTTTGTATTAAAAGCTAATTAAAAATACTTAAAAAACTAATTTAAATGGAGAAAAATACCAAATAGTACTGGAAAAATCTGAAAAATTCAAGTTAAGCTTAAAATAATATTTAGAATCTAATAAAAATATAAAAAACAGGGGTTGTGTACAAGAATAAGAGGCTACAGTGCAATGTGATAGTGAAATAAGCACTTGAATAAGCAATTGCACACAACAGATGATCAAACTGAGACAGAAGCTTCAATAAGCTAAATTAACTCTACAGCAACTAGAAACAACAACCCATAACCTCTGGATTGCAAGATACCAAGATTTGATGAAATTGAACTAAGGAGCTAAAAACAGTTTCTGGGGTCCTACTTTGGGCTTAAAAATAAGCACTGAGATAAGCTGGAATCAAGAAAACTAAAGAAGGGACTTAGACTAGACCTGGCTGAGACCTTGTAAACCAAAGTGGAGACCTAGATGAGCTCAAATGAGCCTAATGCAAACCTTGCCAAACCCCTGTGCAGACTCAGCTTTCACTGAGTCAGTTGCACAGGGGAGCTTATGCCCATTTGACAAGCCCATTAGAAGCTTAAGAAAAATTCACAAATTTTGACAAAAATGATAATCATAAAATAGACCAGTAGAAGTTCTAAATACAACAAGTTATACTTGATTTGACCCATAAATGAACCCATGAAAAATCATCTTAGATGGGCTCAAACTGAGTTTTTGCAAGTTTTGACTTTTGAAGAAAAAATGAAATGTTGACTTAAATGAGATTTGAAGCTAATTTATGGACTTATTATGATGTATTGAGATGAAATGAAACTGAAATAAGCTAGTTCTATGAATTTGAAACACAAAACAAGATTTTGATTTACCAAAATCACAACAGATAGGAATTTTGAGACAGTTGAGATGATATGTTGACTTTGACAGGTTACATGCACAATATTAAGACAGATATGAGCTAAGATATGCTGAACAAACTTAAACCAACAAGTTCTATCTACTGAGTAAGCCTCTAGGACAGATATATCAGCAATTCCAAACACACCTTAATGAACTGATATGCAATTAAAATAAACCAATCTACTGAAGAAGCAAGTAATAAGGATCAAGATGAGTTTGACTATCCTAAATACAACTTAACAAACAAGTAAAAACAGTATATGACTATAAATACCAGTACAAACAAATTATGCAAACTGACTTGAAAAGTGAAAATGAGATACTCACCCACATGTGTCCAACTTGTTGCAGGCTAAAACCAAACCAAATTCTACACTAACCTAACCTATTTTAAACCAAATCCACCTCTGCATCAACTATTATCATCACCATTCCTAATTTTGCATCACAGTTGACTTTCGTTGACCAATTATCAAAACTACTTGAAACTGCCTTCCAAGCTCATCAAAAGCTATAATTAGCTTAAGTTAACTTGGTTGAATGAGAAATTATGCTTTTGGAAGCTTAAATATAAGAACATGAAATTGAAATTCTCAACAGTAAACACAATAACAAGGATTTTAACCAAACTTTGAAATTGATTCTTGAAAACAGATTACAATGATAAATTAACTTGAGTTTTGATCATAGAAACAAAAGATTACAGAATTTAAGCTAAACTAAAACATTTCTAAAAAAACGACATAAAGAAAAACTTAAAAACTAACTACTTGCCCTCTAGCTTCTTCTTCCTTCCTTTTTATATGCAAAAGATCTTCCACATGTACTCTGAATGAATCCCACTTGATCTCAGCCATTGAATTCATCAAAATTGCCATTTGTCATTTTTTTGGCGCCAAAAGTCTTGAGCAGGTACAAGCAGTTTTTTTGCAATTAATGGGTTTTGGGTGTTAGTGGAAGAGGAGGTGGGACAAAGTAAGGTGTATACAAGTGGTGTGTTTGAAAAAGGTGGAAAACCAGCTCTGGTTTTTGGTTTTACAGGCATATGAGAGGGAGATGAACAGTGCTGGTTTTTGGCGCGTTTGACCGAGTTTGACCAAGTGGTATTAATAATACGGGGGTCCAAAATTGGTTGTGGCAGGGGTCAGAATGTATATTGGCCTAGCTCAAGGTCCATGGTTTAAGGGTTCAAGGTTCAAGCTTGGGTTGGGCTAAGGATTTGGGCCAGCTGTGTTTGGATTGGATTTGGCTTGATATTAAAAGGGTGGCCGTTTGGTTTAGCTAGTATACAAGGACCAAAAATGCAATTTATCCAAACCTCAAGGACTGAAAATGACACATTTCTAAACTTATCACAAGGACCAAATTTGACAAACTTTGATAGTACAAGGACCCTTTTTGCATAAAATTCCATTTTTAGAAATCCAAGGACTATTTTTGCAAATTTTCAAAGTTTAGGGACCTTTTCTGCCATTTGACCAAAGAATCATTCAAGGAGCAATTTTAACAACTTAGAATATTTCAGGGGCCTTGAATGATAAAATTCCACATTTTTGAATTCCAGGGACTAGATTTGACAACTTTTGAAACTTGGGAGACTAAAACTGCCAATTTTGCAAACTTGAATCATTTTTCATCTGATTTTGATATTTTTGCATTTAAAACACATAAAACACTGATTTGTGATATTTTCATCATTTTGATGCATTTTTGAGTGTTTTCAGATGTTTTTGTAGTCTAGACAGTATAAAAATGATGAGTATTTAGACACTCATCAATAGGTTAGGATTTAATCTACTTAGTATTAGCCAACTATGTGATAAAAAGTATAAAGTACTATTTGATGAAAATAGTAGTAAAATACTAAAAGATGGTATCACCATAGCTAAAGGAGTTAGGAAAAATAACATATACGTCATGAAAATAGATAAAGCATCTAATGACAAGCTTTGCCTAACAACATTAGACGATAGCTCATCTCTTTGGCATAGACGCTTAGGTCACGCTAATATGAGACTTATACAAAACCTATCTTCAAAAGAGCTAGTTAGGAATTTACCAAAACTAAAATATGACCAACACTTTTGCGACGCTTGCAAAATTGGTAAACAAACCCATAGTAGTCACAAATCTAAAAATATGGTGTCCACATCTAAGTGTCTAGAATTATTACATATGGACTTGTTTGGACCATCCGCTATAAGAAGCTACGGAGGCAACTTATACACTTTGGTCATAGTAGATGATTACTCAAGGTTTACTTGGACGTTGTTTTTGAAAACAAAAAATGAAGCTTTTGATAAATTTGAAATTCTTAGCAAGAAAATTCAAAATCTACTAGGTGTTAAAATTGTGTCGATCCGAACGGATCATGGTCGTGAATTTGACAACGAAACTCAATTTGGAAACTTTTGTAATACAAATGGTATAACACATAACTTTTCGGCTCCAAGAACACATCAATCAAATGGTGTAGTAGAACGTAAAAATAGAACAATTCAAGAAATGAGTAGAACAATGCTTAATGAACAAAACATTCCTCAAAAGTTTTGGTGCAACGCCGTTGACACTTCTACATATATTTTGAATAGAGTCTTAATACGTCCTTTCTTAAACAAAACACCATATGAGCTTTACAAAGGTAAAAAGCCAACTTTAGGATATTTTAGAGTCTTTGGTTGTAAATGCTTCATTCTTAATACTAAAGACTATCTCACCAAGTTTGACCCAAAGTCTTCTGAAGGTGTATTTTTGGGTTATTCTCAAACTAGCAAAGCTTATATTGTCCTTAACAAAGAAACAATGATAGTCGAGGAATCGTTGAACATAACATTTGACGAAAGTCCACCTCCCTCTAAGACATCACCTTTGGTAGATGATGACTTAGTTGAAAGTCAAATAATAGAAAGTCAAATTAATGATAACAAGGAAGATGAACCATTAAATAAGGAAATTATAAACATCAAAGAATCTAAAAGTCATCCTTTAGAAAAAGTCATAGGACAACTTAATCAAAGAACCTTAAGGTCACAAGCCCAAAATCAAAGTAATTATTTTTGTTTTGTATCCACCATAGAACCGAAAAACATAAACGAAGAAATAAAAGATGAATCGTGGGTAATTGCCATGCAAGAAGAATTAAACCAATTCGTTAGAAATGATGTTTGGAAATTAGTTCCAAAACCTAAAGATCAAACCATAATTGGAACGAAATGGGTTTTTCAAAATAAAATGGATGAAAATGGTATAGTATCTAGAAACAAAGCTAGGCTTGTTGCACAAGGCTATAATCAACAAGAAGGTATTGATTATGATGAAACTTATGCTCCGGTAGCTAGACTCGAATCTATTAGAATATTACTTGCCTATGCATGTGCTTATGACTTTAAATTATTTCAAATGGATGTTAAAAGTGCTTTTCTCAATGGGTTTATTAACAAAGAAGTGTATGTTGCTCAACCTCCCGGTTTCACCGCCTTTGAGAAACCACATCATGTCGTCAAACTCAAGAAAGCATTGTATGGTCTTAAGCAAGCACCAAAAGCTTGGTACGATCGACTTAAGACTTTTCTTATTGAAAACAAATACTATATGGGATTAGTAGATAATACTCTATTTACCAAGAAAAAGGAATCACATATTATCATTGTTCAAATATACGTTGATGACATTATATTCGGATCAACTTGTCAAGAACTATGTGATGATTTTTCTAAAATCATGCACGACGAGTTTGAAATGAGTATGATGGGTGAGTTAAACTTCTTTCTAGGACTTCAAATTAAACAACTAGAAGATGGCATTTTCTTTAACCAATATAAATATATAAAAGACATGCTTAAGAAATTTGGTCTTGAAGATTCCAAACCAACTAAAACACCCATGTCTTCGGACACTAAACTCACCAAGGACGAAGAAGGTGAATCCGTAGATAACACTAAATATAGAGGAATGATTGGTAGCCTACTCTATCTTACGGCTAGTAGACCCGACATTATGTTTAGTGTTTGTCTATGTGCTCGCTTTCAAGAAAACCCAAAGGCATCACACTTAGAAGCCTTAAAAAGGATTTTTAGATACATTAAGGGAACAACGTGTTTAGGATTATGGTATCCCAAAGGAACTGGTGTAGAAACCATAGTGTATGCCGACTCGGATCATGCTGGTGACTATGTCGATAGAAAAAGTACAAGTGGTATTTGCACTTTTGTTGGACATTGTCTCACCTCATGGTTTGCAAAGAAGCAAACGGCCTTAGCCATCTTAACTACTGAAGCCGAGTACGTCTCAGCCGGAAAGGCATGTCAACAAGCTCTTTGGATGAAGCAAGCTCTCGTAGATTACGGAATTCATCTCAACGACATTGTGATACTTTGCGAAAACAAAGGAGCCATCGATCTCAGCAAGAATCCCGTTCAACATGCTCGTACAAAGCATATTGAAATCCGTCATCACTTTCTTCGCGACAATGTTCAAAAAGGGAACATTTCAATTGAGAAAGTATCCTCCGAAGATAACATTGCCGACATATTAACTAAGCCTCTTAAACGAGAACCTTTTAATCTTCTTAGACTTGGTTTAGGGTTAATGGAACCAAACATGTAGGATAAACATAGCCTAAAACATTAGAATAGTCAAACCAAAACAATTTTGTTTTAGTATCTGCTACTGTAGCCACGGCACCAAACGACAACAAGGACGGAACCAAAATCTTGGTACCGTCTGGTCCGTGGTGTCTACAGAAGCAAAAATACTACCTACAAAACATCTTCTTCCTCAAAACCCACTTTACCAAAACGTGTAAAACTTAAACCAAGCTCATTATTGACACCTTCCCTCTCACTAATCACAGAAGATAACATCATTGTAAGTATCCTAACTACATTTTATCTCTCAATTCTGAGTCTAGGATTCTTATTTATGCACAAAACTATCACAAATCATTACATGGGGTTTTATGTATGCTTTTATACTAAATATGAATTCAATTGGCAAATTGCATAACTAGTTATTGAAATTAGGTACTACATTATCATATTGCATAAACACATCATGCTTCTCACTAATCAATAGATAATAACTATAAGGCCTTATTCAAATAACCAAACACCCCATGTCAAAATTTTGAAAAGCTTCTCACTTGTAGGAAAACAATTTTTCATTGTTAAATACAAATAGAAACGTTAGACTTTCATCACTTGCATGCTCTTGAATACTAAAGGTATTGCATAACTAATATGCATTCCCGGGTATATTCAAATGAAGCCACATTGAATTAGGAGCATTTGGATTATCTCATGGTATTTGCCAAACACCCCACTAAAACCATTTTTATGCATAAAATGAGTCGAGATAACCGCAACTCCAAATTGTTTTCATATAGGCACACACTAGAACCAAAACATTAAAGTTTATTCTCACTTTTAACATATTAGTTCTTGTCCTTAGGAATAACCATGGTAGCCGCAAGATTCTATGATCACAAAGACACCCTTAACTACATTCCCAAACACCACAAAACCAAAGGACTTACCAAGGAACAAGTAGAAATATTTAAGGGTCTAGAATCAAGGTATTTCCATGAGGGTAGAACCATTCACTCATCCTTCCTTGAACATACCAATCTTCGTGAAGAACTAGCCGCCATTAAATTCGATTGTCTTCTTGACATCGATGAACCAATTTGTCCTAGGTTTGTGTTAGAATTCTATGCTAGTGTGGCCGGCTTTAGTGATGAAGACGATGATGAATTTTGTCTTAGATTTAGAATCAATCAAAAAGACTACACCATCACCTTAGGCGACTTTGCTCAAGTACTAGGAATTCCCAACCGAGGAACTTGTGTCTACACGGATAAGTGGTCTCTCACCGCTCTTGATGCAATCAATGACCGCACTTGTCCCTACCAAACCCGTTTGGCTGATAAGGATGCCATCCGTGAACACCTTTTTAACCCAAAAGGTGATACAACCCGAGTTACCCGAAAGGGAAAAGAGGTAAACCGAGATCCATATGGAATGGAGCTAAATGAACTTAAACCCGAATTTAAGAAATGGGAGGAGCTACTTAGAGCCAACGTCATTAGCACCATAGGAAATAGGGATCACATAAACGCTTGCCTTTGTCACATGCTCTACAACTTGTCCACCCGACAACCATTCAATTTAGCCTACTACATAGCTAGGAGAATGATTGATATTCCAACTCAAGGATCGGTTGCTCTTCCATACGGGATGCTTCTCACCCGTCTCTATAGAAACTTTGCACCAATTCCACCAACCCCAAAAGGGATGCACATTCACTATGAACTCATCCCTCACATCTTTGTACCTTTGAGTGATGAACGAGTTGCTAAGACAAAAGGCAAGAGAGCAAAACCTCCAACTCCATCATCATCATCATCAAATAGCTCCGAGGATGGTCTTCCAAGCTCTCGTCTCCCACCTCATGAGTATTATGCGTCTCTTCCCGAGATTGAAAATGAATCAGCGGAATTCAAGCAAACTAAGGGAATGTTCAAGTGCCTTGGTAGGATGATGAACAAGATTTACAAGAAGTTGGACAAATGAGGGTACTTTAAGGAGTGTTTGGAACAATACATTATCACTAATGTTTGATACTATTTAGTTGTTTTTATTATGTAGGATGATAATATAACTTGAAACAATGTTGTATGCTAACAATCTCATGCAGGGGGATATCACAAGTATGCTATCAAATTTTACCCATTTTCACTATAATGTGAAAATCAATAAGCCTTGCTCCAAATCTATGCTCCACTATGTTTATACATGTGTTATTTACTTTTCCTAACTAGAAATGTTTAGTATAACACCTTTTGAGAAAAATTTCAGGTTTCGGAAAAGTCCCCGACACCTAAAAACACACTCTGTCTTGTTTTCTGCACTGCACGGACCAGACGGCACCAACTATTTGGTACCGTCTGTTATGAATATTGGTAATGCCGTACCTGTACAGGCGGACCAGACGACACCCTTTTAAGGGTTCCGTCCGTGTAAATTTTTGGTGCCGTGGATCCTCTAGGTAATTTTCTGAATTTCGACTCTCTCGTGATTCCAAATTACCATTCATTGCTTATAAGTCAATCCCAACTTGTTTATACTCTTATTAGAACTAGTATAATTCACTTAGGTATATAAGAAATCCATTTCCCACCAAAATTCAAAAATTTTAAAAATCCACCCAAGGAGCCCTTTTGCATTAAGGAAGGAACTAAATTTTTGGTACCTTCAAATCCGTGGGTGATCTGATTGTTAGGAAATTCCACTCATTAGAACACATTTATTGCAAATCTTTTCTTCTTCACTCCATCTCTCTTGAATGGATTGACTTGGGTGATATGACTAGCATTCAACCCACTTCCAAATCATTAGGAACCTCATCTCTTCAATGGTTTAACATCAAATCAAACACATTTCTCCATAATTTTTCACTTCTAAAAAATTGAGAGGTTTTACCATGATCATCCTCACACCTTCTTCATTCTTACTATCATCTAGCAAAGAAAAACCAAAGTCAAAAATGACAAAATCATCTCCAAAACCTTGCAAGAAGACCGCTAGAATTAGTGTGAGGCCTTGTTGCTTCGTTAACCTTAGCTCCTCATTCGAGTCTTCTCCACTCACAATCTCATCTCCCATCCGAGATGATACAAGTCTTACCTTGGCTACACCAAATAAATCACACATTGTGATCACCACTCCACCACCTACAAAAACACCAACTTCACCTCCACCGGCACCCATCCAAACATCCAAAACACCCTCACCACCTTCACCACCAAGGTCTCCTACTCTCATGCCTATGGAGTTATTCTCCACTCCACCAACTTCACCACATCCTTTCTTGGAGGACTTGGATGACTTGCCTCCTAGGACAAATCATCCACCACCATTGCCATCCTTTGGCACAATTGAGCAAATAGCTCATGAATCACCAAGGTCATATTTTGACCCAAACGCCCCACTAGGGCCAAAACCTCTTCTCTTCCACCCCATTTACAAAGACATTCATGGTCCTTTGTATGGGGATCATCCACTCCCAACATCAATGTCCCCTCATCTTGAGGACATTGAGGAGTGCATGTGGGATGCCAATCCCACTAGAGAGGAGATTCAAGCAGAACTCCACAACCTCCACCAATTCAAAGGCATGGTGGATTCTCACTTAAGTGAGACTATGCAAATGCAAAATGCTTTGTTTGCCTCCATCATGACCACCCCAAACATTCCCAACACCACCAACACATCTACCATACCACCACCACAACCTTCCCAAACATACTACCCCCTAGGCATGGTTGCTCAACTTGTGAGCAAACGACCCAAACCATGGAAAGGACCCGGGTTATGGTCCATGACTTCCAAGAGGAAATGAGGTTCATCCTCAATCATATCCTTGAGCGCCTCAACGCTCTTTCTCATCCACCATCTAACTAGGATGGTCATAGATTAGCATTTCTAGTTCTTCTTTTCTTAGGTTTTTTTTTTCTTTTTATTGTACTAAAACACAACATTGTGTTCTCCTTTCATGATCTTTGTTCATGAAAATTATAACTAATGAATGGTGTTTTTATTATAGTGTTGGTACTTTTACATAGTGTTTGGAAATGCTTGTGAATGATCATTATTACTAACATTTTTTTTGTAGCTTTATTTTCACAATCCATGTATCTTCCCATTAAGTACCCAATCTAGGGGGAGCTTTGATCAAGGGGGAGATAATGGCTCGGGCTCATTACATTCCGCATCGCCTCTTCTTTTTGTTGAGACAAAAAGGGGGAGAAAATATAGAACTTGATTATATTTTGACTTTTCTGAAAAAGTCAAACTGACATTGACTTTCTTAAAAAGTCAACTGCATACTTTGACTTTCTGAAAAAGTCAACATCATGCAACAACTAGTGAATACTTTGACTTTCAGAAAAAGTCAAACATCATACACTTGCATTATCATTCTCTTTTCAAGTTCTAAAACTAATATTTTTATAACTCTTGCACAAACTTTGTATCTTTTATAAAAATAAAATTTATATTTTGTCCTCAACAAAAAGGGGGAGATTGTTAATACAAATATCGTCATTAAACGTTATTTATATTTTTGATCTTTACCTAAGTTTTGTTAACGACAAAAGTAAATTTAATTTGTATAAAAGCTTAAAGCTTGTCAAGTTTAATAGATATTAAAACAAGCTTTTTCAAACAATATATTCATCATTCAAGCATTTACATTTATGATTAGTAACATCTTGATATGACTCTAATCATTATGTATGATAGTAGTTTTTAGAATGTGTTAGGTTCTTAAAACCAAAACACTACTTAAGTATTTGCATATTTCTAAAAATAGAAATACAACATATGACATCATGAGATGCATCATGGAAATCATTGGAAGATTTCATTAGATATTTTGTGTGGATTTGTACTCTTCATTTCTTGCACAATCTCACTTAGATAGAGTTGACTTTGGAAAGATTTGATATCTTGGCTGTCAGACCCGGCGGTACCAAATTGGTACACGGGCGGAACCCTTTTAAGGGTTTCGCGGTCCGTGGACGCTCCTGTCAATTTTGGCTATAAATAGCAATGCCAAGCCAAGTATTTTTTCATCCCTTTCCACTATACTCTCATACATATCTTCTCTCTAACCTTTCTAACTCAGTTTCATATCATAGTAGTGATCTCTTTTGTAGCAAAGAAGATCAAGTCACATTCAAGCTTCAAACGAGAAGTTGGAAGTCTTGTTCGTTTAGTGTTGTATGATCTAGTGTTGATTCGTACTTCATTGTTGTATTAAACCATCATAATCTTGTGAGTGTGAGTGGTTAGTATTTTAGTCCTCAAAATACATTGTGTGTGGGAGTAGTTGTACCCTTGGAAAGAACTCGACATCTAGCTTAGTGTCGGAAATTGTGTAAGCGAAGTGTAAAGGTTTTCTCCGCCGGTGAAAGGAGCTTGTTGACTAGTGAAGTTAAACTCTCGAGTGTGAGACTCGGGGAGTGGAGTAGGGCAAGGAAATAGAGTCCTTGTAGACCGAACCACTATAGACAACTTGTTGTGGTTTGATCATTTCTTTCCTTATTTACTCTTTACATATTACTTGCATACTTCATCAACATATCCAAAGATCAATATCAATTGATCTTTCAATAAGTTTCAAAACAAAGATTTTAATTGGTAAACTATTCAACCCCCCTTCTAGTTTTCTACAAACTCATTTACCACCATTTTGTTAAAACAAATATTTTTCTGAAGAATTTTAGACGGAAAAGTATTTGAGTAGGAACAACAGTCCTTCAACATACTTTCCTCATTTTGTTTTAGGATAAGTGAACGAAATATTTTGAAAATAGGTTTAGCGCAACACTTTCCTTTCTTGAAAAATGGGTTGCTATCTGAAATAATAGCAAGCCATTAATTTGAAGCCCGGGTTACAGTCTGAAATAACTGTAAGCCATATTTTAAGCACGGGTTACAGTCTGAAACAACTGTAAGCCATTTTTTGAGACATGTTTTGGAAAAGAGTATTTACACCTCCTGCTCGAACTTCATCTATAGTCCCGTGCCATTATTGAATGACATTTCTAAGACCGCAGATGTTATCGATACTAGAAGACATGTCTTTGAAAAACAATATTTTTGGTATTTTTCAAATTTTCTGATTTTTATGGGTTTTTGTAGGTTTTATATTTTTCTATTTTGTTTTTAATAAATATTTACAATGATAGAGTAGATGATAAAGTTTAAGAAGATGATGATACGAGTACCGAGATAAGGATATCGAGCAGCCCCGTTGTAGAAGATAGAAGTCATCATCCCTAAAACTTTCACCACCAAAGCTTCCGAGGCTCTTGCATTGAAGAAAGAGATTGAACCATCTGAGAGTGAGACTTTGGCAGCTTCCCCCCAAACCGAAAATCCTTTAGTTGAGCAGATTCAAAGCTTTCTTTCAAGCTTCCCGTAGCCAGGTGCACAAAGAAGCACACCATTATCATCGAACTTGCTGCTCCTTTTAAGAATAATCATCGTGATTCATCGTTCGGGGTTATATCATCCAAATGAACAACAACAACGTATCATCCCACATTTAAATAAGCTTCTCAAGTTCCTTTTCCACTGAAGTATGAAGCAATCCATTCCAAAAGGTGTCAAGAAACCACTTTCCCCAAGTAGATGAATTGATGCAGTCAGTCTCTTAGACTAGAGCTCATGAACCCGAATACAAATATACCCGAAGACAGAGAAACTTATACCATCGAAGTAGCAGATTAAGTCTAATAGCCAAAGAATAACCCCGATGTATACTTTTCTCTCCCCCTGAAGAAAGTGTATGAAGCTCAAGAACCCGAAGTACCCGAATGCCGAAAGAAAGAATAACTGATAACATTGAAGAAGCAAGCCGAATCACTGATTATCTCTGCGGAGGACTATCTCTGCGGATTTCAACTCCGGAATAAGTGATTATATCTCTGAATCACTGATTAAGCATTCAAGTGAAGCAGCTGAGCATCCCCAATGTACACAATCTCTCTCTCCCCTGATGATTGCGATGGCATCAAAATCATCACACACTTGTGTACCTCTTTTATCACCAGAAACTAACTCTTCCATCTTTTCCCCCACATAGTTGGAATAAGAACACTAAACGCCATGAGTCAAACCTTGAGTTTCTCTGCGGTAATGACAATAGTCTTCCCGGGATATCTTCAATCACTTAGAAGTATTAAGTTCATCAAGTTTACTCGCGTTTAGATGCTTGTCTCCTTCCCCCTTGGTGGTTTTGACACTTCAGAATCAACAACATAATATAAGCCCAAATACTTGGAATCTGTTGAGAAGATCGCTTGAAGTCTTTGTGAGAATCAACTTGCTGTAGAACAGTGTGAGCAAGTTTAATTGGGGATTAAATCTGACATTTTACCCTCCCCCAATTAGTGCTCTCCCCTAAACCGACAATCTGTTTGATAAATGCCCAGATTAAGAAGAATTCTTTGGATAATCAAATGCAACTCGTCTTTAGTCTTCTAACATGCAGAAGAGAAAGTAGAACAGACTGTAGACTCGACCTTCTTCAAGATTGTCCAATTGGGGAATAGAAAGTCAACATCTTCAACTCACCAAATGCATTCCCGTTAACTTGTATATAGCAAATCTCCTTAAATCAAATCCCTCCCAATCAAACAAGAACAGAAAGATGTTCATCAAGGAAATCAACCTCGCAACTTGAAGCACTTTGTCATTAATCATATCAGCCCGTGAAGATGTCAACCAACGGATCTTAGAAGAAACATCATGTGAAGAATGAATATGACCCGATAAGAAGAAGCTCGGTTCTTACATGAGTTTGGAGCTGTTTGACCATTTATTCTCATAAATCAATCAACCATGCAGTAAATTCACACTTCTTCTCCCCCTCAAGAATTGCATACGGAGTTGCCATTCTTGATTGAATAAGTGAATATCTTTAACAAATGTAGTCTATTCACACTTCTCCCCCGCAAAATTAGCACATGATGTCGCCATCGTCATTATAGTTGAGCAAGTGGAATAAGAAAAACAATCAACGGTATTCCGGTTCACTTGATGTTTGAAAGCGCATGGAAAAAGCATGAAGCATGTTGATGAGAATGGTCATAATAGAGAAGATTTCTCTTCTTCAGAAGATAAAGCACACTGAAACGTACACTTTTCTTTTCTTTAGAGTACGAGGCATGAACTGTTGTGTTCATACGTCATATGAAGATTTCTCTTACTTCGAAGATAAAGCACACTGAGACGTACACTTTTCTTTTCTTTAGAGAACGAGGCTTGAACTATTGTGTTCAAACGTCATTATCTCTCTCTTTTCATCATCTCTTGGCAAAACATGTAATCATCACCATTATCATTCAGTAGGCTCTTTGTCGTGACAGCAGATGGAGAAAACCCAATATGAAGAATTTGACCCTGAAGTAAAACAACCCGAACTTGTGACTTAAACTTGCACATATGTAACAAAGAGCGGTGCCGAGACTTCATCCTCCATTGAATCTCTAAGTACTCTATACTCTTCATCCAACCAACCATCAAGTATAAGACGTACATCACCTCTTGAAAATCCACAATTGAATGTGACACTGAGCACTACAACGTAACTCCTTAAAGTGATAGTTATTTTGTGGTGGTAAGAGCCCAATTCCCCCAAATGGTAAAAGAAAAGGTAAAAGACACCCAACTATGACTAGATTTCCAAGTCTTTGTTTTTTTTATAAGAAGCTCGAACAAGGATCATGAAGAATCTTCATCCAACCATCCCCGATACCTTCAGATACTAAGTACACTCGCCCGTGATAATTCACTTCAACCTCAAATAAATAATAGTGAATTAACTCCGTTGTCACATCTTCTGGTTAAAAGCTCAAATCTAGCCTCCTTTGACGTATTAAGTGAACTATGATAATGGTTTCATCCCGACCATGGTTAAAAGCATATCACCCCGTAAAACCATGTAATAACCAAACTGCCATGAAGAAAATCCAAGCAATCACCCAATTCATGAAGTACACTCTTTTATCCTTCTTTGACGCAGAAACTGTAGCACCATCATCAGATAAGATCCCAAAATACACTTTCCTTTCTCCAGGATGGTTCCATCATCACTGGATTTTTCAATTCTATGGTTTAAACTGAGAAATAATTTCTTTCGCGGGATTTTACAAAACCAAGATTAAATCATAAGATAGATCCGGAAATGCACTTTACAATTACCAGGATGTTTCCATTGTCAAGGGATTTTACAAGTCTATGATTTAAACCGAGAAATAGATTCTTTCGCGGGATTTTACAAAATCAAGACAAAACCGTAAACAATGTCAGCTTGAATGTGTTATGACAGCATTGGTTTTAGTGAATATCTGTTTTAGGGAATCATGCAGCGGTTTATTATCCAACATCAACAATATCATCAACCATCCAATAAACACTTTGGTAAACACATCATTCACGCATTCTATCGGCTTTTGTAGTGACAACACGGTGAAGTAAACCAGATATGCCAAACTTGATCATGAAGTGAACTTCCCCATATTTGTTACTTAAACTTGTACTAATCCTCGTGAAAAAGAAACGGTGTACCCAATGTACAAAACCTCTTGACATTCTCAACTGAGTGAGACACCGAAGTGATAGTTACGTCGTGGGTTAAACGAGAAAGAATCACAACCGTAATTAAATAGCCAAGTCTTTATCACCCTCAATAAACGCCCAAATAAGTCATCTTTGCGGAAGGGTTTAAAGAAAGAAGACGAAATAAGTAAACGTGCCCGGAAAACCTCACTTCAAATCCAAATAAGAAATACCGTACTAACAACCCCGTAGTTAACATTTTCTAATATCAATTAAAGCCGTGACATATTATTCTCCGTGAAAATGTATATACCAAAGTACCAAACCACATAACCCATTGAATCACATCATCACACCAAATCTCATCATTAAAACTTATTATCACAAATCTCATCATTAAATTACTTCAGCAAATCTCATCGTCATGACTCTTGAGTATAATCCAATTATGAGAGGCCCAACCGCAACTTTGAACCCGATCCAATAAAATGACTAAGCCCGATCAATTTAGGATTTAGAGGGTCCATGTCCAAATATGCTCATATTAAGGTTCTATAATTAGAGCAAGTCTAAATAATAGTTTACGGCCCATTGAACAAATCTCACTCAACAATGATCTTGTTCAAGACAATTTATCAAATTTTGAAGTGATACTAATTCGAAGCAACAATAGTAATAACATGCAAGCCCAATCCATTGTTTCGACCAAAGAGCATTACTCGGCCCCAAGTCCCTTATCCAATCTTAATCCCAAAGTCCAATATACCCAAGCAAGCCCAAAGAACCAAACGGTTAGGTCAAACTTTTTAATACTCTCAACCATGTGACTCCTAATAGTCCAAGTATTTAACACATATCCTCTCACACATATACCAGATCCATAATTTCTCTCACCAGCAACCCTAATTTCTTATCTAAGTTCCTCCGCCCCATCTCTAAAAGAACGCAACTTCACAATTCATTCTTAGTCACACATCAGAAACCTTAATACACATCCTCTAATCATTTGACCTCATCTAAATCAATTGATCAACATCAACAACAATATTGACACATTAGACCCCAATAGAACAATCCCCAAAGACATCTAGCAGCTCCTTTTTTTCTTATAAGCTTGCCACAGGGATGGCATGGAGGTGTTATGTGACAGCCACAGGGATGGCTTATCGAATGAAGAGAAGGCATCTAGATGTAAACAAAAACCTTAGGTAGGCTTTAATATTAGAGCTTGGATTTTGTTTAACATTAGAACGAATACAAGAAAAGAGAGTAACAGTATTGTTATTTTCTTTATCTTACACATTCGGATATTGAGATGCCTTTAATGTATTGATGAAATCGAATGGAATGATGAGCAAGACAGTCTTGTTTTTGTTAATTCATCAATATTCAAAACTGATTAACGATGGATCAATGATGATAAGCTTCTTTCACCTTTAGACCTTGAGTTTAGATATAAAAGTTTTTGAACAAGGAAAGAAGTATCTGAGATCATGTTTATTTCTTGTTAAATAACATTCTGTCTTAGAGTTATTAAAATGGTGAAGATGGGTCGAAACTTTGTATAGATTAGTTAAGAGTCCTGATGTTGTTGGTTGGTGTTTATGGACTGATGATGGGTTGTACTTAAACCAGAGGTCGAGTCATGTTTGGTAAAGGGTATTGTAGTAGAGGTCGTGGTCAATTGTCAATTCACTATACATGAGTCAAGTCTTTATATTGTGACAAGTCGCTACGAGTTTTATGAGTCAAGTGCTTTTCACAGTTTTTCAACACAAGTCGCTATAAAACTTCATGACAAGTCGCTATAACATTTACTTGACTCAATAGTCAAATAACCACAAGTCGCTACATATTTGAAAGCACAAATCGCTACTGTATTATCACCTCAAATCGCTAAGGCCAGATACATAGAATCTGGATGACTTGTCAAGACAAGTCGCCATTGAAACAAGTCGCTAGATAGATTTTTGACATTTTGCTCTGGCAATTTTTCCGACCATTATTCCGACCATATTCATAGCAAACCCAGAAAACTGATATAAAGCATAATATTTTCCCCGTTTGACCAATGTTTGACCACGTGAACGAATGACCATTAGACTATCAATAGTCACAGTATGGAACAAAAAATAGTCTACAGATTTTTGTATCTGTTTGGACAAAATAAAGAGACAAGACAGGTACGTAACAATTGATAGACCATAAGACCTTTTTGACCAAACAAAATACACATAAAACTTGTTTGTAAAAACAGTTTACCCATAAAAAATGTTCCGACCACACAAATACACAAAACAGTTTCAACCAAGTATCAAAACCACAAGAAAAATCATCAAAACACAACAACCATGGCTCTGATACCAATTGTTAGGATCCTATATTTATTGTGTTGATGATTCGGGTGGTCTTGGATGATGGAAATACAAGTATGCCATGTTTTAGAGAGAGAAAGAGTGAGAGGGTGTTCTTGGTAGAAACTTGATTAACAAATTATGAAAGGTTAGATTATGAAGCACCACCCCTTCCATGGATGGAAGGGGTATTTATACTTACAGACTACACGACCTCCTGACGGCCTGTGGATCAGGTATACAGTGGGTAAAGACCCGTCCTTCCTCCACGGTGTTACATTAAACTATACTACGCTACAAACTAACTAATTAACTACTAAATAACGACACTTCTACGAGCTAACATATGCTAGACCATAATTGGGGTGACCGACACTTTAACATGGAATTTCCAATTCCTAACATGTTTTGGTAGACAAGGATGTCATTCGTGAGCATCTCTTTAATGAGAGGGTACCGTCTCACTCGAATGGGAAAGGAAGTCAACCGAGATCTATATGGTATGGAACTCAATGAGCTCAAGCCTCAATTCGAAAAGTGGGAAGAACTCCTTAGAGCCATTGTCATTATCACCATAAGAAATAGAGATCACATCAATGCTTGCCTTTGTCACATGATCTACAACTTGTCCACTCGTCAACCATTCAGCTTGGCTTACTACATTGCTAGGAGAATGGTAGACATCCCTACTCAAGGCTCCGTTGCTCTTCCATATGGGATGCTACTCACCCGTCTTTATAGAGCTTTTGCACCCATTCCACCAAGTCCTAAAGGGTTGAAACTAGATTATTCTCTCATCCCTCATATATTTGTGCCCTTGAGTGATGAACGAGTGTCCAGGACTAAGGCAAAAGGAAAAAGGCCAAAACCTCCAACTCCTTCATCATCATCATAATATAGCTCCGAAGACGGTCTCCCCAACTCTAGGCTACAACCTCATGAGCACTATGCCTCTCTTCTTGAGATTGAGAACGAATTGACAAAGTTCAGGCAAACCAAGGGGATTTTCGAGTGACTTGGAAGGATGATGACAAAGATTTACAAAAAGTTGGATAAGTGAGGTTTAAGAGGGTGTTTGGAACAAGACAAGAAACAATGATGTAGGATATTATTTATGTGTTTTCGCTTCGTAGGATGATAAACTAACTTAAAACATTGATGTATGCTAACCGGTTCACGCAAGGGGATAACACACGGGTGTTATCAAATTTGACCTATTTTCACTTTTAAGTGAAAATCATTAGCCCTTGTTGAAAATTAATGCTCCACTATGTTTGTATATGCGTTATTGCTTGTTCCTAACTATAAATAGTTATTGCCATATGTTTTAAGAAACATTTCAGGTTTCGGAAAAGTCCTTAGGGGTCAAAATAGTGGTCTGTGAACATTTCTGCACTCGACGGATCAGACGTCACCATTTTCTTGGTTCCGTCTGTTATGCGTTTTGGTGCCGCTAAACCTGTACAGGCGGACCAGATGGACCCAAAATTTGGGATCTGTCTGTACAAATTAAACTGGATTTGGGTCATCTATGGGTTTCTCACTATGTTCATCACGCAACGTTTTATGACTTATCATCATGTGATCAGTTTTTTTGAGTGGTCTTGTGTGTATAGCTTGTTTTCTAGTTTATTCTTTAACGTTTTAAGTATGGAAAAATCATTAAAGAGTTTTATTTCCTTTTATTTAAAATTCTGTGTAAGCGTATTTACATTTTCTTGTATTTCTTGTTTTTGCTTAACAGTTTGTTTAAGTTTCACTTGTAAAGAATTTAACTCCTTTTTCAATGTTTCTTCGCTTAAATTCTGTTCTGTAATCAGTGTACGCATTTGACTATCCATTTTCTGTTCACGTTCAGTTAGTTCAAATTTAGCACGTTGTTCATATATGGTCACTTGATCCTTATATATATTAAGTTTAGTGGTCAATGAGTCATCAGGAATGAATGCAGTGTACTCATGTAACACATAATCATCATTTAGAGCAGAAGATGCACTACTAGGTATAATAGGATCTTCGTTTTGTTTCACATATTGCTCATATGAGATAACATTGCTAATTCTCATATTTACAGTATCTGACTCAACAACGTTTGTCTGTTGTACTTTGTTGGAAATCTTATGTTCATCAATTACATCGTATAGTTTAAGTACCTCAAAGATAACTGATGCATTGGAGGGACCAACTTGTTGAGGTGAGGAGACCATTGGAGATATATTTGCCATGAAGATGGTTTGAGCAGTGGGTTCATCATCAACGTATGAGTCAAAAGCATCACAATCATCTACTTGAAAGGTGTTGGGATCATTTTATGCCATATCATAAATCGGTCGGTCATCAACATCAGCATCAAAAGTGTTTGTCCCTTTTCCAACTAGAAACAATAGCTCTTCTTCATCCAACGCAGCACCATTGTCTTGAGCTTGCATCAAAAGCATCTTATCCTTGAAGTCATCTGAATTATGTGGACGCTTTAGCTGAGTACAGTTACTTGCAATGTGTCCTATTCCACTACAGTTGTAACACTTGGTTTGCTTTACTGGCTCTTAAATATCATTCCCACCTCTGTTCTGTATACCACCAATACCATCCATACCATTGCCTCGAGCAAGGTTTCTTTGGTTCATATTATGTAGACCTTGAACATTCTGAACCACAACCCTTCCATCCTCTACAGTTGCTTGATTATGTGGATTTGATGAGGTTCGAAGTTGGTTGTTGGTTTGAGGAAGTATTGCTCTGAATTGTTGAGCAAGTAATGCGACTTGGTTGGAGAGATTTTCAATCATCTTATCAGTTGGAGTGTATCCTGAATCAAGTTGGAGTGTTTGATTCTGTGAAGAGGATGGGTACTGGTAAAATTGAGCTTGTGATGATTGGGTGAACGACTGAACATTCGCAACAAATTCAAGTGGATCATTTTTCGTTGTTGGAGTAAGTCTTTCCATAATAAGATGATCATATGCAGCATGCTTTTGATGTTGTTGCAGGTATGTATACAACTGTTCATAGTTCGTGTCTCTCAAACCTTTGTTAAGCTTAACTATTGTTACAAACCTATCTCACTCGGGTGTCATGTTATTCACAAACTTGTAGTTGAGTTGAATGTTTGGCATTGTCATCTTGATGATCCTCATGTAATTAAAAAGCTTGTGAAATCTAACATAGTAATCAGTGATGTTGTCACCCGGTTTCATCTGGAAATGTTCAAACTCGTCATACCACTGTGATTCTCGATCTTCTTTAGTCAATTCAGAGCCAGCAAGAAGCATTTTAACATTATCCCAAACAACTTTGGCTTCATTGTTTTGGTTCATCAGTTTGTAGATGTCTTTGAGAAGCCCTTGATGCACAATGTTGGAAGCTCTTATATCTGAATCATAACGCTTCCTCTCATTCTCTTCGAGATCATTGTAAGTACGTGGTAAGTCTATTCCGAGAGTGACAGTTGCATCAGCATTGGTCGAGATTGTGTCTCTGGTAGTGCACAACTGAAAAGTTCCTTGATAAAGATTTAAAATGTACACTTTTAAGGGGTCATTTAAGCCCTTAATCGCCCACTTTTATATCCGTTACTGCCTAATTTCGTTCCTTTTCACTTTTTAGGTCCCTTGAAGGAAAAATGTTGGAATGACGCTTATTTGGACGAAAAGGAGTGAATATGTGAAGAAAATGGCTAAAGTAAAGATCAAGACACTCAGGCTGCTGGAGATGCACCTGACGGCGTCCCACACAAAGGGAAACGCCGTCCCTATATTTGTGATGACTCAAGTGTGTAATTGCTATTTTACACCTGACGGCGTCAGGCTTTGAAGAGTAGGGCGTCACGAAGATTTTTCATCCCAGACGCCCTAGATCCAGATTCAGACGACGTCAGAGCTGAAGCTGACGGCATCACAACCAAAACTTGACGCCGTCCCAAATTTGACTTGGCCAAGACGAAACCCTAATGGCGGCGATCTCACGGCGTCACAATTAAAAGGTGAAGCCGTCGCAGTTGTAACTCTATATATAGAATTCGATTTTCAGACTTTTTGAGAGGTAGACTTGTGGAGTAAAAACCTAAAACGATTGTAGACCGTCTTGGACAGTATTTTAGGGTTCTAATACCCTATTTTACATCGAGATAAGTTATTTATTCCCTTGATTTCATTATGTCTTCAATTGAATGTGTGTATGATTGCATGTTTAACATGTCCGGCTAATTTACTTGTGTGTTTGCTTAGATCTATGAAACCTAGTTATTTAATATTGATTGGTTGTCTCTTATCTTAATTTTAATTGGCTCAGGAGTGCATGAAGCCATCGTTGTGCTTTTAATGCTTGATGAATCTTTGTTGAAAATTAGTTTATAGTTACTAGTGGAATTGTAGGCTAAATATCCAAAGATAACCTTAGTGTTAAGTTTATGAATCCTAGAGATTTCGTAGTCATTAACCTTAAGTAGCTTCAAAGAGTTAGGGATAAAAGCACACCCTACGACCTTAGAAAACACAACGCGTTAAGAATAAGGACGTGACAATTCAACCACCAATAAAAGATAACTAGGGAGTAATAGTATCTAGGTAGACACATTTTTAATCATCATACGAGCCCACTTCAAAAAGACATATACTACCCTTAGCTTAGATAATTAGAATAGTAGAGTAATCGGTAGAAGTACCATCCCCCAAATCCAAACCCCGAGATCGTACCTTTAGTTTCTAAAAAAATATAAAAAAGATAAAAAATAATCTTCCTCAACCCCAACCTTAGCGTAGTAGTTTCTCACTAGCATTCCTATTCCTCTAGAGAACGATATCAATCCCCGAGGCTTACCCTAATACTACACTACAACGATTAGGTTCACTGCCTAGGTGGTTGAAAAACTTGCTCGAAGAAAAGGAAGTTTCCTTTGACCCCGAACGCGCGTTGTACGCGTATCAAGTTTTTGGCGCCGCTGCCGGGGGATAGAATAGCTAGTTAGATTTCCACCTCGTTTAGGTTCCCTTGCTTGATTCCTATAAAGTAAGCTTTTTTCTCATTTTTAGCTTCCTCGTAGTCTATCCCCCTTCTTCGTGATTTTGTTCGTAAATCCCATCCCTTTTCATCATGGAAGGTAATAATCAACCACCACTCATCAACCCACCACCAAATGACCGGCCAAGAGGCCGTACTCTTGGTAAATACTCTAGACCAAGCTACCTAGGCTATAGGAACACGATTGAGCTCCCCGATCAAGCTCAAACTACGGCCCTGCGATCCGACACCATCCAGTTGGTGCAAAATGGATGTGCATTCCATGGACTTCGTTCCGAAGATCCTAATCAGCATCTTAAGGATTTCCTTAAAATAGTCGATTCCATCGACCTTGATGCTACTACTCGGGAGACTACGCGCTTGCGTCTCTTGAAATTCTCTCTATGGGACCAAGCTAGTAATTGGCTTGAGCGACTTCCCACCGGCTCCATCTCAAGTTGGGATGATCTCACCGCTCGTTTCCTTGCCCAATTTTTCCCACCGGGGATAACTACCAAGCTTAGAAGGGACATCTTGACATTCCAACAACTTCAAGGCGAGTCCCTCTACGAGGCATGGACTCAATTCAATGACTTGCTCCATAAAGTCCCTCATCATGGCATCAATCTTTGGCTTCAAGTACAATTCTTCTATGACCATACCAACTTCATCACCAGGCGGTCCATTGATCGAGCCGCTGGTGGGAGGCTTAGCAACTTCAACGCAGAAGAATCGTGGGATATTATAGAATAGCTTGCCGATAAAAGCTAAGAAAATTGGAGTTAATCCCACCCCCCGTTAAAGTGGTTAATGCCATATCAATTCCTCATGAACCTTCCAACATCACTGAAGAGCAAATGAGTGCTCTTGAGAGAAGGATCGATTATCTAATTGAGAGGCAAAAGAGAGCACCTGGACCAATTCATCGAGCAACGGGTAATTCCGTTAACTCCGCCAACCACCCAACACCTCTCTCTGAATCACCAAGCCGTGAGCAAAGTCCTAGTTTCGGGAGACGCTTTCGCTCTACCTCTCCAATTCCACTCTCACCAAGCTTCAAGGAACAAATGAGAGAGTACATGGAAGCCCATACGAAAAGACTAACAAAATTTGAAGAAGAGGTTTATAGGCAAAGGGAGGAAATACAAGCAAAAATGGCTTAGATGATGAACTTAGTAAAAAAGTACACTAAAACGAAGGTTCTCGAGAAGGTGCTAGTAAGAAATGATGATCACCCTCCCCCCACTTCGTTTGTTAACGCCATTTCCATTGTTTCCGATGAAGGTGGAGTAGTTGAGAAGAAGGAGACTAAGAGCAGCAAGGACAATAAGGAAAGGAGGAAGGTGAAACTAATAATGAACCTGAGATCATAATGTTAGGAATTGGAAGTTCCATGTTAAAGTGTCGGTCACCCCAATTATAGTCTAGCATATGTTAGCTCGTAGATTTGTAGTTATTTACGTTATGTAGTAGTTAAGTAGTTAATTTGTAGCGTAGAATAGTGTAGTGCAACACCGTGGAGGAAGGACGGGTCTTTACCCACTGTATGCCTGATCCACAGTCCGATAGGAGGACGGAATGTTTGTAACTATAAATACCCCTTCCATCCATGGAAGGGGTGGTGCTTCTCATTCAATCAAACCTTTCCTTTGTGTAAACCTCTAGCAAGAACACCCTCTCTCTCTACTTTCTCTCTCTAAAATGGTAAACATGTATTTTGATCATCCAAGACCACCTAAATCATCAACACAATAAATATATCGATCCTACAATTGGTATCAGAGCCAGGTTGTTGTGTTTTTGATGATTTGTTGTGGTTTCTATACATGTTGTTATGCTGTATTTGGTACTTTTTGATGTACGAAAACTGTTCCATGGTTAACTGTTTTAGATATGGTCTCATTTATAACTTTTGGTCTAATATGTTTTAAATTGTTGTGGTATTCGTGGTATAACATGTGCTTAACATGTTTTTTCTTGCATCCTTTTTTGGTCAAAAGTTACATCTGGTCTTGTGTCTATGTCCTTACAAAAGTCCAGCAGTCTTGTTACTAATATCTGTTGTGGCTTTGTACCAAAATTGATAAGAAAAGTGGTCATCTGGTTATTACAGAGCTCAAAATGAGTCAAAAGGTTGCATCTTTATGATAAGCTTTCTGGGTAACTATGAATTTGGTCGGAAAACGGTCGGAAAACTCGCCGGAAAATCTTCATAGCGACTTGTCATTTTTTGTCCAGTTTCAGTGTTTCTATGCTAGCGACTTGTGGTTGGTTTGACTATTTAGTCAAATTAATGATGCAGCGACTTGACTCCAAAAAGTATAGCGACTTGGTAAATTAAGCTAGCGACTTGTTTTTTAACAAGTTAGCGATTTATGACAGCGACTTGTAATGACAAATTTTAGCGACTTGTTACTGAACAAGTCGTAGCAACTTGTGCTAGCGACTTGGGCTAAATACTTTAGCTAGCGACTTTTTTAAAATGGTTAGCGAGTTTTTAAGATTTTGACAGTTAGCGACTTGACTCTATACTTTGGCTAGCTACTCAAGACAGAGAGGATGAAGGAGAAGTAAGACCTCGACCACATATACCACAAGACCATGACCACTAGACCTCAACAACAAATACCAATACAAACATATACCAATCAAAACTCGACCTCAAGTTATATCCATCATTGGTCCATGTTTAAACTAAAGCCATGTAACTTAATGAAGAAGTATCTACATATCCATGACTCATGAACATTCAATCCTCTTAACCTAATCTAGACTCACTTCAAGACCCTCTCTATCACTCTTCAAACACGACTCAAAAACGAAATTAAACACATGATTAATCTCAGGATTGGTTCGGTGTTAATCATTACAAGATTTTTTTAACCACCCCCGTCAATGATCAATTGCTTGTGCTAATATCCGAAACTCATATAATCTGATTTTTAACATGATTGTTAAAGTCAGATTATTGTTTCGATTCTAAGACTCATGGACAAATAACAACGAAAACCACAAATTTTAGTACCTACCTGAGACCCTTATTAGGTCTTGATGAACGTGTTTATGTTGCATCTTTCGTGGTTTGTTCTCGATGCTAATCACTTCCTCTAGCCATCCCTGTGGCGAGGACATCATGAAAGCTCAAATGATCGAGGGTAGATACGATTATTGAGTCCACGATCATGAAACTTGGTTTGTTGTGACAAGTCTATGAACCATGGGGCGTTATAGTGAAAGGTGGATGTTTAACATGTGTTGTAAGATTGAGATATCTTTTGATAAGAATCATTTTGATAAAGTTTTTGTGTTGAAAGCTGCGTTTGGAGAAAGCAGTTGGTGAGGGAGGCGATTTTTTAGTGAGAATAAGACTAGGTTTTGAGTGGTTGTGAGAAATATTAGGGTTTGTCCAGTATTTACACTAATACTGTCATGGATCAGGTATTTGTGTATTGGATCGGATTCATCTAATTTGATGTGGGCCTCATTACTTGTTCGGGCCTAATGAGTCTCACACGCTGATGGACTGATGGGCTGATGGGTTTGATGTGTTTAATTATAAGCATTTGTAGTTTGGGTTGACAAGTAAATGGGCTTATAACAATCATGCTTAAACGGATTAACAAAGGTGAAATATCAAAACTTGTATTTTCTATACATGTTTTTGATAACTATTGATTTTAAGTGGTATATTGATTGGTATTTTGGGTCATGGTAATATTTCACGGAGGATACAAATTCACGGCTTGGGCTTAATTTTCTTAAAAAAAAATAGAAATTTATCATTACGGGAGTATGATTGATTTACAAGTTAGTTTGAACATCGGACCATGAAGCTTGGATTTAAATGACGGTCAAATGAGATTCTCAATATGAGATCGGATTTATGTGATTTAATGATGAGATTGATTGATGTGGTCTATTGATATAATTTAATGATGATGAGATTTGTGGATGAGATTTGTCGGGTTATAAGATTTGATCATGAGTTTTGATGTAAAGAGTTGGTGATGGGTTTTGATGCGAGTTGATGATTTGTTGAGATTCGTTGTCATACTTTGGTATATACATTTTCATGGAAAATATTATGTCACGGCTTGAAGTATTTATTGGAAAATGTTGACTACAGGGTTGTTTGGACGGTATCTCTTATTTGGAATTGAAGTGAGGTTTTCCGGGCGCGTTTACTTATTTTCGTCTTCTTTCTTTCTACCCTTCGGCGAAGATGACTTGTTTGGGCGTTTATAGAGGGTGATAAAGACTTGGCTATTTAGTTGCGTTTGTGATTCTTTCTCACTTAACCCACAACATAGCTATCACTTTGGTGTCTCACTCAGTTGAGAATGTCAAGAGGTTTTGTACATTGGGTACACCGTTTCGTGTTCACGAGGATTAGTACAAGTTTAAGTAACAAATCTGGGGATTTTCACTTCATGATCAAGTTTGGCATATCGGGTTTACTTCTCAATGTGGTCACTACAATAGCTGACAGAATGTGTGAATGATGTGTTTACCAAAGTGTTGATTGGATGGTTGATGATGTTGGATTTTGAACCGTTGATGAACCGCTGCATATTCCCCTAAAACAGATATTCACCGAAACCAATGTTTTCATAACACATTCGAGCTGACATTGTTTACGGTTTTGTCTTGATTTTGTAAAATCCCGTGAAAGAATCTATTTCTCGGTTTAAATCATAGACTTGTAAAATCCCGTGACAATGGTAACATCCTGATTAAAGTAATGTGCATTTCTGATCTATCTTGCGGTTTATTCTTGGGTTTGTGAAATCCCGCGAAAGAAACTATTTCTCGGTTTAAACCATAGAACTGTAAAATCCCGTATTGATGGAACCATCCTGGAGAAAGGAAAGCGTTTGTCTGAATCTTATCCGATACTGGTGATACGGTTTCTGCTTCGAAGAAGGGATAAAAGAGTGTAATTCAGGTATTTGATGTTTGTTTGGATTGTCTTCATGGCAGTTTGGTTATTACATGGTTTTACGGGGTGATATGCTTTTTACATGGTCGAAATGAAACCATTATCAAAGTTCGTTTAAATGTCAAAGAAGGCTAGATTTGAGCAGTTAACTAGATGATGTGACAACGGAGTTAATTCACTATTATTTATTTGAGGTTGAAGTGAAATATCACGGGCGAGTGTACTTAGTATCTGAAGGTATCGGGGATGGTTGGATGAAGATTCTTCATGATCCTTGTTCAAGCTTATTATAAAAAATGAAGACTTGGAAATCTAGTTATTGTTTGGTGACTTTTACCTTTTCTTTTACTACTTGGGGGAATTGGGCTCTTATCACCTCAAGATAACTATCACTTTAAGGAGTTACGTTGTAGTGCTCAGTGTCACATTCAATTGTGGATTTTCAAGAGGTAATGTACGTCTATTACTTGATGGTTGGTTGGTTGAAGAGTATAGAGTACTTAAGAGATTCAATGGAGCATGAATTCTCGGCACCGCTCTTTGTTACATATGTGCAAGTTTAAGTCACGAGTTCGGGTTAGTTTACTTCAGGGTCAAATCCATCATATTGGTTCATCTCCATCAGCTGTCACTACAAAGAGCCTACTGAATGATAATGGTGATGATTACATGTTTTGCTAAGAGAGTTGAAAAGAGAGAGATTATGACGTATGAACACTACAGTTCATGCCTCGTTCTCTAAAGAACATAAAAGTGTACGTTTCAGTGCGCTTTATCTTCAAAAGGATAGAAATCTTCTTATGACGTTTGAACATATCAGTTCATGCCTCGTTCTTAAAGAAAAGAAAAGTGTACGTGTCAGTGCGCTTTATCTTCTAAAGAAGAGAAATCTTCTCTATTATGACCATTCTCATCAACATGCTTCATACTTTTTCCATGCGCTTCAGTCATCAAGTGAACCGGGCTACTGTTGATTGTTTTCTGATTCCACTTTCTCAACTATAATGACGATGGCGACATCCTGTGCTGATTTTGCGGGGGAGAAGTGTGAATACATTTGGATAATGTTCACTTGTTTAATCAAGAATGGCATCTCCGTATGCAATTCTTGAGGAGGAGAAGAAGTGTGAATTTTTTGCATTGTTGATTGATATTAGAGAATATAAATGGTCATACGGCTCTAAACTCATGTAAGAACCGAGCTTCTTCTTATCGGGTCATCTTCACATGGAGTTTTTCTCTTCTAAGAGCCGTTGGTTGACATCTTCACTCGGATTGATGAGTTTATCGACAAAGTGCTTCCGGTTAATGCTTCATGTATACATCAACATGATGATTCTGAACAATCTCTCTGTTCTTGTTTGATATGATTGGTAGTTTGGTGTTACCATCTTGTGTGTTCGTTGCGGCCTAATTGCTGATTTCCTTGATGAACATCTTGTAGTTCTTGTTTGATTGGGAGGGATTTTAGTTAAGGGGATTTGCAAGATGTAAGTTAATTGGGATGCTTTTTGGTGGGATGCTTTTTGGTGTGAGTTGAAGATGTTAATTATCTATTCCCCAACTGGACAATCTTGAAGAAGGTCGAGTCTACAGTCTGTTCTACATTTCTTGCTATATGTTAGAAGACCAAAGACGAGTTGCATTTAATGATCTACAGACTTCTTCTTAATCTGGGCATTTATCAAAAATATTGTCGGTCTAGGGGAGAGTACTAATTGGGGGAATGTGATATGTCAAATTTAATCCCCGATTAGACTTGCTCACATTATTCAGCATGTTGATTCTCACAAAGACTTCAAGCGATCTTCTCAACAAATTTCAAGTATTTGGGCATTCAAAGAGTTGCTGATTCTGAAGTATCAAAACCAGAAAGGGGGAAGGAGACAAGCATCTAAACGCGAGTAAAATTGATGTACTTAATACTTCTAAGAAATTGAAGATATCCCGGGAAGACAAATGTTATTACCGCAGAGAAACTCAAGGTTTGACTCATGGCGAGTAAACTTGATGAACTTAATTCTTCTAAGTGATTGAAGATATCCCGGGAAAACAAATGACATGACCGCAGAGAAACTCAAGGTTTTACTCATCAAGGCGTTTAGTATTCTTATTCCAACTATGTGGGGAAGCGATGGAAGAGTTAGTTTCTGAAGATAAAAGAGGTACACAAGTGCGTGATGATCTCGATGTTATCACAATCATCAGAGGAGAGATAATTGTGTACATTGGAGGCGCTCAGCTGTTTCACGTGAGGGCTTAATCAGTGATTCAGAGATATAATCACTTATTCCAGAGTTGACATCCGCAGAGATTGTCATCCGCAGAGATAATCAGTGACTTGGCTTGCTTCTTCAATGTTATCAGTTATTCCTTCCTTGGGTATTGGTATACTTCGGATACTTGAGCTTCATACACGATCATCAGGGAAGAAAAATGTGAACATGGGGAGGTGTTTTCATTCCCCTCATGATGTGTATTCGGGAGAGCTCTTGGGTATTGGTGTACTTCTGGTTCTTGAGCTTCATACACGATCATCCGGGAAGAAAAATGTGAACATGGGAAGGTGTTTTTCATTCCCCTCATGATGTGTATTTAGGAGAGTTCTTGAGCATTATACAAAGAGACTGACTGCATCAATTCAACTACGTGGGGGAAGTGGTCTCTTGACACCTTTTGGAATGGATTGCTTCAGACTTCAGTGGAAAGGAAATTTGAGAAGATTATTTAAATGTGGGATGATACGTTGCTGTTGTTCTATTGGATGATATAGCCTCGAACGAAGAATCACGGTGATTATTCTTAAAAGGAGCAGCTGGGTTTATGATAATGGTGTGCTTCTTTGTGCTCCTGGCTAAAGCAAGCTTGAAATAGAGCTTCGAATCCGCTCAACATAAGGATTTTCGGTTTGGGGGGAAGCTGCCAAAGTCTCACTTTCAGATGGTTCAATTTCTCTCATTCAGGAGCCTCGAAAGCTTTGGTGGTGGAAGTTTAAGAGATGACGAATTCTATCTTCTACGACGTGCTGCTCGATATCCTTATCTCGGTACTCGTATCATCATCTTCTTAAACTATATCATCTAATCTATCTTTGTATATATTTATTAAAAACAAAATACAAAAATATAAAACCAAGAAAAAGAAAATAGAAAAATATAAAACCATTAAAAAACCCATAAAAATCAGAAAATTTGAAAAAGTCCAAAAATATTGTTTTTCAAAGACATGTCTTCTGTCTTCGGGTATCGATAACATCTACGGTCTTAGAAATGTCATTCAATAATGGCACGGGACCATAGATGAAGTTCGAGCAGGAGGTTTAAATATTCTTTTTCAAAACATGTCACAAATCAAATGGCTTGCAGTTACTTCAGACTATGGCCCGTGCTTAAACAATGGCTTGCTATTATTTCTGATAGCAACCCGTTTTTCAAGAAAGGAAAGTGCTACACTTAAACGATTTTCACAAAATTCGTGCACTTATCCTAAAAACAAAATGAGGAAAGTATGTCGAAGGACTACTGTTCCTACTCAAATATTTTTCCGTCTAAAATTCTTCAGAAAATATTTGTTTTAACTTAATGGTGGTAAATGTGTTGCTATTAATCAATCAATATCAGAGTTTTCATATTAATTTGCAAACTCAATCAATGACTTCTGCGCTTTTAAAACATTTCAGAAAAATGAGTCATTGATTGAGGGGGAGAATGTTTTCAAATCTATATCATCTAACGGGCTTTCTTAATTATTCTAAATGCTTAAACTGAAAAATGATGTTAACCTACATTGAAGGACTAGGTGCCTAGGATAAGATTGTTAGGATTAGATGATTAGAGTTTGATAAACACATTATTCCCATACCTTTTATGATGTGATTGATATGTTGGATTGACTTTTATTAGTCGATTGCTGTTTGGGTGATGTCGACCACCATATATTTGTATGTGTGTTCACTAACATATGCATGTATATTGGTATATAAGAATGTTCCCGATCCGGATCCCACAAATGAACATGATTGGATGCCGCAAGGAAAGGGTAACGATATCTTGGGTTGACAAATGAAGAAACGGAGCTTAATTGGACTTCAATGGAGAGTTGGCATAAATGCAACGTAAGAGGTCTCACTGCATCAGCAGATGGTTTTCTTCTAAGTGATTGAAGAAACGGAGCTTAATTTAACCTCAGTTGGCATTCAAAATGCAACGTAAGAAGAAGTCTCACTGCATCAGCAGACGGTTTTCTTTCAAGCCCTACAGCAACAACGGAAGCTTCTCAACCACCTAACGTATCTTTGTGCAGGATAATTGTGATTATACCATTTTCTTTAAACAATTTTTAACTAATATTGTTTTGAAAAATGGAAAAATATCTGTTTTGAAAATAAATTGGACTTAATTTTGAAAATCACCGGACTTCATTTTTATCAAAACCTAAGTCACTCAATCAATGACTACGGTCATCGATTGAGGGGGAGAGTTATTTAAAATAAATTATTTTCAAACGATATTGCTTCATAAAAGTCCGGATTGTACAAAATAAGTGGTGATCTAAAGATTTAATGTTATGTCATGGTATGATTTTTTCTTTAGAATCAAGGTCTTTCAAAATGAAATTTTTTCTGTTCTTGTTTGATTGTGAAATTGTTTTGTTTTACTTAAAAGATCTCTTAAAAACTATCATACCTGACACTAACAATCTTTAATGTCTTAAAATGGTCCTTATCTGTCATCTTTCAAAATTGAATCTTGCCACGTCTTTCCCCAAATTTTTCTAAATGATTTAAATCAGTTGGGATCACAAATCTCAAATGGTTTGATATTTCTGATTGGGGTAGAGATCGTGATTTAAATCTCAAATCTGTTTTAAATGGAATTGGTTTTAGTCCTTTAAAGGCACTCCTGCCTCCATGTGCCAAACGATTTCAATATACATAATGCACATGTTGAGGAGGAGGATTTATCAAAAAAAAAACCAGATGAGTATTTAAACAAGGCCACATTTTCTCCCATGTTTTCTTAACCTAATTAAATCACTTGGGATCCAAAATCTCAAAGGGTTTGATATTTTTGATCGGGGGAGAATTTGTGATTTAATAATGAAATTTGATAAAAGGTAATCGTTTTGATTTAATTGTGCACGCTGCTCGCTCATATGTGCTAAACGCTTTCGAATCTTGAAGCACATATTGAGGGGGAGCAAATAAACTATCGAGGTACGAAAGCTTTTTAAAGTGATTTATAAAGTACCTTGATTGAGTTTTCAAATGGTTTCTTAATGGCTCTTGTGATTTTGGATGTGCTTCAAATTAACTCTTGCCTCTATGTGATAAAATGATTTCACTTATCCTATGCACATATTGAGGGGGAGAATTTTACCATGAAAATCAAATGGCTTTTTCTTATGAAAATTGTGATCAAAGAGAATATTTCAAAGTCCTCTTGCCTCCTTGTGCTAAACAATTTCTAAATCATACGCACATGTTGAGGGGGAGTTTTTCTAAATGATCAAAACTATTAAGGTTGATGCGCGCAAAACCGTCAAGTTCTTTCACGCAAGCGTAAGAAAACTTAAAGCAGCTTAAGCACGGAATCAATGAAGATCTGAGGAGTATAGGGTCTCCCCGGGTCGTTATGTCCCAGCGAGCTATGCAATGGATCAATCAACGTATAGTGATCGAGAAGTTTGAACGAAAAGGGAATATGATTTGATTATTATAACTACAGAAATATCAGAAAAATGCAAAGGCTAAAATGCAAATGAGAGGAAATTAAAAAGATAAAATCTATTAAATAAACGCTATCACTACAATTAAAATGATGTTTTTGTTTTTATGTTTTTACGAAATTGAAATTAAAATCTACGCGACGTACAAATTAAAAAGTGAAACTAAAGCAATATTAACCCTAAAAATATGAAAATGATGTTTTTACAAACCTAATGATAAAAGAAAATTTATAGAAAAAGAAAATTATTTTTATAACTAATTATTTAATTAAAAACTATTTTTAACTAATAATTAATTACCTAAAATACAAGAAAATGTGAAATAAGGCTAGAAAAATAAGATTAAGACTTGGAAAAGTCTAAAATATCAAAATAGACTTTTCAAAACTATTTTTGTATTTTTATGACTATTTATCTATTTTCTAGGAATTTTAAACTACTAAAAACTAATTAAATCACTAAAAATTACCAAATGATCTATGAAAAATAAGGAAAATTACTTTTTCTACTTTTTATATTTATCTAAGCCTAAGAAAAATGAAAAATTATTTTTTTGAACCTTTTCTGAATTTTTTGTATTAAAGGCTAATTAAAAAGTATTAAAAACTAATTAAAAATAAGAAAAATAGCAAAACAGCTTATAAAAATCTGAAAATTTCAGGAAAATTCTAAAATTATATTAAGAAGCTATGAAAATTGGAAAAACAGGTGGTTGTGTGGAGAAACATGGATCTGCTATGATAGGAGCTTATGAATAAGCTCTTTAATAAGCTAAGTGAACCAAAAAGCAACACACAGGAACAGAAGCTACAATATACTAAATGTGACCAAATCAAATAGAAATCAACAAGCTACAGCTACTGAATAGCACAATTTCACAGATTTGGTGTTTTTGATATTAAGCTAAAAACAGAAATGGTACCAACTTTAAGCTCAAGCACAATCTATGAATAAGCTACAAACTAAAAACTAATTACTAAGACTAAAACTAGACCTAAGTATCTGCTTATAACCAGAAGACCAGCCCTTATCAAGCTTATACAAACATCGAATAAGTATCTAACACGAACTCGAATTTCAACCATGGTAAAGACAAAAATCGAATTATAGTTTTTGTGGTTTAGACACTTTAACACGATAAGTCATCGACATCGAACAACTAAAGATAAACTAAACCAGTGTAAATCATATAACATCGAAGACAAGGACACACAACGAAAAACCAAGTGAATCGAATAATTTCTCGAATAAGTATTCGAGGATAGTATCGTCTAGGTACAAAGAGGTGTGTTGGTGGACAAAAAGGTTAAAAGTATCGAAGAATTATATTAAAATCTTAAAAGGACTTTAAAAGTCTAAAAATATTCGACAAAACGATAAAAAGAATAAAAATTAATCAAAAATTATGAAAAATTAATCGGAAATTATGTTTTTTA